>CM072931.1:70796523-70829023 GCA_036971965.1 Nyctalus aviator
CGCGGAGGCTGCGGGCCGGCCGGCGGGAGGGCCGGAGCCAGGCTCCCCAAAGGCGCCAAGCACAGGCCGCTCAGGCGGACTCCGGCCCGAGAGCTCGGCGGCTCACACTGCGACAGCCGGCTCCCGAGACGCCGTTTCACACGCTCTGAACACAGTACGTGTTTGAGGAGGAAGGAAAGGAAGAGCCTGGAAAGGCATCAGAAACGCCATGGCGACCACGGAAAACAGCGCTCTGTCTGGTTCGGGCATCCTGCTCCGAGCTGCACGTCTCAGCTGTTCACAGCTCCACTGCGCTGACCGCGCAGCCACCAGAGACTCGCACCCCTCCCCGGCCGGCGGTACGGCTGTTCCCAGGGCAGGGGGACGGCCGGACACCAGTAGGAAAAGGCAGGGGACGGGAGGAGACCAGTAGGAAAAGGCAGGGGACGGCCAGAGACCAGTAGGAAAAGGCAGGGGACGGCCGGAGACCAGTAGGAAAAGGCAGGGGATGGGAGGAGACCAGTAGGAAAAGGCAGGGGACGGCCGGAGACCAGTAGGAAAAGGCAGGGGACGGACGGAGACCAGTAGGAAAAGGCAGGGGACGGACGGAGACCAGTAGGAAAAGGCAGGGGACGGCCGGAGACCAGTAGGAAAAGGCAGGGGATGGGAGGAGACCAGTAGGAAAAGGCAGGGGACGGCCGGAGACCAGTAGGAAAAGGCAGGGGACGGACGGAGACCAGTAGGAAAAGGCAGGGGACGGCCGGAGACCAGTAGGAAAAGGCAGGGGACGGCCGGAGACCAGTAGGAAAAGGCAGGAGACGGCCGGAGACCAGTAGGAAAAGGCAGGGGACGGCCGGAGACCAGTAGGAAAAGGCAGGGGACGGGAGGAGACCAGTAGGAAAAGGCAGGGGACGGCCGGAGACCAGTAGGAAAAGGCAGGGGACGGGAGGAGACCAGTAGGAAAAGGCAGGGGACGGGAGGAGACCAGTAGGAAAAGGCAGGGGACGGGAGGAGACCAGTAGGAAAAGGCAGGGGACGGGAGGAGACCAGTAGGAAAAGGCAGGGGACGGGAGGAGACCAGTAGGAAAAGGCAGGGGACGGCCGGAGACCAGTAGGAAAAGGCAGGGGATGGGAGGAGACCAGTAGGAAAAGGCAGGGGACGGGCGGAGACCAGTAGGAAAAGGCAGGGGACGGCCGGAGACCAGTAGGAAAAGGCAGGGGACGGCCGGAGACCAGTAGGAAAAGGCAGGGGACGGGAGGAGACCAGTAGGAAAAGGCAGGGGACGGGCGGAGACCAGTAGGAAAAGGCAGGGGACGGCCGGAGACCAGTAGGAAAAGGCAGGGGACGGGAGGAGACCAGTAGGAAAAGGCAGGGGACGGGAGAAGACCAGTAGGAAAAGGCAGGGGACGGGCGGAGACCAGTAGGAAAAGGCAGGGGACGGGCGGAGACCAGTAGGAAAAGGCAGGGGACGGGCGGAGACCAGTAGGAAAAGGCAGGGGACGGGCGGAGACCAGGAGGAAAAGGCAGGGGACGGGCGGAGACCAGTAGGAAAAGGCAGGGGACGGGCGGAGACCAGGAGGAAAAGGCGTGTCCCCAAGAGCAGAGCAAGCACGTTCCCTCCGAGCTCCCGGAACATCACAGATGCGGACCGTGTGCTCAGCCAGCAGCTCTCAGTGAGTCTCCGAGAGCCGCGGCGGAGGCGGAGAGGGACTTCCCGTCCCTCCTCCCCGTCCCTCCGGCTGCACCGCTGACCACGTTCCCAGGAGCCGGCTCAACGGAGCCAACGAGCAAGTTCACGGCCGCAGTGCCGTGTGCAGAGCCGGAGAGCCGCCACAGCCACGCCGACGAGCCACTGGAACCCCCACGGCCGAGTCCCGAGGGACAGCGCACGCACACTGGCCAGCCGAGGACTGGACCCTCACCCTCTGAACTTCCGGTGCCTGGTGCGGCGCCTGGTGCGGCGCCTGGTGCGTCCGGGAACTCACCGCGCCCTCTGCAGAACAGGGGAAGCGGGTCCGAGTGCCTGACGGCCTGATGTCACCACTCGGACCAGCCCAGGGACCAACGATGCAGGACCAGCTCTGTCCCTGAGACCTCCGTGCTCCTGCTTCTTCCCAACGCCCTGTGTTTGCAGTCTTAAGACCCTTGAGTAAATGCCTGTCAGTCATTCCGGAGAAGCAGCCTGACTCCTGAGCACTCAGTGGACAGCACATACGGGGTCCCTACGACCACGGATTCCGGGGTCACACCGGACAGCGAGGCTTCCTCGCCATTCCAGACGGCAGGCCGGGGCTTCGGAGGGACAGAAGGCAGCTCACGAGCAGACAGGGCGTGGACATGCAAACAGAACATGCTGGGACCCCAGTCAACTGGGCAGAGAGGGTCTCGTCGCTACCGTGGGTGGCGTGTTCTGGGCAGACGGGCCTCCCACACACAGCTCATGTTCGCCGACCACCGTGCAGTCACGTGAGAAACCAGGGGAATGGGAGGAGAGGGGGCAGTGGGGGAAGTGGTTATCAGAAACAGAAAAGGTTAATTAAGGTTCAAATCTCACAACTGAAAATGGAAGAACAAACTTTAAAGTTCACGTGTCAAAAATTATATTCAGAGGCGGTGTGACTGTATCTACATAGAAAACAAATAATCTATAGGAAATTACTCAGAGTAACAAGAGAGATTGGGAACTCTGGCTGCATAAAAACCTGCTTATGTTTCTATACAATAGGAGCCAATAACTGGAAACGTAATTTTTTTAAAGGACTATCATTTTAAAGACAGAATTCACGAAGTAGGAAGACAGGGATTCTGGGCAGCGAACCCGCTCCGTCCATTGTGACGGTAGATTCGAACCATTACACAACGGTCCCGGCCCACAGCACCACAGCCGAAGCCGCCTCACACCCGCTGTGGGCTCCGGAGGCGGCGGGTGGCGGGGTGGGCGCACTGGATCTAACGGGCGCCCTGCCTGCGGGTGCTGCTGGTGAGGAGGCTGCCCACAGGCGGAGCCTGGCAGGGGCCACGGAAAAGCTCTGGCAGGTCCTGCTCACCGTGACAGGAAGCTAGAACCTTTCTAAAAAAATAACAAGACACACATTTCCAGGATAAGACCAAAGAGACACAAATACAAAATCTAATAATTAAATTAATTTCCAAAATACAGAAAGAATGCGTACAATTTAACAAAAGGAAGACAAATATTCCATTAAAAAGGGGCAAAGGACCTGAACAGACACTCTCCGCGGAGGACATACAGATGCCATGAGAAACGTGCCAGGCATGTTCACCATCACGCATGGCCGGAGAGGCACAGAGAGCCACGATGAGATCGCCTCACCCTGCCAGAACGGCTGCCCTCCATGAGCCAACAAGCAGCAGAGCAGGAGCGTGTGGAGCAGGGAGCCCTGAGCCTGCACATCAGGACTACGTTCTAACCGACTGAGCTACCGGCCAGGACGGAATGAGTTTTCAAAAGGATCAGAAAGTCAAATAAAAAGGGGGAACGTAATCCAAGATTTATATAATCGGAATGCCTGAAAAATAAAAATAAAACTATGTAACAGAACTAACATCTAAGTGCATAACCCCAGACATTTTTCCCAAAGTGAAATAACACCCACCAATTGATTTAACAAAAGTGCCCATGTAACTCACTAGGAAAAGGAGAGCCTTTCCACAAACAGTAAGGGACCAGGTGGACATCCCGGGGGGCTCTCAGCCCTGGCCTAATGCATACGTGAAAGCTAATGCCCAATGTCCATTTCTAGGGAGGGGGCATACAAGTGCTTCCCCGCTTCACCCCACTTAGACCAGCTAAGACAAAGACTTACCTAAGACTCATAGGCTGATAACAGAATATCAACATGTCTAGGTCTCAATAGAAAAATCACTTGTCACCTCAAGAATCAGGAAAATATCCATTTCAATGAGAAAAGACACTCAACAAACACCAAATAATACAGACCATAATGCAAAATTCATAAATCTGCTTCAACAGACTATTAAGAACACACTTGAAAAAATACCAAAAAGAAACAGAAAACCTTAGCAAAGAATTAGAAGATATAAGTAAGAACCAAATATAAATTTCATAACTGAAAAAATATGATAACTAAAATTAAACTTCAATAGGTGGGCTTAACAGCAGAATGGAGCATACAGAGGAGAGAATCAGTGAACTGAGAGACAGAACAAAAGTAATTACCATTCCGAACAACAGAGAAAAGGAGACTGAAAAAAAGTAACAGAGTCTCAGAGACCTTTGTGACTATAACAAAAGATCCACCATTCATGTCAACAGAGTCCTGAAAGGAAAAGAGAAAGAGAAAAGAGCTGAAGACGCATTCAAAGACATAATGGATGAAATACTCCAAATTTGGCAAAAAGACATAAACCTACAAATTCAAGAATCTGAGCAAACCCCAAACAGGATAAGCCTAAAGCAACTCATGCCAACATACATCATAATCAAACTTCTGAAATATAAAGACAAAGAAACAAATCTTGAAAGCAGCGAGAGAGAAACATCTTACCTATAGGAAGAAAACAATTCGAATGACAGTAGATTTCTCATCAGAAACCATGGAGGTCACAAGGAAGAGGCACACGTTTTTTCAAGTGCTGAAAAAAAAAGAACTGTCAACCCAGAATTCTATACCCAGTAAAAATATCCTTCAGGAATGAAGGGAAAATCAAGATGTTATCAGATGAAGGAAAACTAAGAGAACCTGTCACCCACAGGCCTACACTAACAGAATGACCACAAAAGGTCCTCTAAACAGAATATAAATTATGAGAGAAGAAATATTGGAGTATCAGGAAGAAAGCAAGAAAAATAGAAAGAGTAAAAATATGAGCAAATACAATATACTTTCTTCTCTTAAGTTTTCTAAATTTTTAGGGTGAAGCAAGTTAAAACACATATTGATGTGGTTCTAAATATATGTGCAGGAAATATTTACCACAGTCTATATAACAAAAGCCTAAGTGACCATTACGGCGGAATGACCAGAACAACTGGTCACTATGATGTGCACTGACCGCCAGGGGGCAGACGCTCAATGCAGGAGCTGCCCCTGGTGGTGAGTGCTGCTCAGCCAGAAGCCAGGCTCATGACGGGTGAGTGCAGCCAAGGTGGCGGGAGCCTCTCCCACCTCGGCGGCAGCACACAGGAGCAATGAGCCAAGCAGTAAGGAGTGAGGGATCCCGGATTGCCAGAGGGATGTCTGACTGCCCATTTAGGAATACACAAGCCATTTCAGAAGGCGACAGGCAGAGTTTATCCCAGGGTGACAGCTGCTGAGGATTTGAAAATCAATACAAACTAGTGTACAGGGTGGGGCAAAAATAGGTTTGCAGTGTTGGTATGCAAAACAATACAATAGTAAATAATAATACAAGATGAAACTGTCTCGCAGACACAGCTGTGAACCTATTCCTGCCTCCCCTGCTTACAGGAGAAAAAACCACGATCCTGTCAATCGTTACCGAACATTACCTGACAAAACTCAACACTCATTCAACACAAAACTCCAGAAGGGGAAACACAGCGGAGTCTGATGAAGCAAATCCACAGAAGAACCTGAAATCGAAAACAGAACTACTGCCCAGCCTCCCACGGAGGGTGACGGACAGACGGACAGCGGGCAGAGAAGGGGTCCCCACCACAGGCCAGGGGGGGAAGGGAAGGAAAGGCCGAAATTCGAGTCAAACAGCAGAACCCCATGTCGGAGCCCAGGGGCCCACAGGCACCAGGGGAAACACAGTCCAAACTGCACGACTTCTTCAACATGTGCTGAAGCAGTCACCAGAGGCCACAGTCTATGGGCTCCAGTTAAATCAGGGGTCGGAGGGAAATGCACAGCCTGCAGTAACCAATAATACAAAGTAAAGAATGAAATAAACCAAGTCTGCAGAGACTAGGAAAGGAGCAACACAGTGACCCGCAGGCACAGAGGGAACCTGCCTGATGGCATCCCCCTCCGGCCTCCGGGCTGGGAGTGAAGAGGTAAATAAATAAATAAATAAATAAAAGGACACACACACACACACACACACACACACACACAGAGTACAGCTGGAAAGAATTACTTTAGAAAACACATAGGACTAATAAATGAATTAAAATGCTGCTTTTTAACTAAAAATCTCCAAAAAATATATAACCACTAACTAATCAAGTAAAAAGGTGAGACTCAGAATACTCAGGATAAAAATGACAAAGGAAAAAAAACACTGATCGAGAAGACATTTTGTTTGTTAATCCTCAAGTGAGGATATTTTTTCCTGTTGATTTTTAGAGATCGTGGAAGGGAGGGGGGAAGAGAAAAAGGGAGGGAAAGAGGGAAGAGGAGGGGGAGGAGGAGGAGGAGAAGGAAGAAGAGGAGGGGGAGGAAGAAGAGGAGGGAGAGGAGGAGGAGCAGGAGGAGGAAGAGTAAGAGGAGAAGGAGAAAGAGGAGGAGGAGGAGGAGGAGGAGAAGGAGGAGGAGGAGGAGGAGGAGGAGGAGAAGGAGGAGGAGGAGGAGGAGGAGGAGGAGGAGGAGGAGGAGGAGGAGGAGGAGGAGGAGGAGGAGGAGGAGGAGGAGGAGGAGGAGGAGGAGGAGGAGGAGGAGGAGGAGGAGGAGGAGGAGGAGGAGAGGAGGAGGAGGAGGAGGAGAAGGAGGAGGAGGAGGAGGAGGAGGAGGAGGAGGAGGAGGAGGAAGAGTAAGAGGAGAAGGAGGAAGAGGAAAAGGAGGAGGAGGAGGAGGAGGAGGAAGAGTAAGAGGAGAAGGAGGAGGAGATGACAGACACGTCAGCTGGTTGCCGAATCAGGACCAGGTTCGGGGACAGGACCTGCAGCCCAGGCAGGCGCCCTTGTCTGATCCCCAGCCTTGGCTGGGCACGTGCCAGTGGCAAACACTCGATGTGTCTCTCTCACATCTGTGTTTCTTTCTCCCCGTCTCTTTCTCACTCTCACTCCCTTCTACTCTCTAAAAATCAATGGAAAAAATATCCTCAGGTGAGATTTGACTAAAATAATAATAATAATAATGATAGGTGACAGAACTTGCATTACAACATCTGATTTGCAGAAGTGGATTTGTGGCGATACGCAGGTAAACACTGAGCATCAGCATCTAAACATCTAATACTCAGACGCAATACGAGGAAGCTACAGGACTCATCTCACTGTAAAGCATCAGCCCTCAAATCCTACACAGCACGTTGACACACAGCCAACACCACACGGAAAAGCAGGTATGACACCCGTGCGGGGTGTTAGGTCGCAAAGACA
Source organism: Nyctalus aviator (assembly GCA_036971965.1). Taxonomy (NCBI): domain Eukaryota; kingdom Metazoa; phylum Chordata; class Mammalia; order Chiroptera; family Vespertilionidae; genus Nyctalus; species Nyctalus aviator. The sequence continues at coordinate 70,803,774 of CM072931.1, forward strand.
GCTCAACATCAGAAAGCTCGTTACTGTGGTTGTGGGGGACCTCTAGGGACAACGAAAGGCCCTCAGGAAATTAACATCTGCAGATGAATGGAGAAGGAACTGATGGGTACTGTGACGTGATTTTACACACATGCACACACACACACCTCTCTCAAACCCAGAACCCATATGTTACCTGGTGTAGGCAAATACCAGGCAGGTGCCCATGAGCCCCATTGCCCTGACAGTGCTGGCCACGCCATCCGGCAAAGGAAGTGACGAGAGGCATAACTCGGGAGAGGAATGGTTAGGAAGGCTACATTTGCGGAAGTGTTGGCACTACACTTAGAGAAGAACAAGAGAACCAATGCCTAAACGGATCAACAACTTGACAATCCTGAAAAGTAAGAGGATCCGAAATGAACATAAAAAACCATTAGCCTAGATTTCGGCTGCTGGCAGAAGTAATAGCAGGGACCAGAATCCCTCCCACCAGGAAAATAAAAGCACCAGAAATTAAGAGAATGAAAAGACCAGCACAAGCCAGAAGATAATATTTCCAAACCACATACCTAATAAAGGACTTGTATCCAAAATATACAAATAAATCTTATAACTCAAACAATTCCAAAACAAACCAATTAAAATAGTAGACAAATGTGTTGACTCCTAAAACTAGAAATCAGAAATAGCAAGATACTGGGAAAGTCCCAAAATATGCAGAGACTAAACCATACATTTCTAAGTAACACATGGGCCCGATAAGAAATCTCAAGAGAAACTTTTAAGTATTTTTAACGAAGTAAAACTGAAGATACAACTTATCCGACTTGGTCAGGCAATGCTATGAGGAAAATGCATAGCTCTGAACGCACATATTAGAATAGAACTAAAATCAATACTCTATGCTTCCACCCTAGGAAATCAGAAAAAAAAAACCCAGCCCTAACTGGTTTGGCTCAGTGGATAGAGCGTCGGCCTGTGAACTGAAGGGTCCCGGGTTCAATTCCGGTCAAGGGCATGTACCTTGGTTGCGGGCACATCCCCAATAGGGGGTGTGCAGGAGGCAGCTGATTGATGTTTCTCTCTCATCGATGTTTCTAGCTCTCTATTCTTCTCCCTTTCTCTCTGTAAAAAAATCAATAAAATATATTTTTAAGAAAGAAAAAGAAAAGCAAATCCAAATTGAGCAACAGAAAAAATAAGAATTAGAGCAGAAATTCATAAAAATTGAGAGGGAATCAACAGAGATAACTGACAAAACCACAGCTGGTTCTCTAAGAGGATCAGGAAAACGGACCAGCCTCCAGATTGGGCGCTAAGGAAGAGGGCACACACAGGTTCCGTCAGAAAAGCAGCCGCACTCTCTGGCGTGGCTCAGTGGTTAGAGCGTTGGACATAATACCATTTGTACCGGCACCCCCAAATGCAATCTTTAGATACAAATCTAAGGCAACTTGTGAGAGAGCTCTGTGAGAAAATACCAAGTTCTGAAGGACAGAAGGCCGGGGACAGGAAGACTCAATATGGCGGGACGACGGTTCTTCCCAACTCGGTCCGCGGAGTCCGTGCAGCCACCCCCCGCGCCAGGAAGCCATTCCATGGATATTGGCAAATTGACGCCGGAGCGCACGCGGGGGTGGAAGACTCAGAACAGCCCACAGTCCGACAGCGGACAAAGCGGAGGCCGAGCCGCCCGCCCGGACGCGTCTGCAAAACCACGCGACCCGGGCGGCGTGCGCTGCGGAAGGACGCCCCGGAGCCGCTCACGGGAGCCGAACGCCGCGCTGCACCCACGGGTGCTGGCCAGGGAGCCACGGCCACAGCGGGACCAGTCTCTCCACAGACGGGCCGAGCACTGACATCCCGTGCACAGGTGTGACTCCGGACACGGCTGCATGCTCCAGGCCCGCGGAGGTGCACAGCCCGGCAGCTTTTTGGACGGAGCCCGAAGGCCTGCCCGCGAGAGGAACCGGGACCAGCGAACAGGCTCCTCTGAAGTGAACAGCTCCGTCAGCACGGACAAGCCCGGAGAACGAAACGACAAGCCCAGAATGCGAGAAATGTTCCCAGAGACGCTTCCGGGAACAGACTCATCCAAAACGCACAGAGAATCTTAGAACTCAGCAATATGAGAGCAAACAACCTGACTAAAATATGGCTCAAACTCCTCAACAGACACGCACCAAAGAGGACTCACCGATGGCAAACAGGCAAAGGAAAGGACGCCCCACACACGTCACCGGAGGTGCAACTTCCAACCATCCCGGTCCCAACCACCCCCCCCCCTGTCCCCACCCCAAACCCGCCCCCGAGGCCAGAACCCGGACGCTGACCACACCGGACGCTGGCGCCGCCTGCTGGGGGGCGTGCTCGGTGAGTAGCCACTTTGGCCTTTTCCACAAAAGTAAACGCGTTCTGCCATCGGACCCAGCCATTGCTCTCCTGGGCGTTTACCCAAAGGATCCAAACATGTCCACACACAGTCCGTCCGCACGTGACGGCAGCCTCACTCAGGACTGTCGACATCCGCAACAGAACGCTCTCCATGGGCAGCAGATGGTAAAGCACTGGTCTGTCCGACAGCGGACCATCACTTGGGGCTCAGAGCGTGAACCATTGAGACACGGAGGAGCCTTACGCGCAGGGGGCTGAGGGAGAGGAGCCAGACTGACAAGGCTACACACGAGTGACTCCAACCATGTCACATTCTGGAAAAGGTCACCTGGACCCATGGACAAGCCAGGTGGCCGCCGGGCTCGGCCCAGCTGGTCCAGGGAGCAGGGCAGGGCTGGCGGCTGGAGTCTAGGAAGACGAGTCACTAGCACCCGTGGAGGTGAAACAGGAAGAGGAGAGGAGGCGAGGCAGCCAGGGCCGGGCGCCCTCCCTTGTCCCCCAGGGGAGGGCACCCTGGCCCACAGACCCAGGGAGGGCACCTGAGTGGGCGTGGGTGCAGGCACGTGTTTGTGTGTGTACACGGGCCAACACGGGCCGGCGTGTGGCAGCAGCTGGTCTGCTTCATGGGCATCACGTCGGCTGTGCTCCTGTGGCCTCCGCTCTGGGGAGCATGCTCTGTGCCCCTGGTCTCACACACTGTGCACCCTGCACAGTGGAGGGCCTGTCCTCGTCACCTCGGTCCCTCGTGGACATGGGGAGGGGGAAGGGGTGGCAGCTCAGCAGGGACAGCAGGGTGTGGGAGACCGCCCAGCACCGCCCTCCACATCCACAAGTTCTTGGCCCGGGCATCTGTGGCCTGTCCTCCTGGGACGGCAGCCCTCAGGGCAGCCCTGGCGCCCCCGCCGTGTCCCCAGCACCCTATGACTTGGCTGGGAGCCTGCAGATGTTTCTGGAGGCGGGACAGAGCCTCAGGGACAGAGACAGGAGCAGCGCTTGCCTGCGGCACTGGGAGCGAAGGGCGCGGGAGCACTGGAGTGGCCAGAGCAACCCTCTCTCCTGGGGCACAGAGGCAGCTGTCCCCAGGCCGCCCGGGAGCAGAGAGCGCGGGACGGCACGGGGCCTGCGAAGGTGGGCCTGGCTACTGGTTCGGGAGATACTCACTGGGCATGGCCGTGGTCTCCCCGGGCGGGCCAGTCGGCACCACTGGGACGTGCACGGTGGCACTTGGCTCTGAGGGTTGGCTGCCCATCCGAGTGACGTTCCGCTGGTTATCCGCGTCCTCTGGCTGCTCCTCCGCCTTCTGCACGCAGGTGCTGGGCAGCGCACGCACCGGGCCCACACCCGCCGTCCCGCCGGCCTCCAGGTCACAGCGCGGCTCCCTGCAACCGAAGGCCCCGCAGAGTTGGAAAGGAGGAAGGTGGAGTCAAAGGACCGAGGCAGGAGGTCCACACACACAGCGCTCCCAGTCCTCTCCTCCCCGGAAGTGGGGAGTCTCCGTGTCCCAAAGCAGCCCCGACAGCTTCCCCCAGCCTCTTCCTCCCGACACCTGCCACCTGCCATTCGCAGAGGTGCCCGCCCGCTCGCTCGCCCCAGGTCAATGTCTTAGTCACCTGCAGGGGCAGGGCCCCCCCCCCCGCCAGAGGGGGCGTGGCCCGGCGGGGGCGTGGCCGGCGCAGGGGGCGTGGCCGGCAGGCCGAGGGGCCGGCGCCGCTCACTCACTGGGGCTGTGCGTCCCGCGGCTCCTTGTCCTTGTCGCCCGCCTCGCCCTCCTTCTCCACAGCCTCCTCGGGTGCGGGCGGTGCCCGGTGCCGCGCGCGGTGCCTCCGCGCCGGCTCCTCGCTGCTCTCCGCCTCCCGGGGGCCGGCCCGGGGGCCACGGTGCCGGGCTCGCCGCTCGCCCCTGGCACCGTGCGTGGCGCCGTCCTTGCCCTGGTCCGCGTGGCGGTGCCCGCGGTGGCGCCGGGGTTCCCGCTCGGCCGCCTCCTCCGGGGAGCCGCGCCGGTGGTGGCGCCGGCCGCCTTCGGGCCCCGGGCCGCGGCCGCGCTCGCCCCGCGCCTCCCGGGTCCCCGCGGCCTCCTTGCTGCGGCTGCGGTGCGGCCGTGCGCGCTCCTCCGGGGCGGCGGGCTCCGCGCTCTCGGCCTTCGGGGCGTCCGCCCGGTCCTGCTCCCCCGCCGGGGCCGGGGCCGGGGCCGGGGCCGGGGCCTTGTCCTTATCGCGGTGCCGGTGGTGCCTGCGCGGCGGGTCCGCGCCCTCGGCCGCCTCAACGCCCTCGGCCGCCTCAACGCCCTCGGGCCGCACCTTGCCCGCCGCCGGCCCCCGCGTGCCCTCGCGGCCCGGCTCCACCACGAGCGGCCGGTCCAGGTGCGTCTTCATGTCGGGGCGCAGGTGGCGCGCGGTGGCGAAGCGCAGCCGCTCCTCGGGGCCCAGCTCGCTGTACAGCGCCTCGCAGCTGGCGCGCAGGTTCTGCAGGCGCAGCTGGCTGGTCCGCTGCTCCCACACGGAGCGTGCCTTGGCGTTCTGCTGCCTGCGGGGAGAGGGTGAACACCTTGCACCCCCTTCTCGGCGGGCCGGGGAAGCACAGATGACACAGCGATGGAGGGAGGGCAGAGTGGGTGCGGGAGCGGGATGGGAGGGCGCAGGAGCCCCGGCAGTCGGTGCAGGAGGGCAGGTGGGGAGCCCAGGGTCAGAGAATTCACCCGGTGGCTCTGACCCATAGACCGTGGGGGGTGCACCAGCCCGGGGTGGGGGGCATTAGGCCACTCCTGAGCAGGTGGCCATTGGCCTGAGCCCAAGAGGTGCGGGCAGTGGGAGTGATGGCGCCAGCATGAGGCGGTGGAGGTGTCCGGACGGGCCGCTGGCCAGGAGGCTCCATCTGGGCGGGCGGGGTGGGGCACAGGCGGGCGGCTCTGCACACAGAGCTGCCCGGTGGCACCTCCCTCCGTTCCAGGATGGCACAGCCCAGCGCAGGGAGCGAGGCCTGGGGCAGCGGCCCGCGCAGGGGCAGACGGAGCCACACGCCCCTGAGGCCGTGGCTGCAGCAGGGCGCCCACCCCTCAGCTCCAGACCGGCTGCTCCCAGGAGGCACCACTGCGTGGCCACCAATGGCCTGCTGCCTCCTGGCTCCACGGAGAGCGCCCTCCCAGGACGGCCCGAGCGGCCTGTGGTTCCAGCTCAGCCCTCGCTGGACGGGCTGCCACGCCGGGGCTCCGCAGCGCCCGGCACAGGCCTCCGCAGGCAGCCCGGCCACGTGGCCACAGGCCTGAGCTCAGCCCCCTCCTCCTGCCCGAGGTGGCCTGGCCACGCTGGTGGAGGCACCGGCGGCCTGAGACCGAGGGGGACGTGTGTCCATCAGCAGCCACACTGGGCTCGGGCGCCCCTCGGCCCCCTCCCAGCCACCCGGGGTCAGGCTGTCCCACTCCCCCGGTGAGGACCAGCCGGAGGGCACACCCACAGGGTCCCACAGCACGTCGCGGACGGAGCCAGGATCAAGAGAGCATGGGGGCCTTGGCCCAACCCCAACCGCACTGACCACAAACCTAGGGCCACAGCCTGGGGGTCCTGGCCAGCCCCCACAACTCGGGGCCTGGCACTGCACCACGTGACTGCAGAGGGGGTGGCCGTCTGGACGAAAGCGGAGTCCAGGCACCGTGCAGGCTGTTTCCGGGGCACAGAGCACGACGCCTGCCCCTCCCCTGGGCCTGACGGGGGAGGCGGAGCAATGGGGGGGAAGTGCTGCCCTCTCCGCTACCTGTGGACGCACCCTTCACCTGCCACCCCGCCCGCGCTGCCCTCTGACCCAGCACCAGGCTGCCTGCCCCCGGTCGCCTTGCGACCAGCCCATCTTCTCTTTGAGCCACACGGGCCCCGCCCTGCCCGCACACCGAGCTCAGGGGTTCTGAGCCGTGCAGACCACAGTGCAGGGCCGCCATACGGGGCGTGTCAGCCCAGAGCACTGCCTCAGCCTCCAGGCAGCCCCGCACTGAGAGGGGCCTGGCGCCTAAGCCACTGGTCGCAGGGGGCAGCCGCTCGGACACAGCCCCGGTTCTGAGGCCCAGCTCTCCGCGCACACAGATGAGACGGGCCGTGCCTCCTGGCAGGCGGGACTGGCTGTGCCCCACTTCCGTGGCCTGTCCCCCAGGATCCAGCCCGAGGTGGGCTGTGGGGCCCCTCACAGCTCCCTGGGGAGCAGGCCCTGCTCTGCTGGCCCTGTGCCTGCTGCTCTCCGCCTCCAGCTCCAGGCCCCCCACCGTCTGCGGTGCCCGCCTCTCTGCCCACTAGTGCCTCCAGCAGCTGCGCCCGCACCCCGCACCCACGTTGCCCCTCTCTGCATCCTGCCCGAGTCCACAGGCCACGCGGGAAAGGTGAAGCAGGGCCGGCTGCCCTCTGACCTGCAGGCCGCGTGGCTGGACGCCAGCCCTGGCTAAGTCCTGCTGGAAGGGCTCTTTAGGGGTCACACAGAGGGGTGGCTTCCCAGCGGCCTGGTGGGCTTGCAGGTGCAGCCCAGCAGACGCTGTGGGGGCCTCTGTGCTGGGGACCCCGCTCTGCGTTTTCTGGGCTGAGTGCGCGGTGGACCCAGTGTAGCACCTGCACCCCCGTCCCCACCTCACTTCTCTCCACCGCGAACCCGCCGGTGGGAGCCGCTCTCCTCCCCGCGGGACCTCAGCCTACAGCTCGCGTGCTCGTGAGAGAGCCCGGCGGTGTGGCCGGGCAGGAGGGGGCACTGGCCGCCTCTGTGCAGGGGTCATGACTGTCCCAGCAGCTCCAGAGACCCCTCCCTGCAGGGCTGCGCCCGGGACTCCATGGCTCTCCTCGGCTCCGGGGTCCCAGGTGAGCCTCCCGCTGGAGGCAGCCCGCTCTTGCTACCAGGACGTCGTGAGGGTCGAAGATCCAGCCCCTCCCGGGTGAGGAAGGGGGGCAGGAGGCCCCACGAGTGTCCCCGTGAGCACTGACGGAACTCAACCTCGTGGGACAAGGCACACGAGTGACGGCACACAGACAGACAGCAGACAAGAGGACACCAGGGGGCGGAGGAGAGCGGGAGGGGCATCAGGAGGCGTGCCCGCTGGCCCGCCAGGTTGCCGGCGGCTGCAGAGCTGCCCCAAAGCGGATGACCAGGGCGGGCAGAGTTAGGGGGAGGCGTTTGCGTGTGTTATCATGAAGCCGGGCGGGGATCGTGGCGAGCGACTCACGAGTTTACGCTGGAGACAGATGAGCTGCGAGATACAGCACCCCGAGCGTGCCGTACAAAACTGCACATGCAAAAGACAGAACAGAACACGTGAGGCGCCCCCAGAGCCTGGGACACGAACACGCGTGAGCGCAGCGTCAGGGCGGGCTGGGGGCGCATCCAGGCAGGAGGCCAGGCACACGTCCGTCAGAGCCGTCCCCGCGACCTTGGCTAAAAGAGAAGTTGAGAGAGAGCATCCGGCAGCCGGTGAGGCTGCAGTGCGCACCTGTGGTGGCGGAGGAGGCCCGGGGCCTGGCAGTCCTGCCGCTGAGGGCAGAGCAGCTGCCCCTCCAGCTGTGGCCGCCGGCAGGGCTGCACCTGCCTTCAGCGGGGGTGGGGCACCCTCAGCCCAGCTCTAAATCACTTCCGGGGCCACCAGCTCCGTCCCAGCCCCGCCGTGGTGACGCCAAGCACATCCAGTGCCTTTCAAGCAGCGTCTCCTTCCCCCGTTCCCTGCAGGGCAGTGGCCTGGGGCTCCTCTGCCTGGAGGCCGTGTCCACAAACCTATGTGCGTGTGCGTGTGTGCGTGTGTGCGTGTGTGTGTGTGTGTGTGTGGCTCAAAGCAATTCACCTGCCGCCAGGCCCTGGTGCACACAAATGTGTGTGCAAGAGTGTGCCAATCCGTGTGACCGCGTGTGTAAGTTTGTGAATGAGCGAGTGGGTATGAGAGCATGAGGGGGTGAAAGAATGGTGTGTATGGGGGTATAAATGTGAACATGCATGTGTGTGAATGAGTCGTGTGTGGAAATAAATGTGAATGAGTGAGCGTGGGGGTGGGGATGAGTGGAGAGTGTGGGTAAATGTGTGTGTGTGTGTGTGTGTGTGTGAGCGTGGGGGGGATGAGTGGAGAGTGTGGGTAAATGTGTGAGTGTGTGTGTGTGTGTGTGAGTGAGCGTGGAGGTGGGGATGAGTGGTGAGGGGGGAGGGGGGGAGAGTGTGGGTGGGTGTGGGGGTGTGTGTGTGTGTGTGTGTGAGCGTGGGGGGGATGAGTGGAGAGTGTGGGTAAATGTGTGTGTGTGTGTGTGTGTGTGTGTGAGCGTGGGGGGGATGAGTGGAGAGTGTGGGTAAATGTGTGAGTGTGTGTGTGTGTGTGTGTGAGTGAGCGTGGAGGTGGGGATGAGTGGTGAGTGTTGGTAAGTGAGTGTGTGAGTGTGTGTGAGCGTGGGGGGATGAGTGGAGAGTGTGGGTAAATGTGTGTGTGTGAGTGTATGTGAGCGTGGGGGGATGAGTGGAGAGTGTGGGTAAATGTGTGTGTGTGTGTGTGTGTGTGTGTGAGCGTGGGGGGATGAGTGGAGAGTGTGGGTAAATGTGTGTGTGTGTGTGTGTGTGTGTGTGTGAGCGTGGGGGTAAATGGGAGCGAGTGGGAGTGGAACGTGCGCCAGGGCGTGTGGGCAGGGGCACTCAGAGTCCAGGGACGAGGAGGTAGCAGCACAGGGAGCCAGGTCACCTCCCCGTCACGTCCGCCCCCCCAGGAGCCTGAAGGGACCGTCATGAGGCCAGACCCTCAGCTCCAGCCGACCTCTGGGGACAAGGGACCTCCCGCGGGATCCCGCCGAGCCCGCCCTCGGCCCTTCCGTGCCGGCGGCACACGCGCTGGGGGAGCCTCGGGGACGCCGACACTGACGGCCCCTCAGCAGCAAGTGCCCGAAGGCACCTCACCCGTCCTCCCAGTCAGACCGCACAGCACGGCTGGGGCGGGGTCCCTCCGTGCCTCTCCCACCATCACAGCTGGCCACGCCATGGCCCTGGCGAGAGCAGGCGCTGCCCACCCCCTCACAGACTCACCTGGAGAACAGGGAGCGGGAGGGGCTGAGCCAAGGAGCTCAAGGCCTCACTCGGCCCTCAGCCATCGCATCGGACCCCCGTGTCCACCGAGGAGGCAGAGGACCTGCCAACCAGGACCCAGCCCAGCCCTGCTCCCCAGACAGCCTGCAGGGCCCACAGGGAACACAGGGACCGGGCCCGCCCAGGCCCCGCAGCTGTGACGGTGAGCTCAGGGCTCGGGAGGGAGCAGAGGAGGCGGAAGAGCGTCCGCACCTCTTTCTTGGAGGCCTGACCTGAGGCCCCAGCACCTGCACCCGAGGTTTTGTCCCAGATGGAGCGGCCTGCCTCAGCCCCAAGGAGGAGGCAGCCGGGCGGATGGCCCCGCAGAGGCATGTGCTACGCCCCCTGGCCGTGTGAGCGAGCAGAAGGCTGACCTCAGCAGCACAGACTCGGGAGGGGCAGAAGGGAGGGCACACCACCTCCTCGCAGCAGCCCGGGGACAGGCAGAGCGAGGGACAGCATCCCGCACCCGAGCGTCTGCCCAGCCCCCAGGCTGAGCTGCCTCTACCGCCCCCACCGCCTCGTGCTCGGTGCCCGGCTCGGACAGGCCCTGCAGACGCCCTGCCAGAGACAGGCCCTCACCCTGTGCCCGCCTCGCCAGACGGGGCCGCTGTACACCCACTCCACGTGCACGCACACAGCCAGACGCCCAGGGCCAGCACGCACCTCGGCAGCACCGGTGTGCCTGCAGCACCGGCACCATGACCACGCCGGCCACAGAGCTGGGCCCAGGGGTCAGCGGGAAGTGAGAGGTGTGCTGGGTGTCCTGGGGCTGAACTCTCCGCCTGCCTTCCATGGCTGACCGCCCCTGCCCACTGCAGCCACGGGCCCCAGGCTGCGCACTGAGCCACTGGAAGTCCTCGGCCCAGCCTTCACCTTCTCTCCTCCTGCCTCCCCTGGGCCTCTGGCCCAGTCCCAGCCCTCCAGGACTTTCTGGAAATGCGTGAAGTCCCGGGGCTGCCACGGTCCGAGAACCTCTGGTTCACAAGGTCCGTTTCTGAGAAGCGTGTGAGCAGAGGGGCTGTGCCCAGGGGGCCCTGCAGCGGGGAGGTCAGGGCCAATGCCTCCAGCAGAGCCATGCCTTGGGGTCTGCTCCTGCCCAGATAGGGAGCTGCGGGCGCGTCCCCGGTGAGCCCTCTGCTCCCTGCGGGAGAGGAGAGCTGTTCCCTGCCACCGCGGCTCCTGGTGCCCGCAGGCTCCAGCCCGGGCAGGGCCTGGGGAAGCCCCTGGAAGGGGTGCCCTGCTGGGGCCCCGCGTGGTCTCGGCCCATCCCGGCCCCTCCTGCTCTCAGGAGCCTTACGTGGCGATGGAGACGTTCGCGGCTGATATGGGGCTGACTTCGGCCACTTCCTTGGCCTTCTGCAGAGCGAGCTTCTGGTTGGCGGCCTCCTCCATCTCCTCTTCATCCTGGGAGCGGACAGAGCATGTGCTGCACTCAGAGCGCTGTCCGCCTCGTCCTCCCGGGGCCGACGCTGGCCTGGCAGCAGCTCCCGCACGGACACGACGCCCCTCCACACAGGCTGGTGCCGCCCGCTGACCAAGGTGACGGTCCCCAGTGTCCAGCCTCAGCCGCCCTCCCACACCAGTCTCCAGCGCTCCCGCCCCAGGGACCTCCGGCTTCCTGTCAAAACGCCAGCCGCACCTGCCCGCCTCGGGAGCACTTGCCGCTCTGGAACCAGCCTCTGCGCAGAGCTGTGAGGCGGGGCCCGGGCACCCCACCCGAGTCTGAGTTCTCCAGCAGCTGCCACCCACCGGGAGTGCCAGGCGAAGGCCGCTCACAGCCTCTGGGTTCTCCTGCCTGTCCCCCTGTCCCGCCCTGTCGCCCCCACTCCCAGACAGCCACCCGCGGGGCCTGGCCCTGTGCTCCGGTCCACACCGAGTTCCTGGGGGGACCCCTGGCTCACATCACGAGCCAATGGACGTATGGACAGACCTCTGGCCCTGGCCCCGCGTCACCGGGCAAAGCCCCCCGGCTCTGCCCCTGGGCCTACAACCTACTAGCCGGGCCCTGTGGGCCGCCAGCTCCTTCCCCAGCCCCAGCCCCAGGCCCATTCCCCCTCCCCGTTCCCGGGGCTGGCATTCCCAACACGGCCCAGAACACCCTGGAACCATGAGGCGCCGCTGGCTGCCTGGAGCGGCCCCACCCAGAAGGCTGCGGCCCCGCCACAGAGGACGCCGAGCCCGGCGCCCACAGAGCCGCCCAGGCCTGTCCTCGGCTCTGGACTCGGGGGCGAGGACATCAGACAGTGTTGTCCAAACAGCCTCAGCCTCAAGGAACACACGACTGCTTACGGGGACATGAGCAGAGCGGTCCCAGCTCGGGCCTCGGCCAGTCTGACATGCACAGCCCCCCACGCCCAGAGGAAGGGGCTCCGGAGCGGGCCCTGACATCACTCCCCGCACATCCGCACCCACAGCGGCACCCCAGGATAGCAGGTGCAAGCCCAACGCTGCTGCACCCCAGTCCACGCGGGCCCCAAACTGCTGACCCCTAAAGTGCTCGTGGACACACGGTCCCCCAGCACAGGCACCCCTCCCCCCCAGGGGCTCAGGCCACTCCCACCTGCTCCTGGAAGGTGAGGCTCAGCACTGGCCCCTCCCGACAATAGACTTGGGGGGCCAGGGGGACCCCCAAGCCCTCAGAAGCCAGGGGCCAGAGCAAGGGAGAGGCTCGGACCCACAGGCAGCCCCGGGCCGGCCTGGTGGGGAGGAGGCTGAGCAGAAGCGAAGGAAGGAGGTGGCGGCCACTCCACCTACTGCATCTGCCAGGGCCTGGTGGAGGGGGGGGAAGCAGAGGGCAGAGCCGCCCTGAGCCGCCCTGAGCCGCCCTGGTTCCTCAGGGAGCCCGGCCACACCGCCTAGCATAGGACGCGTGGAGAGTGGGCATGTGCTGGGCTGAGGTGGGCTGGACGGGGCACGCACAGTTCACAGGTGGCATCTGGGGAGACTGACACGCCAGAAAGGTCACCGTGTCTGTGACAGAGGCAGCTCTGGGCTCGCAAAGCGCCCCCCGGGGCCGGAACCGTGGGCGGCCAGCAGGCCTGCGCAGCGGCGTGCAGGGACCAGGCAGGGGGCCGTGTTTGCTGCAGGGGCACCGCGGGAGGCGTGTAGCAGCACATGCCCGCGGCGGGCGGTGATGGAGACGCACCGAGGGATCTGGCATTAAAGGTCAGGCGCCGTCCTGCTGCGCCTATGCTGAGGCCGCAGCTGCTCTGCCAGGCCCAGGTCTGACAGCACCGCCTGGCCTGCTCACCTCCACTCCGCTGCCACAGGGTCCCCTCACCACAGGGACACACGTGGGGCCCCCTCTCCACCCGGGGTGAACATGGGGTCCCCTCACCACGGGGACACACGTGGGGCCCCCTCTCCACCCGGGGTGAACATGGGGTCCCCTCACCACGGGGACACACGTGGGGCCCCCTCTCCACCCGGGGTGAACATGGAGTCCCCTCACCACGGGGACACACGTGGGGTCCCCTCTCCACCTGGGATGAACATGGGGTCCCCTCACCACAGGGACACACGTGGGGCCCCCTCTCCACCCGGGGTGAACATGGGGTCCCCTCACCACGGGGACACACGTGGGGTCCCCTCTCCACCTGGGATGAACATGGGGTCCCCTCACCCGGAGCAGCACGGGTCCCTCATGGCTCCTTGAGTCTTCAGAGCTGGGTGCTCCCTGGCCCCAATACGCGGCCCCTCCTGATCTCGATCCTGCCTGGGCCGCGCCTCCCTCAGCACCTGCTCCTGCCTCTGGCCTCTGCTCCCAGGTCGAGGCCCCCCGAGAGCTGCCCTTGTGGGCACCTGCCTTCCTGGCGTGGAGGCTCCTGCTGCCTCGGAGCTGTTCCCCACCCGCCTCTCAGACAGGGTCACGCGGGCTCCTGACCCCTGACCTGGGCCTCGCACACTCCCTCATCCGGAGCGACATGGATCGACCCCACCCCTCCCGGCACCTGCCTGCAGGCGGCCTCATCCCCAGTCCCCCACGTACCTTGGTCAGCTCCTGGGCGTTGGCGAGGTTGTCCACGGCGATGGCCAGGAAGACGTTCAGCAAGGTGTCTGGTGGCTCCAGGTAAGGAAAGGAGCCTGTCCCCACACGGGCACCCACAGCCTCAGGGACACAGGGCCCACCTAGTCTGACCCCTCAGCCTCCACTCCTTGGCCACCGCCTTCCCTCAGAGCCCCGGCCTGCAGCCTGGCATCCCGACAGTGCCCAGAGCAGCTGCGGGGCTGAGGCTCAGCGCCACCCGGTACCGCCTCATGCCCACTCCCCCAGCCCAGCTCTTCAGGGAGACTTGGCAGCCAGAAGCTCAGGCTGTGGGATTACCCACCTTGCCTCCTGGGAGGGCCCATGGGCCGCCGCCTCCTGTGCCGTCCCCGCTGCCTGGAGGCAGAAGACAGGACTAACACCGCCTGCTTCTCGGCTGCACAGGGCTCAGACCTGCCCGATGAGGTCTCTGTGGCCTCATTGGCAGGCCACGACCTGCAGCCCCCAAGACGGCACCTCAGAGAGGTCCCAGGCCAGGCTCACCCCTGCCGCCTCGAGTAGCAAGGACGTCCGAGCTGAGCCACGGCACCGAGGCCGACCCCAGAGCCACTAGAGCAGGGCAGGCCGCCCGGCTCCTTCCCCTCGGGCCTGCTGCTTCCTTCCAAGGGGCATGTCACAGCCAGGGTGCTCCGCAGACAGGGTTCGGGGGGCCCGGTGCGGGTGCTGACACTGCAGCCGCGCCCCCACAAGCCCATCTCCGCCCGGGGCAGCAGCTGTCTCCGCCCAGGCCCGGAGCAGCACTCCAGCCCTCCACATGCCCGGGACTGGCTCCTGCCTCCAGCACCCGCTCTGGGCACTGCACTCGCTGGGCCGCCGCCCTGGGTCCCGGGGGGTGAGCAGCACCTCCCATCGTGACGACCACTGTCTCACACACACCGTGTCCGTGGGGACAGTCCCACCAGTCAGGCCCCCGTGTGCCAGGCCACCGAGGCCTCTCCCTGCAGGCCTAGACTCACCCCACCCGCCCCGCCCCGCCCCACCCCGCCCCGGGGCCAACACCCTGAGGGCTCTGCCAGTGCCGCTGCTCCGTGAAGCTGTTGGTCAGGCCCTGCCCACGTCTCGGCCCCTCCACACCCACCCGAGCACAGGCACCCTCCGCGGCTGCCCCAGAGGGACATGCAGGGGCAGGAGCAGCTCCGACTGGACAGGACGGTGGCCCACGGCCAACACCCAGCCGGCGTGTGCTGGTCAAGCCTGCGGCCCCTGCTGCCCGAAGCCCGCCCGCAGGAAGGATACAGTTTCCGAACAGCGTCAGGACGATGAAGTAAAAGGATGAGAACATGCCTTTGCTGACACCGCCTTGCGACTCGATCCCGTGATACATCACCGCGTTCCAGTCCTCTCCCGTCAGGATCTGCGGAGGGCGAGCACCGAGGACACGCCTCGCCACGCACGCACACGCACTCAGGTACACAAACCCACATGTCACCCCCTACACGTGCACACACATAGCTTGTCCCAGCATCGCTCCCAGGGCCCCTGGGCACAGGTGCACGCACACACACACCCGCACGCGTGCAGATGAGGGAGCCCGGGGGAAAAGGGGCCACGCCCTCTTGCGTTAAAGCTTCCGGAAGGACGTGGCTGCCAACGGGCAGGGCCTTAACAATAAGGTGACCAGACGTCCCGCTTTTGGCGGGACAGTCCCAATTTCTAACAATCTGTCCCGCGTCCTGCAGCGTTTTAAAAAAGTAATCTTTTTTTTTTTTTAATATATTTTTATTGATTTTTCACAGAGAGGAAGAGAGAGGGATAGAGAGCTAGAAACGTCAATGAGAGAGAATCATCGACCAGCTGCCTCCCGCACTCCCCCCACTGGGGATGTGCCCGCAACCAAGGCACATGCCCTTGATCGGAATCGAACCCGGGACCTTTCAGTCCGCAGACCGACGCTCTACCACTGAGCCAAACCGGTGCCGGCTAAAAAAGTAATCTTTCCAAAAATCGGGATTTTTTAAAAAAATGCTGCAGGACGCAGGACAAATTGTTCAAAAGCGGGACGTCTGGTCATCTTACTTAACAAGGGTTTCAGCCAAACATGGGAAGGGAGCCCCAAGCAGAACACGGGGAAGAGCAAGGAGAAGACGGAGCTGTGAGCTGAAAAACAGGGCCCGGAGCCCGAGGTCGCTGCCTGGCAGCCAGGACACGGGTTCCTGGAGGGGCTGCTCAGGCCTCCGCCCCCTGCTGCCCGCCACTGGCCAGGGCCAACGCGGTTCCCGCTCCGTGAGGAGACCCATCTCCTCCACTTCCTTTCCGGAAAGTCCAAGAGGACAGTGACACGTCCCTGTGTGTGCACTGAGAAGGACACCTCACACCGTGCTGCCCATCGGGTCCCACAGCCCCGCACCAGGCCAGGCCCGTCTGGAGTCAACGCCACATGGCTAAACACAGCACCCGTGTGCTCTCCCACTGCACTCGCGTGTCCACACAGACAAATCCAAGTTCATCCGAGCCCACACAGACAGACCCACCGGCTGCGTGAACCTCTGCGCACACCCCTCCCTCCCTCTGCCCGCTTCCCTCCCGACGGGCCCCGCCCGCGGTGGCAGCCGGGGTTTGGCTGCGGGTCTGGAGCGGGACTGGCGGGCAGTCGGTGCTGCATCCTGGACTCTCCGGGAGCTCCCACCGCGGAGAGCCGCTGCACTGTTGCTGGCAGTGGGCTGCTCTCCCCCCAGACCGGCATCAGCACCCCAAGGTGGGCCGTCTGGTCGCATGGGGGCAGGCAAGCTGCTGAGGGCACAGGCTGGCTCTCCCCCGGCCCACCTCTCCCCACCCACAGCCGCAGCTGCCCGCACCACGGCCCTCGGCCCAGGCATGGAGCTGCTCTCAGGGGGTCTCCACACAGCAGCCACATGAAGGACCCTCGTTCTTCCACATCGCCGCTAAAACCGGGCCGCTGGGTTTCGTGTCCCAGCTGCGCCGGCCGCGGTCAATCCTCTCCCACGGGCGCCGGGGCCACTGCCGGGGCCTCCACACGCTGTCCTGTCTGATCGCGGAAGCTGAGGAGCACGGACCGGTCCTGGCGGCCTGCTGGCACTGCGGGAATGTCTCCTGTCCACGATGTTTGTTGTTTTAATCCTCTTATGGTGTCTTCTGACGTACAGAAATCCTCAGCGGTCAGGTCTGTTATGGTTTCCTGTGTGCTCTGTGCTTTCTAAGTCCTCTTTAGGAAGGCCTTCCCTCTGAGCTCATGGCGTCGCAGTCTGTATGTCTTCCGCAATTTCAGATTTCTTTTCACATTTAGGTCTTAATTCATCTGAGCTGAAACCCAGACCTGGTGCCGGTTAGGGGTCCAACCTCCAGTTCTCCTCTGTGGCTGACCACCCACCCCGCCCTCCGCAGGGACAGCCCGGGCTCTGTGAACTTCTCCCCGTGAAGAGGGCATCTTTCCTCATTCTGGCAGCCGAGAAACTGTGCCCTTTCCCGGTGGTTGCTCTGAGGAGCCGGTGGACTCTGCAGAGGCCGCCTTTGGGGTCAGTGCTGGGTTTTATCAGGTAATCACCAGGCAGAGCCCTGAGCCATGCCCCCGAGCTGCCAGCGGGACAGGTGCCGACGCTGGCCCATCTCGCTGCGTCTCCGCTCTCGGTGGCTGTGGGTTGGCTGAAGCTCACATGCTCTTTCTGATCCCACAGGTTTCCCTTTTTCATCTGTGAAGAAGCCGAGTTACATGAACAGCCTTCCCGCGTCCAATCCTCTGTGCCTGGAGGATAATTCCGAGCCGGTGGTGGAAATCGTTTGAAACGCTCCCGATCGGATTAGCCGTTCCCTGCGGGGCCTGTCCGCGGCAGCCCCCACGTTCCATCCGCTGTTCCACCCACAGAGCGGGTGGGCGCTCCCCCTCCCGGCGTCCCCGGCGTCTCTGCACAAGATGGCATAACTTCCTCTCAAACACTCACGCAGCTCACTGGTAGAACCCCCGAGCCGGGGCTGAGCGGGCAGGTTTCTAACTGCTCCGTTTCTGGAGTGGTTTGGGTTTCCAGTTATTCTTGGGTTAGTTGGATGCGCTTGCTCCTTCTAAGCCCTCGCCTTACTAAATGCGGAGACAGCACCCCCACACTGTCTCCGCGTGGTTGGCCCCCCTCCACTGAATCGGGGGACGGGACTGTCCCGGTATGTGAAAGCTGGGCTCCTGGCACCCTTGCTCAGAGGGTTCTGCCGTAGGACGCTGGTGTTCCAGGCGGACTGGCCCTCTCGTCCTTGCACGGCCTGTGGGTTCTAGTTCGCGTTCTTCACCTGCTTGGCCCGGAGCACGCACCCTCTCGCCGCATTCTGGATCAGTGCCGGCCGCCCACCCGAGTGGCCGCGCCCGTGGCTCCGCAGGTGAACTGGCCGGCCTCCCGGATCCCGAACAGCACGCCCTGTTCATCCAACGAGCTGCCTTTCCGCGCAGCCTGCTGGTGGCGCTCAGGGCCCGTCTGCCATGTTGTGGGACCGACAGTCCTTCTATTCCCCCTCCGAGGACCTTTGGCACACTCGTTCTCACCCGCTTTACTGTCGCCTCCACGTGCCCAGGGCGAGCTCGGCTCAGACTGTGGGTGTCCATGGCCCCCGGGAAGAGCACCCGCAGCATGGTCTGCAGGTTCCCGCGAGCGGGGCCTCCGGGCCCGGGTCTCAGGCCTCCGGCCCGTTACCATCCTGTGGGCCTCCCAGCGCCTGCCCTGTGCTCGTCTTGGCCTCCCACAGCCAACCAGCTCCCCTCCGCCTCTTCTGGGCCACCCCCCGCCCAGCGCAGAGCCCGTCCGTGCGGGACGCCCACCCACCTGCCTCTCCCGCCTGCGGGTGCCTGGGCCCTGCGCCCGCACCGCTGCTGGTCTCCAGCCCACGGCACTGCTGTCCGCGCGGCGAGCCCTTCGTTTATAACCAGTTACCGGCTCACATCTGTGTCAGCGCACAGGCCCGAGTCTAACCTGAGCACCACCCACCAGACCATCTTCTCCCTGGGCCCCCAGCACCACACCACGCCCCGGTCCTTCCTAACAACAGACACCGCAACGCGGCTCTGACCGCCGGCCATCGCTGCCCGCCGGGAGCCCCCTGGGCAGACCCTATCCGTGTGGCACCGCGGCCCCCAGGCGGGTGCCCCCTTCTGCCACGCCCGAGCTCCTTCCTGCTCTGGCTGGACCCATCCTGCCATCTCCCCTCACCTGGCAGTCCACATCCCTCTGGCAGGCTGGCCCGTGGCCCACAGACAGAGGGCGCTCCTGCCTGGCACGGGGCAGTGTCATGCTTGGCAAAGGCCGTGGCCTCCCTGTGCCCGTGGCCCAGCCTGGACACCACTCCTGTGCCCCGGGCGCAGGGCCCTCCTTCCCCCAGGGCTAACCAGCTCGGGGCCCGGCCGTGGGAGCCAGGGCTGTGAGCATCCGAGAGGCATGCCCACTTCAGAAACGGAGCGACTGTGGGTGAGGTGAGACCGGATGCGGGCGGGGACAGGCAGGTCCCAGCTGGCCAGAGCAGGAGGTCCCCTGGCGAGGCTGGCTCTGCTGGGCCGGGACTGAGAGGCCATGGGGCTCCCACCGGGACGGGAGACGGGGTCGTGGTGGGAGGCGTGTGGGTGGTTCCTCTCCGGCACCAGCCTGCTGGAAGGCCCCTGGGCGGGCACACGCTGTGGGCTCCAGCTTTGGTGAGGAGGCCGGCAGCCCAGGGGTTAGGGTCCTCGGGAGCTCTGAGGCGCACAGGGAGGTGGGGGGCGGGTACAGCCAGGGGCGGGGGGGGGGGGGGGGGGGACACACCCGCAGACAGGAGGGGACTGGCAGCGAGCGTGGGGCCCTTTGCTGTTTTATTCTCAGGGACAAACCGCTGCAGGCTGGGTCCTTGGGGCTGAGAGGTGACAGTGGAGCTCCCGGGCGGCGTCCCAGGACATGGCCCCGCGGCCCGGCCCTCCCGTGGCGGGCGCAGAACTGGCTACAGAGGCCTGAGGAGACAGGGGCGGCCCTGCAGCCCCGGGAGAGCCGAGTGGGCCCGAGGGGCCGGGCTGGGGCCTTACCTGGAAGACAGTGAGGATGGCGGCAGGGAAGGTGTCAAAGTTGGTCGTTGGAGTCTCTTCTTTAAAGTTGAACCTGAGAAAAACAAGGAGCCTTGAGTGAGGCAGCCCATTAGGAGCCAACACTGGGCCCGCAGCCCCAGCACCCTCCCAGCTGTGGGTGACCCTCCGGCGGAGGCGCTGGGCCTGCCCCGCTGCTCTGAGCACACCCCCTGCCCCCACGTACTGTCCCCCGACAGCTGCTCTGAGCACCCCCCCCACGTACTGTCCCCCGACAGCTGCTCTGAGCACCCCCCCCACGTACTGTCCCCCGACAGCTGCTCTGAGCACACCCCGCACGTACTGTCCCCCGACAGCTGCTCTGAGCACCCCCCCAACGTACTGTCCCCCGACAGCTGCTCTGAGCACACCCCCTCCCCCCACGTACTGTCCCCCGACAGCTGCTCTGAGCACCCCCCCAACGTACTGTCCCCCGACAGCTGCTCTGAGCACCCCCCCCACGTACTGTCCCCCGACAGCTGCTCTGAGCACCCCCCCCACGTACTGTCCCCCGACAGCTGCTCTGAGCACCCCCCACACACACGTACTGTCCCCTGTACAGCTGCTCTGAGAACCCCCCCCACCACGTACTGTCCCCCGAACACTGCTCTGAGCACCCCCCCCACGTACTGTCCCCCGAACAGCTGCTCTGAGCACCCCCCCCACGTACTGTCCCCCGAACAGCTGCATGCCCAGCAGGGCGAAGACCACGATGAACAGGAAGAGCAGGAACAGGAGGCTGATGATGGACTTCATGGAGTTGAGCAGCGACACCACCAGGTTCCGCAGGGAGTTCCAGTACCTGTCGGGGTGGACGGACGGGGTGTGAGCACAGGCTGCGCCGGCGGGATGCCCGCTCTGGGCCCGGACCCCCGGGCCCCCTCTCATGTCACACTGTGGCTCCAGGGCCTCCTGACCCCCACGGCCACGCGCCTGGAGGGAGGCGGAGCTCTCACCGCAGCTGACCCACCGCCCTGTCCCCGGGCCTGGGGGTGCTGACGGGCCCTCACACTGCCCCGGTCACTCCGCTCAGCAGAACCACGCCGCTCCCCCAGGCAGCACCCCTGCCCAGGCCTCATCCAGGCCCCTCTGCACCCCACACCCAACGCCTCCAGGGCCCTGGGCAGCACTGTGTGTGAGGACAGCCGCAGGGCAGCCGCAGAGGACCTGCGTGAGGACGCAGCAAACTCCACACCATCTCCGCAAAGGCCGCTGCAGCGGGCGTGAAGCCCGGCCCGAGCCCTCAGCTCCACGCCTCACTCCCTCATTCTCCCGGGCTCTCGAGCACACGGTCCCTGAAGTCCCCACAGCCTGGCTGCCGACCCTCAGAGAGCCTGATCCCCTCACCAGAGCACCCAGCTTCCCCTCTGGGCGCCGTGACCAGCCCAGACCCGGACACAGGCCGAGCGCCCCTGGAGGGACCCGGAGCTGGGCTCCGCCGAGGCCCACTGACAGCTGAGCTCCACACGGGGCATCCTGGGCCCACACCCACGCCCAGTGCAGGGCCTCCTGCCCTGGGGCCGCTGGGACCCAGGCTGCTGTCTCCTGGCGCCGGCACCACAGCTCTAGCCATGAAGGTGCGATCCAGCCCAGCTGTCCTCACTCCCCGCACCACCTCTGCCCGCCTCAGCCTCCTTGTGGGCAAACAGAGCAGCTCGCTGCTCCAGTGACACAGCACCCCAGGCGATAAGTGGGAGCCGTCAGACAGCGCCCAGGCGCAGGGCGGCGCAGCCTGGCGGCAGGGGCCAGGCGGGCTCAGGTCAGCCAGTCAGAACCTGGCAGGAGGGACTGATGGGTGGACGCACTGATGGGAGCTAGAGAGGCCGCCAGCGACACCGAGGCTGTCGGGACAACCCCAGGGACGGACATGCCCCTGACGAGGCCGAGACGAAGGCAGGTGGGCTGCCTGTGCGATCGCTTTCTGTGTCTATATATTTATGAGCCACAGAGACAGCTTCCAGATAGCTGAGAGCAAAGCCGCCCATGACGGCCTGGGACAGCCCTGCCCCCAGCTGCCTGCACGCCGCCCCAGCAGCACGCAGCCGTACTTGGTGACTTTGAAGATCCTCAGCAGCCGGAGTGCCCGCAGCACGCTGATCCCAAAGGAGGTTCCCGGCTTGATGGCCGCCCAGACCACTTCAAAGATGCTCCCCACGATGACCTGCGGGGAGGGGGGTCAGGCTCCGGGCACACGCGGCCCAACGTGTGCACGGCGCCCCTGCAGCCCCCACCCTGCTGCCTCCACAGCAGCTCAAGCTCAAGCACACGCCTCGCACGCAGCTGTGGGCCCACGGGCCCAGGAGGACACGGACGGAGGGACGGACAGAGAAGGGAAGGAGGAAATCCCAAGGCGGGCAGCCTGAGGAAGCGTCCCACCCCTCAGGGCCAGGCAGGGTCAGGCCCCCTGTCCCTTGCGCCTGCTGTCCACAGGCAGCCTTGCTGACCACGGGGTCACCGTCCCGCAGCCCCGAGTCCCCCTGGCTGGGAAGTGGGGGGGCTGTTGGACCTTCCAGCGAGGTCCAGCTTGGCACACCTGACCCCAGTGCTGCCCTGCTGGCCTCTCACTCACCCCGAAGTCGAAGCAGTTGAAGGAGGACCGGAAGTAGCTCCTGGGCCCCAGGCCGTACATCTTCAGGGACATCTCTGTGAGGAAGAGACCCAGGAAAACAAACTCTGCAAAGTCTAGGAGAAGCCGGAGAAGAGGGGGTTAGCTCGCAGCCTCCTCCCTCCGGCTCCAGCCCAGCCCAGCGGACACCAGGCCCGGCCTCAGGGGAGCCTTCCAGCCTGGCCTGTCGCCACAGCTCTGGCAGCTCCCGGGCCTGCAGAGCCTGGTCACCCGCCTGGAAGGACAAGGAGCCCCGCCCAGCTGCCTTCCTCTGCCTCCTGAAACTGCCACCGAGGCCAAGGCCGCTCAGGACTCAGATCCCGAGGCCCTGGTCGTGGCTCACGGACACAGGCTGTAAATCAGCCTGGTTACGGACACACCAGGACCAGCCAATCAACAAGAGGGTGGGAACAGCCAGAGGAGCGCCATCTTGTGGAAGATGAACCGAGCAGCTCTGTGCCTGGCCTGCAGGTCGAAAGCCCGCAGGGAGGACCCAGTCTGCCTGGGCTGGCTGTGCCTGGCTATCCACCCACTCCCCCACGCCCAGACCCTCCCTCGTCTCACTCCCCAATCAGCTCGGCTTCCTGGATCCAGGGCCCAGGTCCCAGGCCTGGGCAGCCCTGGCATGGGCCTGAGCAGCCTGCTGGCACCGGGGTCAGGGCGCCCCAACGTCATGGAGGTGGCCCAGGAGTTCCAGGCTGCAGCCTGGAGGTGGCTGGGGGACGGGGGGCAGGGGTGGGTGCCCGTTACGTACACAGCGCGGTGGTGAGCCGCTGCGGCTGGTTGTAGTGCACCATGGCCACGCACAGCGTGTTGAGCGCCACCACGCACAGCACCACCCAGTAGAAGCTCTGCGCCTTCACCATGCGCCGCACGAAGAAGCGGAACATCTTCTCCTTCCTGCGGAAGTAGGACGAGCCCTCCGTCTTCCCGCTCTTGAGGCTGGCTCGGGCGAAGGGGGACCCTGGGGAGAGGGGGCGCGCTGAGGACGTGCGGGGGCGGCGGCCCCAGGACACACCCCCTCCTCCGGAGGCGCCCTCACCCCATTAAACCACCTTCAAGGATGCTGGCCCCTGGCCCTGCACGGTTCCACCAAGGACAGCAGCGCCTCATGGGGGGATGGGGGATGGGGGATGGGGGTGGGGGATGGAGGGTGGGGGGTGGGGGGTGGGGGATAGGGGATGGGGGATGGGGGGGGGGGTGGGGGATGGGGGATAGGGAATGGGGATGGGGGATGGGGGATGGGGGGTGGGGGATGGGGGATAGGGAATGGGGGATGGGGGATGGGGGATGGGGGATAGGGAATGGGGGATGGGGGATGGGGGATGGGGAATGGGGGATGGGGGTGGGTGACGTGGTCTGTCTGCAGCCTTTGGCCACCTCCCAGGAGCACAGCCCTGCCCTCGGGCCACCCCGCTCCTCCCCGCGGCCCGGGGGTCCTGCTGTGCCCCGCCCTCCCCCTCTAACGGGTCCGCAGGGCAGGGTCTGGCTGGGAGCCTCACGCCCTGCCCGCCTCGGGTTTCTCCACCTTCTGCACCACAGGCTGGCATGTGCGTGCTGCTCTAAGCCCTTGGGTGCTACGTGATGTTGAGCACATCTGCACATGCGTGCATGGGTGCATGTGTGTGTGCACGCTAAGAGCACCAACAGGCTGGTGTCTCCTGGGGTCACTGATGAAACAGGCCAAGGCCTTGGAGAGTCCAGTCTGTACGGAGCAGCCGCCTCAGGCAGCAGCCGCCGCCCCGCCAGCCCGCACAGCCCAACGGCCAGGCCGGCAGGCTTCCCGGAACCCTGAGGGCAGCTTCCTGGCAGGCGCTCCACACCCCACGCCCATCCCACCCGAGGAAGATGCTGCTCCACCCCAGCCTCCCCGGCTGAGCTGGGACACGGCCTCCAGCCCCGTCCCGACAGCCATGGCCGCCGCGGAGGAGCCGGAGCCGCTCAGGCCACGGCCCTCTTGGCGGCCTGATGAGGGCACGGCACCGAGGCTGAGGCAGACACCCTCTCCCTGCTCCCGGCAGCGGGGCTCAGAGCCACACTCAGACCCACCCTTTCTCGGTCATTCCCACACACACCGCACACCCCCAGGACACACACTCCAGACCCACACGGGCACACTGGAAGCACGGCCACCGGGAAGGAGGGGAAGAGGACACGTGACTCCTGGAGATGCTGTGAGCACACGTGGCCGGTGAGCCAACCCGTGGACTGGGCTCCGAATGGATCAGAACCCACCACTCTCCACCCCTTGGCGGTCCCTCTCCAGCTGACCGGGCCGGCCCCCAGGAACACTGCCCCCGCCCCCCGCCTGGCTTCCCCACACCCCGTGCCCACAGGAGACAGCCACACACTCCCTGCTCACATAGGCACAACCACGCAGGGGCATCCACGGCCATGTTTGCCTCACGTGGCCCTCCCTCAGCACCCAGTCCCCGGCCAGGAACTGGAACGCCTTCCCCAGCAGCAGCGCCCATTTCTGTCTCCACCGGGCCCCGGCCTCCCGCACGCCCACCGGTTCTCCACCCCCACAGCCAACACACGTGTCCGTCCCAAAGCAAAGGCTGGACACGAGTCCCACAAACACCGCCCGCAGTCCCGTGGGGGCTGGCTTCTGCGTCCGTGTCCCTCTCACGCCCAGGCCCAGGTGGTCAGCCAACCCCGGGGCTGGTCTCCAAATAGATCCCGAACCCAAGCACGCAGCACCCTGGGCGGCGCCTCCACATCCAGGCCACCATCTGGGCTCCGGGGCGGCGGGGACAGCAGAGCCCTCAGGAGCTGCCCACAGCCTGCCTGGGGCACACACGGGCCCGCGGGGGCACTTGGGAGGGACCGGCAGTGGGGAAGGAGGGGCCCAGAGAGCTAGGCAGCCGGTGACCTGCTGGGCAGGAAGCTGGGTCCCAGGCCCCGTCCCGGAGCCGGGAGGGCGGACTCACCCACAGCACAGAGGTCGGCAAAGCGGTCCTCGCCCTCCTCGGCGTGGATCAGGTCGTTGCGGCTCTTCCTGGTGGCCGCCCGCTTCAGCACTGCTTTAGGCAAAGGGCAACGGTGGGACACGAGCCGCGCAGGCGGCTGCCTCAGGCCCCGTGGGGACCCCCTGGCCGGGCCTTGCCCAGGGCCTGCCTGAGGGGAGGCAGTGGGGCCTCGGGGATGAC
>CM072931.1:70834023-71161523 GCA_036971965.1 Nyctalus aviator
CAAAGTCCCCAGAGAACGTTCCGGCACGTGCCCGCCTGTGACAGCCTGCACTCGGACCTGGCCTCCACAGCGAAGGCAAAGGGCACCTCCCGGGCCGAGGGTGCTCCCGGCACAGCCCACAGAAGGCGCGGGCCCCAGGAGCCAGTCCATTTCCCGCTGTTCTGTCTGTTTGGGTCCTCAGCGGGCGTGCCAGGCCGTGCTGGGCATGACAGACGGGGTGGAGCGACCACGGCCCTGTGTCCCCTCTGGAGGCAGTGCCCTGGGCAGGCAGAGGCAGGAGCGTCGTGGGGATCCCAGCCTCCAGCATGTGGCTGGGCGGGGCATACACTCTCCCCGAGCTCCCGGACCCGGGACCGATGCCAACTTGCGGCTTCTGACTCCGGACACTGAGCCGGGAAAGACACTCTGACTCCAAAGCAAAGCGCCCTCCGCACCGGACCTCACTCTGCGGGCCCTCCCGCCACGCCCTGGGCCGTGGGCCCCGTGGAGCAGCAGCGGCTCAGCCTTGGCTCCTGCTGCCTCCTCTAACGGACCGTTCCCGGCAGCAGCCAAGCCGCCTCTCCTGCTCCCCAACGAAGCAAAGGGGCTGTGCTGCTGGGGAGACGGGAGACTCGCTCCCGCTGTCCCCACTCAGCACGGCCAGTGCCGGCGGCCGCCCGGACACCCTGCGGAGGCGGCCGGCGGGGACCAGGCCGCGACGAGTCTCCGGTGTTTGCGGGTTTGTCCTCGCCCCACGTGTGCAGACGTGTCGCTGAAGAAGCTGCGGCCTGGAAATGCCAACAGGCCCGGGTGGGACACTCAGCTCAAAGCCGCCTCTCTCTAACCAAAGGCAGCCTCGCAAGACACCGCTGCAGCCGGACGGTGCTGCCCGCTCTGTCCCTGCCAGCAGCGGCCGGCAGGGAGCCAGACTAGCCGCACCCCAAACCGGAGAGCCAGCAGCGAGGTGGGACCGTCCTCCTTAGCCAGCGGGAGCGAGGCCTCTCCTGTCCCTGCCCCCTGCCATGGGAGCCTGGATCCACTCCCACGTGGCGGAGAGGAGACCCCCCACACCCTGTGAGGTGCTGGCATGGGGCCTCGTGGAGAGTCAGGGCTTCCATGGGTCCCCGCAGTACATGGCGACCCCCCACCCCCAGTACAGACCGAGGGAGGAGCCTCCCAATAGGGGAGCACCTGCAGGCACACTGCGGAGCACACTGCGGGCCCCCTCCTTACCCGGCCCCAAGCAGCAGGAACAAGGAGCCTGGAGGGAATTTTTAACTGAATGAACGGAATGAAAATGAGAACCCAATACAGCAAACGTGAAGGACAGAGCTACAGCAGCGCCCAGAGGTAAACTGACAGCATGGAAAGAGGAAACCTGCAGATCAACTGTCAAACCTTAGCCCTCAAGCGGCTGGGAAAAGGGCAGCGCAGACCTGGTCAGGGTGCAGGCGGGAGGCAACCAGTCCAAGTGCCTCTCGCGCCTCCATGCTTCTCTCCGCCTCTCTCCCTTCCCCTCCTGGGGCGTGGGCTCTCTAAAGATCAATGGGAAATATCCTCGAGCGAGGACTGACCAAAACATTTTTCAAAATAAGTAAAATCACAAATAACACAACTTTTTAAACTATATTTTTTATTGATTTCAGAGGGGAAAGGAGGAGAGATAGAAACATCAGTGATGAGAGAGAATCATGGATCAGCTGCCTCCTGCACGCCCACACTGGGGATCTAGCCCACACCCAGGCCTGTGCCCTGAACAGGAACCAAACTGTGACCTCCTGGTTCCTAAGCCGACACTCACCCACAGCCAGGCCGGCTGGGCGACAACCCAGCTTGTAAATGGCACAGGAGCCGAGTACACACTTCCCCAGAGAACACGCACACGCGGTGCCATGACGACACACAGGCCTCGCCGCACACGCCACGAGCACTGCAGACCTCGAACCCAGTGTGAAGCACCACTCCGGCCACGAAGACGTCTCCAGTGGGAAAAACTCCCAGGAAAAGAACTGCCGACAGACGGCGGGCAGGACACACCGTGTCCCGCGGCAAATCCGCAGGAGAAGAGCGTCCCGCCACGACCGGGATGGGTCCCTGCGCGCGTCTCTGAAGGGCTCAGTCGACACAGCGACAGCAGCAGGAGGAGGTGGTCCCGGCTGCCGGAGGAGGTGCAAGGGCACAGCCTCCTGGAGAGCTTTCCTCCCGAGACCCTGGCTACGGAGCCCTACTCCTGAGACACCGCCCGTGAGCCACGGAACCGACGGCACACGGGCACTGCCGTCTGCGCAGAGCTGTGCTCCGGCGTGCGGAGCCACGTCATTCCCAGCCACGGGGAGCGCCGACGAGGCACACGCTCCGTGGAGACCAGCAGCCAGCACACCGGGGTACCCCCACAGAGCAACGTGCAGGGAACCGGCCCGGACCCAGCCACAGACGTGATGCTCCTGAAATGCCAAAGGGCAGTCGGCTCCCCGGGCAGTGGCTGCCAGGCCTGGGACAGCCTCCCTCCGCCGGTGACACAGCGGGTTCCACAGGCTGGGACCCCGGCGGGAACAGGGCCAGGACCACGGGTCCGAGCAGTTTCCGGCCGCATCCCCGGACAGCCTTCCATTCAGAGCCGGTCCCGGGTCTCCCTCCTCACCTCCCAGCGCCCTCTGGGTCCCAGAGGAAGCGCTTCTGAGCGACTTCATATGCTGCCCTCGCCTAGCACTGCCTTCCGCCTCTGACCTTTCACCTTTCACCTGGCTTCCAGGGTCCAGGGCGTCCTGCTCCTTCCTGGAGCCCTCGCGCCACCTGACCGGCTCCTGACGCCCGCCCGGGCGCGCTCTGCTCTGCCGGCTCCTGCGTTCCTCCCGCCCCAGCCAGGCGCAGCCCGGAGCCGGCTCTGCTGCTGCTGGAGCCGCACGCCAGGCGGGGAGCCGGCTCAGCGCCGGGCGTTCCTTCTCCACCAGCACTCATTGCCCAGCCGGTCTCACCCCCATGTGATTTTAACCACCACCCGTGACTTCACATGTGCACAGGGCAGCCCTGCACCCGTGTGCCCACTGCACACGCAGCACCCCACTGCGACAGAACGGTCGAGGACGTCAAGGGTCAGAGCAGAATGCAGGCTCCACCCCCGGGAGCAAAACTGAGCAGACACCCCGCTCCCCACGCGCCCCCGTGGCTCAGCTCACACCTCTGATCCTTCCTCTCCAGCCTGTGGGTGCACGCACACGCCTTCCGAGTACCATGAACGTGCCAGAGCCACGTGTGTGTAACCCACTGGCCTGGAGGAGAGTGTGGAGCCGTCCTGAGTGACAGGAAGTCCACAGTCACCCCAGTAGGAAGCAGTCTGGGTTCAGAGTGTCAGCCCCGGCTGCTGGCAAACTGGTCAACATGCTCCCCACGGAGCCTGCGGCCCAGCTGGCTCCGTCAGCGGGAGGGACGTGCGGAGGGATGTGCGGGGGACACGAGGCCCGGTGCCCCAGGCGGCACCCTTCCTCCCCCAGCTGCAGGGCTGGCTGGCAGCCAACACAGGCGCGGGAGGAGGGGGGGACAGGCAGGCGCCTCGTTCGCCCCGAAGCTAACTCAGGCCACAGGAACTGACTGCAATTCCACTTACTCCTCCTCCAGCGACCCCACCGTCAGCTTTCAGGGTCCATGCTGAGCGATGTTCTCTGATGCGACACCATCACCCCGGGTCGGAATTTAAAGGGACTCCTGGCTGCCCACCGTCCCCCAGCCTCAGCTGGCCCACGGGAGGCCCCTGCCTGGCACGGAGCGCCCTCCAGCGGGGGAGCCGCGTCTGGGGGAGCCAGAGAGCCCTCCCTGGGCATGAGGAGGCTCCCCGCACCGCCCGCCTGGCCTCCACACCATCCTGCCAGCCCTCTCCGTGTGCGCGCGGCCACTGCTCGGCCTGGCCTCACGGCGTCACCGTCACAGGGCTGGCTGCACACCTCCCGGCCGCGTCCCGTGTCTCTTTGGAGCGCTGGTCCTCCGAGCCCTCTTTCTGACGTCTCCTGCTCACCCCACCCCCTGCAGCTTCTCAGGGAGCGCCCAGCACCGGGTCCCATGGGTGTCGATGGAGCCCCCGTGCCCCTTCCGGACGGGGCCTCCTGCCCCGCCCCCGGGGGCAGATCACGAGGAGTCACATGGCCACTGGCCAAGCCGGGAGCCCCGGCGGCGGACGGCTCTGCTCTGTGCACGCGGGGGCTGGAAGGATGTGGCCGCTCAGAGCTATTTTTAGGGCCCTTTTGTGAAGAGCGTTCCTTGATGGGCTGAGGGAGAGGACAGCCAAGCCCGTCATCCCTGCTTTGTCCCGCGCTCACAGAGCTGTCACAGACGCGCTTCCGCTCCAGAAAGGAATCTGCCTGCTAGCGAGCACGGACCACGCCCCGCTGGGTGCCCAGCCCCAAGATTCACCCGGTCCCCACGAGCCCCCGAGGCGGGCACAGGCTCCGGGGGCCGCAGCCCGAGCCCTATCCTGGCGCACCAGCGAGGGTTCAAACAGAAGCACCCCATGTTCCAGGGACCCCCACACCCGGACCCCCACCCACAGCTGCAGGGCGGAACACACCTTCCACCCACCAAAGCCTAGCCACCCGCTGCCCCTTCCCTCCAGGTTCCTGGCTCCCAGGCGCCTCCCTGCCCGCCCCCAAAGCCGCTCCTCCATCGCCCCTGCCCAGCTGGCCGGGGCTGGAGCGGGTGGAGACGGCGGGGAGGGGAGGCTGCCCCTTAAAGGAGACAGAGGTCTGCTCCGGAGAGACGCGTCCGGCAGGGAAGGGGGAGCGACAGGGCACCAGGCTCCCCCAGGGCTACACCAGCTTCTGGCCGACCGCCGGCACTGCCCGGGGGCTGCCACGCTGTCGGGGCGAAGACCAGAGAGGAAGCAAAGGAACGGCGCAGGCTCACCCAGGCACCTCCCTGGGCCCGGCTCAGCTCGGCCCAGTGTGCCGGCCCTCAGGCAGCCCCGCCTTCCTCCGCGGGAGACCCCGCAGGGGCTCTGCCTGCTCCTCCTGCAGGGACTCCTCCCGGCCCCACGCGGAGAAGTGACTGCGAACAGGACGCCAGGGGCTGCCGCGGCCTCGTCCTTCCTGACCTCACCCCTCCCTCAGCCCGCTTTCCCAGCAGGAGCTGCAGGCCCAGGTGAGGGACCGAGCTGTGCCCGGCCGGTACGGCTCAGTGGTGAGCACCGCCTGTGAGCCAGGAGGTCACGGTGTGATTCCCTCTCAGGGCACAGGCCCAGACTGCGGCGCCATCCCCAGGAGGCAGCTGGTCCATGGTTACCTCTCATCACGGACGTTTCCATCTCTCCCTCTCCTTTCCTCTCTGAAATCAGTAAAAATATGTTTTAAAAAATGTACTTTAAAAAGAGAGTCTGAGCTGAGACGGCCGGGGGGCCCTGGCGGGTGGAGGGGCGGGCGGGCTCAGGCCACTCACGTTGTAGAGGATGTCGGTCCAGCCCTCCATGGTGATGCACTGGAACACCGTCAGGATGGCGAACAGGATGTTGTCGAAGTTGGTGATGCCGAAGTTGGGGCCCTGCCAGTACTCCCGGCACTCGGTGCCGCCCTCGCACAGCCGGGCGGGCGCCTCCTTGCCGCAGGGGAAGTCGCCCACGGGCTTGGCTTCTGCGTGGGAAAGGGGGAGCGCGCACCCTGAGCCCAGCAGCACGTAGGCCCGGCCTGCCCTCTCTCTCACTGGAACCCCACTCCCATCTCAAACCAGACGCAGCACGCCCCCCGCCCAGGACCTGAGTCCCCTCCCTCCGGCCCGACTGCCACACGCTCTCCCGACACGCACCTGCCCATGTCGGAGCCACCGCAGCCCCGTGCCCGCCAGGCCGGGGCCCAGAGCCCGCCCACCCTGTGCCCGGCGGACAGCTGGCAGCCAGGGACCACGCAGAGGGCTGGAGCTGACCTCCGGGGCCAGGCGGCCGGGCCCGCCTCCTGCACCCCGGCCCCGACCCGCCCGCTCTGATTCCGTTTCCCTGGAAGGGCAGCTGCGGGCACTGGCCGGGCACCGAGCCCCGGCCCGTGCGGGCCCCGCGGGCGCTCACCGGTGCCGTTGGGGAAGCAGGCCTTGTGGAACTTGCCCATGTAGAACTCGAGGCCGATGATGGCGAACATGAGGATGGCGAAGAAGAGCAGCAGCCCGATCTGCAGCAGCGGGACCATGGCCTTCATGATGGACTTGAGCACCACCTGCAGGCCTGGGCGCAGGGCAGGGGGCGGCAGGTCAGGGGGCAGCGGGTCAGAGGGCAGCGAGTCAAGGGGCAGCGGGTCAGGGGGCGGTAGGTCAGGGGACCGCAGGTCAAGGGCATCGGGTCAGGGGACCGTGGGTCAGAGGGCAATGGGTGAGGGGACCGCGGATGAGGGGGCAGCGGGTCAGGGGGCGGTAGGTCAGAGGGCAGCGGGTCAGGGGACGGTGGGTCAGAGGCGGGGGCGGGCCTGGCAGGCACTGAAAAGTGGGAGGGGAGCTGCGTGGCCTGAGGAAGCTGGGCCCTGGGGTCGGGGAGGGGATGGGGGAATGGGGAGGGGGTGGGGGGGACAGGGGAGGGGGGAGGGCGGGGGGGACAGGGGAGGGGGAGGGGGCGGGGAGGGGGCGGGGGGAATGGGGAGGGGGCGGGGGGGGGGACAGGGGAGGGAGAGGGGGCGAGGAGGGGGCGGGGGGGGAATGGGGAGGGGGCGGGGAGGGAGGGGCGGGGAGGGAGCGGGGGCAGGGGGGGGGGGACAGGGGAGGGGGAAGGGCGGGGGGGGGACAGGGGAGGGGGAAGGGCGGGGGGGGGACAGGGGAGGGGGAAGGGCGGGGGGGGACAGGGGAGGGGGAGGGGGCGGGGAGAGAGGGGCGGGGAGAGGGCGGGGGCAGGAGGGGGCGGGAGGCGGATGTCAGAGGTGAGGCCGGAGGGCAAGTGGGCTGCGGGTCTGAGGGGGCTCGGGTCCAGGAGAGCAGGGTCCTGGGAGGGGAGGGGAAGGTTCTGGAAGCGCAGAGGCTCCTGGGAGGGACGACAGGGAACGCTGGGAGAGAACAGCAGGCCCTCCTGAGAGGGAAGACGAGGAGTCCTGAGAGGGACCCAGAAAGTTCGAAAGTGCAAAGGATCATGGGAAGGAAGAGCCCAAAATGGCGGAAAGGAAGAGCCGGGAATGGCGGGAAGAGCTGGGAGCAGGGGGTTCTGGGAAGGAAGAGGCAGAAATGGCGGGAAGAGCTGGGAGCAGGGGATTCTGGGAAGGAAGAGGCAGAAATGGCGGGAAGAGCTGGGAGCAGGGGGTTCTGGAAAGGAAGAGGCAGAAGTGGCGGGAAGAGCTGGGAGCAGGGGGTTCTGGGAAGGAAGAGCCGGGAATGGCGGGAAGAGCAGGGAATGTGGGGGCCGGGGGTCCTGGCGTGGAAGAGCCGGGGATCGAACAGACCCAGCCCCTCGGGGAAAGCGCCGCGGGGACCTGCCCTTCGGGGTTCGCCGCGGGGGACCCGTGTGTCCGGAGGGCAAGGCGCCGCCGAGCGCCGAGCACCGTCTCCCCGCAGCGGCCTCCGGGCCGCGCCCCCTGGAGCGCCCTCCCCGCCTCCGCCCGGGCGGCCTCTGCGCTGCCCTCGCCCCAGGGGGCAGACCTGGGGCTCAGCGGAGCCCCCGGGAGGCCAGCCCCTCCTCCGTTCCCCGCGGCAGCAGCGCAGAGGCCGGGGCGGGGCGGGGCGGGAGGAGGAGGCCCGGCCTGACTCACTCGGAATCCCCGACACCAGCTTGAGGGGCCTCAGCACCCGCACCGCCCGCAGCGTCCGCAGGTCGAAGTCGGTGCCCGCCGTGGCAAGGATCCTGCAACAGATGGGGAGGTGAGGGCCCGCACCGTGTCCTCCCTCCCTCTGGCCCGTCCTCCCTCCGGCCCCCCTGTCCTCCCTCCTCCCCTCTGTCCTCCCTCCCCCCTGTCCTCCCTCTGGCCCGTCCTCCCTCCGGCCCCCCTGTCCTCCCTCCTCCTCCTCCCTGTCCTCCCTCCCCCTGACCTCCCTCCCCCCTGTCCTCCCTCCCCTCTGTCCTCCCTCTGGCCCCCCTGTCCTCCCCTTCCCCCTGTCCTCCCTCCCCCTGTCCTCCCTCCCCCTGTCCTCCCTCCCCCCTGTCCTCCCTCCCCCCTGTCCTCCCTCCCCCTGTCCTCCCTCTGGCCCCCCTGTCCTCCCTCCCTCCTCCCCCTGTCCTCCCTCCCCCCTGTCCTCCCTCCCCCCCTGTCCTCCCTCCCCCCTGTCCTCCCTCCTCCCCCCTGTCCTCCCTCCCCCCTGTCCTCCCTCCGCCCCCCTGTCCTCCCTCCCCCTGTCCTCCCTCCCCCCTGTCTCCCTCCCCCCTGTCTCCCTCCTCCCCCTGTCCTCCCTCCCCCCTGTCCTCCCTCCCCCTTGTCCTCCCTCCCCCATGTCCTCTCTCCCCCCTGTCCTCCCTTCTTCCTGTCCTCCCTCCTCCCTCTCCTTCCTCAAAAAGCAGACGCCCAGGGCCTCTCCGTCTGGGGTCCACCCGCCGTGTGTGATGGCACCCAGCCCGGCACCTGTAACTCAGATCTGGAATCCTGGGCGCAGGTGACACACCCCCACTTGGGTTTTTAAAAAGCGAATCAAACCGGACACACTGAGGGCGGTTCCAAACTTCAGGAAGTAAAAATGCCTTTTTTTGAAGCTCAGGGTTGTTACATGCTGGTGACTAAAGAGATTTTATTCTTACTCCCAGGCGTGCTCCTTCCCAGCGACCCTTTCCCCGTCTCAGCAACCAGTCAACTGTTACTTAAGCCAAAACCGAGGCTTCCCCTGAAGGCCTCTCGTGCATTCCACACCCGAGTCACCATTTAAAATGCACCTACAGTCCTGGCGAAGGAGGCGCTGTGCCCCGAATGCACTGCAGGGAGGGGAGGACGGGTGTCAGAGAGAAGGTCAAAGTCCCAGCAGAAAAGGGAAACGAGAAACTCTTTCAAACCAGATCCCATAAAGTTACTGAAATGACAGCAATAACCATCAGGAGTCACACTCCGGGCAGGAGACTGGTTGGCGGTATTAACGGTTTAGGACATAGTGCGGAGGAATCACCACAGCCGGCAGAGAACAAGAGAGAAGCTAAGCGAAGTGGAGGCTGGACCCTCCTGGAACCCGCGTCCAGGGTGCGTTCCAGGAAAGAACAGAGTGAATGGTGAAGAAGCCACATGTGGAGAGAGAAGGAGGAATTTCCAGAATTAAAGACTTGAGTTAAGTTCAAAGTTCATTACAAGAAACAAATATAATATCATTAGATGTCCCTTTTCCCCAAACTCCTACAAGTTCCATGCAATTCCAATAAAAAATCTCAACATTTCTTATATGTAGAAAACTCACAAAAATTTACCATAACTAATGAATTCAACAATTTCAGGATATGCCGTTAGCACACAAAACAAGTTGTATTTCTATGCACGTGCAACGAACACTCAAAAGAGGACATTTTTTAAAACCCGTTTGCGATAGCATTGCAGAGAGCGAAATACTTGGGAGTAAAATTAGCCAAGGAGGCACAAGACCTGCTGGACCCCGAGGACTCCAGAGCACGGCTGATGGACAGCCGGGACCGTAAAGGTCAGTTAAAGACTTCCTGTCGCTAGCTGTCCGTGCCACCCGAAAGCCCAGCCATTGCTTTGCAGAAATAGAAAAGCGCACCTCAGAATTCATGGGGGACCTCACGGGCGAGTGGCAAAACCATGGTGAGAGAGAACGAGGCTGGAGGAGTCACATTTTCCGATTTCAGAAACCACGCCTGTTCTCAGCGTGCAGGCTCTTCCCGTCCCTCCGGGTTACTCCGAGGCGTTTCCTCCTTCTGTCCCGTTTGCACATGAACTTGTTTTCTTCGCTTGTTTCTCTGGAACGTCATTGTCCGCGTGTGGGAGCACGGCGGGTTTCCGTGCGTGGATCGGTGCCTGCCACTCGGCTGCACCTGGTTCGGGTCTGGAACGCAGTCTTCGGGGAGCCTGGCTTTCTGTGTACGGAGCCTTGCCGTCAGCAGAAGGTGCTGGTGTCGCTTCCTCCTGCCCAGTGTGGTGCGTCCACGTCTCCCTCTTGCCAAGCGCTCTGGCTGGAGCGCCAGCGCCGTGTTGATTCGGGGTGAGAGGGGACCCCCTATGTTGCTCCCGATCTGAGAGGAGAAGCGTGCATCTTCACGGCGGGCGGAGCGTGGCTCGTCATGTGTCACCGTGATGCTGACGTACTTCCCTGAGTGTCCATCTGCCATCTACAGAGTGTTTTCACCATCAATAGCTGTATTTGTCTTTCCGACCTATTTCCGTCCACACTGCTGCAGATTTAACCCAAATACCTTTTAAAGAATGGTATTTTTGGATTTGTAACTTTCATAAATAGAATACTGATTTTTTGTTGTTGTTGTTGTTTAGAAAGTACGGTCTCTGATAATCTCTTCAATGCACAGAACCCACTCCGAACACTCTGAGGGCACCAACAAGCACTGCGGCATAAAGGGTTGATCCCCTTTAAAATCAGGCCATACGCCTGGCTGCTGTGGCTCAGGGGTTGAACGTGGACCTATGAACCATGGGTCAGGGTTTGATTCCCGGTCAGGGCGCATGCCCAGTTGCAGGTCCGGTTCCAGTGTGGGGCGTGCAGGAGGCAGCCAGTCAGTGGTTCTCTCTCGTCACTGATGTGTCTCTCTCTCCCTCTCCCTTCCTCTCTCTCTGAAATCAATTTTTAAAAAAAGAAAGAAAGAAAGAAAGAAACAGGAAAGGAACAGACACCACGACAATCCTGAAGATGACGAGCCTCCCAGGACCTGGGTCAGGAGCGGCAGTCAGGGCGGCGTCGGCCTCGCCTGAGCCGTGAGCTCAGGGTGGCCTCCGGCAGCCCTCCCCCCCCCCCCCGTCCCCCGCCAGCATCACACCATCAAGGAACCGCTGTCACGGCGATGACTGGACCAGCGGCCATCTCCGGGGTCAGCGGGGAGCGTGCGCTGCGTCGTCATGACAGACAGTGACGGACCGCGACGCTGCCTGTGAAGCGACGCTGAAGGGCCGACATGACCCGCTTCACGTTCACTCGCAGGCGCCTGCGGAGGCAGGGGGACCGCAGCGCCCGCGCCCGGACAGCCCTCACGGTGCCCCGGCCCCGCACACAGCCCCTGGGGAGACACACCAGCACCCGACTCCCCTGAGGAGCCCGAGCAGGACCTGGCTCCGACGCTGGGCTCTGCCGGGGCCTGTCCTCCCGCCACCGGGCTCCGGGCAGCAGCCCTCCTCGGGGCTCAGTGCCAGGCACCCCATCCTCCAGACATCACTGCCGCCACTGGAGGGCGGGCCTCGCCTCCACACCCCCCCACGCCGGGCAGGTGAGGGGTCTTCAGGTCGGGGAGGGAACGGGGTGCAGAGCCAGCCCCCCCCCCCCCTGCAGGAGCCGGAGCCCCAGAGCCCGGGCGGCAGAGCCTCCTCCACCGCCAGGAACTGCTTTGTCACCGACTTTCCAGGTGCAGCTCGGCCCAGGAGGCTGCTGGCGGTTGCCATGGAGACAGCCTGTGGGTCTCAGCCTCCCGCCCCCGCCCCAGGGCTGATCTGAGCAAAGGCCTGCATCTCACTCAAACCAACCCCGTGGCCCCGGCCTTCTAGGCCTCCGGGGTCAGCGTGCCCCGTCTCACAGGGAGAAACGGGGGTCCGGGGGCACCCCCAGAGCCCAGGCTCCCAGCCTGGAGGAGGCGCCCCAGTGACGCACCCAGAGGAAGTGTCAGCCGCTGGCCGCCGCCCACCGCTCGGGAAAGGGGGGCCGTGGGGGCCCCTCCCAGCCCCTCCTCCAACAAAGGCCAGCAGCAGACAGCTGCCATGCTGACCCCTGGCCCTCACCACCCCACCCTGCCTCCGAGGGGACATGGAGTCCTTGGCTGAGTGCTCTGTCCAGCTGAGGGCGGCGGCTGGTCAGGGCAGACGGCTCTGACCGGAGGCCATGGAGGAGCCGCCTCCAGGGGGGCCGCCAGCACCCCCCCCCCATTTAGGGGCTGCTGACTCCTCCGTGTGGCCCTCGGGCCAGGGCAGCGGGCGGTTAGGCGTGGACCCAGCGCCATCTCACTCAACGCCCCGCCCCGCCCACTTTCTGAACCCCCGTTTTCAGTCTGTGGAGCGGGGTGACTCCCCTCCACCCCCCCCACACACCAACACACACACAACTAGTTACAAGGCAGCCCTGGTCCCTTTAAGTGTCAGGACCAGAGACCCAACTGACAGCGGTCTGAGTAGCATCCGCATCCCGGAATGTAACGGGAAAGGCCCAGGTTCCAGCAAAACTGGTCCGTCAGAGTCAGGAGGACCAGAGGCCACAGGGAGAGACAGGCCACAGGCGGGCGGTCACCCGGCGCGGCCAGCAGAGCACAGGAGGCACCGCGACCACGTGCGACCGGGACCGGAACCCCGAGACGGAAGGAAGGGGGCGGCCCGGCCGAGGAGAGAACGAGGGCTGGGCGCCCGCACCGCGGAAGCAGCGCCGGCGGGGACAGGAACGAGGCTGCAGGCGAGGGCGTGGCCCAGTCAGCTCTCAGCTCAGTCCGGGCTGAAAACCTACAGATTCAGGGTCCGAGGGCCCAGGCCAGAGCAGGGCGAGAGGAGGGAGGCCGCTCCCCAGGCCCACAGCACGGCGCCACGCAGACGGACCGCACCTGGGGCCACCGCGGGCTCCGCCGTCCCAGCCGGTCTCACCTCAGGGGTGGAGCAGGGCGGCACAGAGAAGACGGGCCAGACAGGAGCCCACAGCCGGGTCCCCCTCCCCCCCGTGACTCCCCTGGAGACAGCGCCCAAAGGCGGTCTCGGGGAACCCACCCGCAGGGCCGGCACCCACGGGGCAGGAGGCACCAGAGTGAGGAGGCCTGTGCCACACGGCGGGCAGGCGGGTGGCACCTGGGCCTGGGACCTCGGCCACCAGGACTGACGCGGGCCCGTGTGCAGCCCGTGTCCCCGCACACGCACGTTCACGCCAGAGCGCCTCCTGAGGACCGGCAGCCGGCCCTGGCAGCGTGGCTCCGAGGGGCGTTATCCGGCTCCGAAAGGCCGCCAGCCGGCCCGGGCTCATGCCCGATTGTGGGCTTGATCCCCGGCGTGGGGCGCGCAGGAGGCAGCCAATAGAACCCCATGTTCCTCTCTCTTTCTAAAAACAACTAATCTAGCCAAGACCGGTTTGGCTCAATGGATAGAGCGTCGGCTTGGGGACTGAAGGGACCCAGGTTCGATTCCGGTCAAGGGCATGTACCTTGGTTGCGAGTATATCCCCAGTAGGGGGTGTGCAAGAGGCAGCTGATCGATGACTCTCTCTCATCGATGTTTCTAACTCTCTATCTCTATCTCTCTCTCCCTTCCTCTCTGTACAAAATCAATAAAAAATATTTAAAAAAAAAAAAAAAACTAATCTAGAGCCATCTGGCCACGCCCCTTCAGCCCGCCAGCCCCAGGCCCGGGGCCAGGAGTGGCCAGGGCACCAGCGCACTGCAGACCCTGCCCGGGAGCGGGCACCGGTCCCAGCCGCCACCCGTCCCCTGCCGCCTCCCAAAGGCACTGGGTCTGGGCTCAGCTCAGACTGAGGCTCACGCAGAATGACGCCGGCCATGGTGGCCTGGCTGAGCCCCCACCCCACCCCACCCTCAGATCCCAGGCCCCAGGCCCCCTGTGATCCCTGGAGACGACCCCAGGCCCCTGGCGCTGGGCGCTGGAGACCTCCGCTGCCAGCTCCAATGGCCCCAGGCAGACTCTGCGCGGAGGACAGCGTGCAGCCACGGCGCCCGGGGACCCCCTGCCGCAGGGACACGCAGAGATCCTGTGAGTGACACG
This sequence comes from Nyctalus aviator, assembly GCA_036971965.1. Lineage (NCBI taxonomy): Eukaryota > Metazoa > Chordata > Mammalia > Chiroptera > Vespertilionidae > Nyctalus > Nyctalus aviator. The sequence continues at coordinate 70,847,778 of CM072931.1, forward strand.
CCCCCGGGCCTCAGGGCCCCTCCCTTCCCCGCGTGTCCCCCCGTCCCCGTTCCCGGGAGCCCTGGGCTCTGAGGCAGCAGCTCAGCAGACGGGCAGGTGCTCCCCAGGGCGGGAGCCGGCGCAGGGGCCCCATCCCCCCAGCGCGGCTGAGCCTGGACCCGCCCTCCCAGGGAGCCCGCAGCCACCCCGGGAGGCCCCCCAGGAGGCCCTGCAGCTCTAATTACAGGTCCGGGAGAGAAGCCGGTTTAATTTGGAGTAAAACGAGACGCTGTGGCTGGAACGTCCCCGTGGGAGCCACCTGCCTGCGCGGGACACACTCTGCCGTCCACACGACCGGGAACGAGCCTTGGCGAGGCCAGGAGGGGGGCGGGTCCCGGCGCTCTGCTGGGGCTGGGAGGGGCGCGCCATCCTCCGGTCTCAGCTGCCAGCCCAGCTCCCCCACACCCCCTCACACCGCGCCCCCTCCCGCACCTGCTGTCACAGACACCAGGCCACCGGGCTTCCTGTCTGTCACCCGATGGCTTCGCCTTGGGGAGAGCCCACCGACTGAACCCTCCAGGCCTCCCCCTGCCCAGCACCCAGGCCCCGTCTGCGCCCTGCATGGCTGCAAGCACAGAGCGGCCTCAGTGCACCACGTGCTCCCTCCCCACCGCCACCCACTCCTCTCCCCTCCTCTCCCTCCTCCTCTTCCCCCTCCTCTCCCGGTACCTGCCCTTCAGTAAACTCCCGGTCTCCACTCCCTGGCCCCCCTCCCCCCGCCCCTGCACCCCCCTCGCTGCCACCAGCCCGCACGCTCTGGTCCCGGGCTCCGCCCGCAGCACCCCCTCACACCCCATCCCTGGCGCCTGCTCGTCTCCTTCTCTGACCACCATCGATTCACTGTGACCTCTCTAGCTCCATCCTCCGTGTCCTTCCGAAGTCATGGGGCAACTGAGGGCTCCCTGACACCTCCAGGCCCCCCTCTGGGCCCACTACACCCCCTTGTGTGTGACGGAGCCTCGGGGAGCACGGGGCGGGCGGCGGGAGGCACCGTGCGGTCAGAAGCCCAGGGTCCCCTCAACCCCACCCATCCCAGCGGGCGGCTGCTGACCCCGCAGAGGCTCAGCCAATCCTGAGTGAACAAATGACAGCTCGGGGCCCCTCGAGCGGCTGGACAGACGCGTGGACAGGGGAGCAGACAGCAGGACGGCCCCTAGGCTCCCTCCCCCACAGCCGGGGCCAGAGGCTGCGCCAGCCCAGGCCCCGGTGCCCCCAGGCCTGATCCCCGGTGAGCAGGGAGGCTGAGGGCTCCCCAGGGGGAGGGCGAGCCAGCAGGCACCCCCAGGACCTGCCGCAGCTCAGAGCAGGAGGCCCCGCCGGCCGCTGGGGAGGAGCGGGGCTTCCAGGCAACGGGCCTCCCCACCCTGAGACCTGCCCACCAGTCTCCACCCCCTGAGCATTGAGTGAACCCTAATTAAAAACAAGAGCCAGCACGGGGACCTCGGCTCAGGAGGCTGAGAGCTAGGGCTCTTCCCTGACTCCCCACCGGCCAGCGCTCACCCCGAAAAACACTCTCTCTACCCCACATACACATGTACACACATGTATGTGCACACACGTGCACACACACACACACACACCGGGTCGCGAATCGTGTGTGCTGCATGCAGGAGGGAGCGGCTCCTCCGGGACCCGGCCAGCGTGTGATCCCCCACAGGACACAGGTCACCCTCCCTGCCTGGGGGTTCCCCTCCCAGCCCAGCACCCCCTGGGGATGAGGTGCAGAGCCAGGAGCCTGGGGACCGCCCAGCAGCACCCCCCCCCCCCCCAGGACACAGAGTGCGGGGACTCAGGGACTCAGATGGGAGCCCGGGAGCCACGAGGCCAGAGAAGAGAAAGGGAACGTAAGACCAGGAGGAAAATAAGGAAGCGAAATGGGCAGAGAGAGAGAGAGAGAGAGAGGGAGAGAGGGAGAGAGAGAAACACGAGGGGGAGACCTGGAGGAGGCGGGTGGCGGGGGGGGAGGAAGGGGAAGGGGGGGGGGGAGGGAGGAAGGGAAACCTGGGGGAGGTGGGGGAAGGGGAGGAGGGGAGAGGAGGGAGAGAGGGAGGGAGGGAGGAAGGGAGACCTGGAGGAGCTGGGGGGAGGGGAGGAGGGGAGAGGAGGGAGGGAGGGAGGGAGGAAGGGAGACCTGGAGGAGGGCAGCACATGGAGAAAGGACAGAGGGAGGAGAGGCGGAGGGAGGGTCTCCAAGGCGGAGTTGGGGACCAGGGACCCGCTGGCTGGGCTCCCAGGAAAGTGAGCCCTCGACGCTCTCGTGACCAGGGGTGTGGGCATCCGGCCGGGCCTGCGCCCCCTCCCCCGGCCCCGAGGCTCCGGGCTCCCTGGCCTGAGGCCCTCCACCTCCCGCCCCCCTCGCCCCCCCAAACCCCCATCCGCCCCCCCGCCCGCCCCCATCCGCCGCGCCACAGCACAGCCGCCCCCAGGCCCCAGCCCCGCGCCCTCCCTCCGGTTCCCTCTAATGTGCACACACCCCTGTGCCTCCGGGGAGCCGCCCAGAGCCAGGCTCTGGGGACACCCTGAGAGACAAGGGGCCCTCCTCAGGGACTCCGTTCCGGAGGGAGGGAGGGAGGGAGGGAGGGAGGGAGGGAGAGAGGGGGAGTAAACAGTGCGGCTCCGGTCCCCCAGCGCTGCCTCCAGCCCTCCCCGCGGGCCGGGCCTCAGGCGGCCGGCACAGGGCGGGGCAGCAGCACTGTGGACAGCGCCCTCGTCCCAGCGGAAGGCTCCTCCTCCCTCCCCAGTCACGGGCAGGGCCCTAGGCACCCACCAGGCAGATGGGGAAACCGAGGCCCGAAGGGCAGGGACTCAATGAGGAAGAGCAAGGTGCTCGGCCTCACTCCTGCCAGCCCACCCCCAAGTCCTCTTCCTGGGCCCTGAGCTGCTGAGGGTCCCGTCCGGGCGGAACGTGGGGCAGGCGGGGCACTGACACCCTCCGGGCCAGGCTCAGACCCCAGGACAGCCCTGCCCCTGCGTGACCGACCCCGCACCTCGGCCCCGCCCTGCAGCTCGGCCAGCAGGCTCCGCCGAGGGCGGCCTGGGCACGCCGGGCCCACGCGGCCAGCCCCGCGGGCGCGGCGGGCACCTACCCCGTGAGGACCACCACGAAGTCCATGACGTTCCAGCCGTTGCGCAGGTAGGAGCCCTTGTGCAGCACGAAGCCCAGGGCCACCACCTTGATGCCCGCCTCGAAGCAGAAGATGCCGATGAAGTAGGGCTCCGTGTCGTCCTGCGGGGACACGCATAGCTCGCCGCTGCCCCCGGCCCGCCCCCGCGGGCCCCACCCCGCCCTCCAGGCGGGCGGCCGGGCGCCACGGCCACGGGTGGGCGTCCCCTGCAGTGACCTGTCAATGCCCCATCCCAGGCCCGCCCCCCATCCCGAAGGACACGGAGGCACAGGGGCCACGGGCCCTGGCGAAGACCAGCTAAGACCCCGGGCTCTGCCCTCTGCCCTCTGCCCAGGGCCGGTGCCCCAACGCCGGAGCGCAGCCCGGGACCCAGTGGCTCCTGACGCACAGTCCCAGACGCTCGCTCCTGGAAACCTGCAGGTCCCGGAGCACATTGGCTGCCTCAGGGTGCCTGGGGGGCGTCCTGCCCACCAGCCACAGGCAGGGCGCTGTGGCGAGGGGAGCAGTGCGGCGGGCGGGTGCCAGAGAGGAGCCAACGATGCAAGCACCCCCTCCACCCCCTGCACCTCGACCCTCAGCCCAGCGCGGCCCATCCTGCTCAGCTGAGCACACGTCCCGTGGAGAGCCAGGACGGCCAGCAGGGAGGGCCTCAGCGCCGGTGAACGGGGAGCCAGGCCAGGGGGAGCTGGGGGACAGACCCATAGGACGGTCATTGCAGGAAATGGCTGGCCGCAGTGCAGCCCACAGGCGCCCACGTGCCAGGCCACTGCCCGGTGCCCCAGAAGGGTGGTGAGGAAGGGCTGGAGCCTGGAGAGCGCTCTGCCCAGCCGGCTGGGGCGGGGCCACAAGCTGGGGGCCTGCGGCCCTGGGTGCAGGGGGCGGGGCTGTGGCCCGGGTTTGCAGCTCCCACTCAGGACAGCGGCCGGCGCCCTCCTCTCCCGGGAGCCTGGCCCGAGGCCCTCCCACGGACCCGCAGCCCGGCCGCCCTGCCCACGGCGCCGGCAGCCCTGACATGGATGCTGACTCATGACGGCCCCCCGGGCTCCCGGCCAGATGGCCCCTCTCCCCTCGGCCCCAGGGGAGCACAGGGCCCACCACACAGAAGGCCTGAGTGGACAGGGGGCAAAGCCCGATGGCGGGGCCATGCTGACCCTGGCCTCAGCCCTGCCCCCAGCTCCACCCGATCACAGGGCTGAGCCAGGGCGTGGGGCAGGCATGGGGCCGGCCAGCCAGGGCTCCAGCTGAAGGCGCTGGAAGGTGGAGGGAGGCAAGCAGAGCCCCCTAGGCGGAGGGCCGCGGCGGCCCCGCCCCCAACCACATTGCCTGCCCCCCCCACCCCGCTCCCCAGGCGGTGGCTCCAGCCTCAGAGCCTGGCCTTCGGTCCCTCCCTTCGGTCACCCCAGAGGGACCCCATTCTGCTCCTTTTCCCAGCAGCTCGGCCCCAACCCTGAGAAGTGTGCCCGCCCCTTCCCCACAAACCAACCCCCTCACCCAGGAGGCAGGAGCTGGCCCACCCGAGCCTGCCCCCCGCCCCAGCGGGCACCGTCTGAGCCCCCGCCCCCAGCCCGCTTCTCTCCAGCCCTACCCCGGACACCCTCCCGTGGGGACAGGACGGGGTCCCGGGGGCTGGCCTTAAGGCTCCCTGCCTGAGTCCCCAGCTCCCTCTGCCTTTCGCCCTCATCTGCCTCCAGAGTGGATGCTGGCACAGGGCCCACAATGCCAGCGGAGCTGGGCCCAGAAGGCAAGTGGCCCTGCCCAGCCCAGCCACGCCGGAGCAAGAGCCACACGGGACACGTCCCACTCCGTGTGGCAGGGCTGTGCTGACCGCCCCCCGCCTTCCCCATGCTAAAGAAACCGTGCCCCCCGAAACCTCCATCCCTGGTCCCCCCCCAGCTGCACACCTCCTGCCTTCTCCCAGTGCCATGCCCCAGGGCAGGCTCACTGCCCCCCCGCCCCCCACTGGGCCCAGGATGGGGGAGGAGGGAAGCCCAGGGCCCACGCCAGGCACCGGGCGGCCATGCGCGTCCTCGCTGCTCATCTCCAGGAAGTGAGGGGACAGGCCGGGCAGTCACGTGCCCGAGGCAGCAGAGCTCCAGCGGCTGCCTGCATCCTCCCGGCCCTGCCTTCTCTGCTCCGGCTCAGCCTCCGGCCTCCAGGCCCACGGGAAGCCCAGGCCAAGGGCCCAGCAGGAGGGAGGGCCGGGGCGGGGGGACCTGGCCTCACCTCCCCAGACCCCACCCTTCCCACTGCCCCCCCTCCAGAGACCCCGCCCTGGCACCCAGCTCGGGCCTCAGGGGGGTGGCACAGGGTCTGTGAGGGGGGGCAGGACGGTGGGGACAGCTGGGTGCTCAGGAAGAAAGCGGGGAGGGAAGGTGCCAGTGGATGCCAAGCCGGGAGACAATCCCGAGGCGGAGACTGGCAGACCCAGGGGCACCCAGGGCAGAGGCCACCACGGCCCAGCCGCCAGCCGCCAGCCGCCCTCCCCGGAGCCTGCGTTCCTGCCCCCGAGCCGTCCATCAGCACCACACGCTCCGTCCTCAGACCGAGAAGCCTAAGGCCTGGGACTCGGGTGCAGGGGTGGCTGGGGCGCTGGACGGGCCCCCACCCGCCTCCCCACTGCCGCTGCCTGGCTGCCCCACCCTCCTGGCCCTGGGGAGGGGCCGCCGCGCGCTCCGGTCGCCCCCCCGGAGGGAGGGGCACGGCCCCCGCACTCACCAGCCGCTCGGACATGGGCGTTTTGTCGCCGTCAGGGAGGTGCTGCTCCAGGGCCAGCACGATGCAGTTGGCGATGATGGTGGCCAGGATCATGTACTCGAAGGGAGTGCGTGGGTTAAGGAGCGGCCGGAGCGCCAGGGGGAGGGGAGGCGGCCAGGCGGCCTCCGGGGGCCTGAGAGTGACCCCTCCAGGGCCCCCTCTCCCTCCGCCCTGATCTTTGGGGGCTGCCGCGAGGCCAGGCCTTTGCGGTCACGGCCGCCAGCACCGCGGACAGCGCCGTCAGCACCGCGGACAGCGCCGTCCGGCTCGGCCCGGAGGGAGGAGGGGTGCGCCCCCCGCTCCGGCTGGAGAGGGTCCCCGCGCAGGCGCACTCCCGCCAGCGGCACACGTAGCCACATGTACCGACACGGGCACGTGAACATGCGTGTCCCGAGAGGCCGCACACACGCCGCACCTGCTGCCGGGCGCGGCCCGCGGCCCCGGGGCTCGCACCCCAGACCCCGCTCCCCCTCGGCGCCCTCCAGGCGGCCGTGCGCTCGGCGTCCGGCCGGGAGCGAAGGGACGTGCCCGGGGCGGGGGGCTCCGCCCAGCGTCCACCCGCTCCCGCCGCGACCACGCGCGCGCGCACACGCACCCGCGGCGGCGGAGGCCCCGCAGCCCCGCCCCGCCCCCTCCAGCCGAGTCCTCCGGTGCCGCTCCCGGATCGCACCCTCCGCCTGGCCCGGAAGATGGCCACTGGGCGCCGCACGACCCGCCGCCCCGGCCCCGGCCCAGCCGCCCCGCCCGCACCCGGCGGGGCGCGGACGCGGACCCGGCGCCGGCCCTGTGCCCGCGCCCGGGGCAGCCCCCGCCCGCCCGCCGGCCCGCCCGGCCCCAGCCCGGCCCGGAGGATATGGCCACTCGGTGATGCGCTTGGCGTATTTGCGGACGACGTTGTCCTCGCTGAAGATGAAGAGCGAGCGGTTGACGGTGAAGCAGTTCTGCTTGACCGGGATGGGGTTGTACATCGCCATGGTGCGCGCGCGCTGCGCGATCGACTGCTTGTAGAGGACCCGCTGGCCCGGCGGCAGCCCCCCGGGGCCCGGGCCGCCCGCGCCGCCGGCCCCGCCGCCCCGGGCCCGCTCCCCGCCGCCGGCGCCCCCATAGCGGCCGCCCAGCTCGTCCCCGAAGCGGACCATGGCTCCCGGGCGCCGCGCGCATCCCCCGCCGGACCCGGCAGGGAAACGGCGGGCGCGCCCGGCGCTCGCAGCCGAGCGGTCAGGAGCCGGACCGCACGGACCTCGCCCGGCCCGGCAGGCGCCGCACCCGCCCCGGCCGCCGCGCCACGCCCTATAAGGGGCCGGTCACGTGGCGGCGCCCGGCCAATCCGGCCGCGCCGCCCGCCCCGCGCCGCCCGCCCCGCCCCGGCGGCCGCCCCCGCCCGGTCCCGCCGCCCGTCCCGCCGCCCGGTCCCCCCGCGGGTCTCGCCGCCGGCCCCCGGGAGGCGCCGCGGCCCCGGTCCGCCCCGGCTGCGCCCGGGCCCGGCCGGCGGGTGCGCTCCCTCCGTGCGTCCGGCGCGCCGGGCGGGTCGCTGGCCGGTGCTGAACGGCGCGGCGGCCGGAGCTGGGCGGGGCCCGAGCCCTCGACGGCCGAGCCGAGCGCCCAGAGGACCGCTGCCCCTCCCGGAGGCATCGCCGGTCGCTCAAGCTCCGCCCGCAGGGGGCGCAGGCCCGGCTGCCCCGGTGCTTCCTCCTCCTGGGAAGCCGGCCCGGCCCGCCTCGCCGCCCTTTCGGCACCTTCGACATCCACACGCCGCCTTCCACGCCCCGGGCGGGGCGGGGGGTCCGGATGCACAGCCCCCGCCTGGCCTCCCTGTGCGCGTCCAGACCTTCCCATCCACCACCCGCCTGAGCTTCCAGATCTCCACACTTCCTGTCCTTCCGCCATCCGCTCAGTCATAACCTTTTAAAATACGTGTGTGTGTGTGTTGGGGGGACAGACAGAGGGAAGCGGCCACAGAGGACATCACTGCCGGTGCCTCTGGCATGCCCCTCCTGAGAATGAAGCCCACAGCCTGCAGGTGCCCTGCTGGGGACCTGGTTCCTGGGTCCGCGCGGAGCCCGGCCATTCAGTGACCACGGCAGGGGAGGCAGAGGCTCCGTGGCCCAGGGGGCTGTGCTCTCCCACAGGCAGCGCCTTGCCGTGTGCTGGCGGTGCCAGCGGGCTCAGTCCTGGTGGCTCCTGCTTGGGGACACGGGGGGTGGGGGGGACAGGCACGTGTCAGACACCGTCCCCTCCTCAGCCAGCGGAGAGCGAAGTCCACACCAGCCGCCCGGAGGAGGCTTTCCCCACCAGAGACACAGTGGACACAGGAAGTGACGCCCCCATGTGTGTGTGCATGCGTGTGTGCGTGCGTGTGCGTGTGTGTGTGTGTGTGTGCGTGTGCGTGTGTGTGTGTCTGTGTGTGTGTGTGTGTGTAGAGAAGTGAGATCGGCCTGTGCAGAGGCCCGGGGTGACCTCGGCCCTGGGGCCACGCTGTGGGCTCGGCCTGCTGCTGAGTGCGACGAGGTGGCAGGAGCCCCCAGCAGAGCGGTCACCTGACTCCCGTCCCAAAGGCCCCCTGGCCGCTCTGTCACTAGGATGCATTCGGCCGTCAGCAGTCCGATTCCAGCTCCATGCTTCCTACACTCTTCACCTCGATAGAGAGCAATGCCCAGCCCAAACCGGTGTGGCTCAGGGGATAGAGCATCGGCCTGCTGTCTGAAGGGTCCCAGGTTCAATTCCAGTCAAGGACACATGCCTGGATTGCGGGCTCGATCCCACGGGGGGGGGGGGGGGGGGGCGTGCGCAGATGCAGGAGGCAGCCAGCCGACCAATGATTCCCTCTCGTCATTGATGTTTCTCTCCTCTCCCTCTTCAAATCAATGAAAAAATATATGTATTTTTAAAAGTGATTGCCAGCTGGTGTGGCTCAGTGGTTGAGTGTCGACCTATGAACCAAGAGGTCATGATTCAGTCCCAGTGTGGGCTGTACAGGACGCAGCCAATCAATGATTTTCTCTTCTCACTGATGTTTCTATCTCTCTCTCCCTCTCTATTCCTCCCTGAAATCAATAAAAAGTATATTTCAAAAAGAAAAATAGCTGAAACCAGTTTGGCTCAGTGGATAGAGCGTCAGCCTGCGGACTGAAAGGTCCCGGGTTGGATTCCGGTCAAGGACATGTACCTGGGTTGTGGGCACATCCCAGTAGGGAGTGTGCAGGAGGCAGCTGATGTTTCTCTCTCATCGATGTTTCTAACTCTCTATCCCTCTCCCTTCCTCTCTGTAAAAAATCAGTAAAATATATATTTTACAAAAAGGAAAATAAGTAAAAAGTGACGAAGCCTTCCATTTTAGGGGTGCAGACGCCCCATCTCTCTCTGCCAGGGCCACCTCCCAGTGCTGCCTCAGGGCCAGACTGGCTGCCGCAGCACCTTTCACACAGGAAGGCAGAGGCAGGCAGGAAAAGAACAGCCATCTTTTAGAATAAATGTCTAACCCTGGCTGGTTTGACTCAGTGGACGGAGCTTCAGCCTGTGGACTGGAGGGTCCCAGGTTCGATTCCGATCAGGGCACATGCCGGGTTGGGGGCTCAATCCCCAGTGGGGGGCGTGCCTGAGGGAGCCGATTGGTGATTCTCCCTCCCTCTACCTTCCTCTCTGAAATCAATAAAAAATATTTTAAAAAATAAAATAAAATGCCTGATGTCCTTTGGTAAGAGGCTCCCAGCAAATTGCTCCCTAAACCCCTTTGGGCACCCCTGAGCCCCAAAAAGGTGGGAGTGAGTATGGCAGAGAGGACCAGGCCCCCAGAAAGTCAGGGTTCGCTGGGTGGGCAGTGGAGGTGCAGGCTGTGGGAGGCCACCAACAGGCGTGTCTGGGAACAGAACCCAGAGGGGTGTGGGGCAGGGACAGCAGCCCAGCGCCTGCTGCGGGGCCGCCCAAGCCGCTCCGGAGGCGGCCGGGCGGGACAGAGAGGAAACTGGCCGCTCCCGGCTCCGCCCTCCGCAGCGTGGGCGGTGCTCTGCACGGGGCCGGGGAGAGGAGGGACCTGTGGCGGCGGCATCGCAGGCCGAAAAGGTAGGATTCCACACACACAGTGGGGGCGTGGGGCAGGCAGCCAAGGGTCCCAGGGGTGCTCAGAGCCGGTCCAGGAGCTGGGCCTGGACCCGCACCTGCCTTCCCTCCGGCCCAACCCCTCCAGGCCCCGCCCACCGCCCGCCGGGCCCCGCCCACTCCCAGGCCCCGCCTGCCCAAGCCCCACCCACCCCTTTGCCTTGGCTCTGTATCCGCACCAGCTCTTGGTCAAGCTCGGCCGTGGAGAGCACACGTAAGGGTGTGTAACTTTTTATTTTTATTGATTACATTTTAAATATATATATATTTATATTTTTACTGACTCCAGAGAGGAAGGAAGCGGGGGAGAGAGAAACATCAATGAGGAGAACCATTGATCAGCTGCCTCCTGCACACCCCACATTGGGGTGAGCCCACAACCTGCTCATGTGCCCAGACCGGGAATCGAACCCTGACCTCCTGGTTCGTAGGTCAACCCTCAACCACAGAGCCACGCCGGCCGGGCAGCGTTGTGCGTTTACGCACACATTGCACAGAGACGCCTCCTCCCCTCGCGTGGCCACCTCACGTTCTGCAGGCAGGGAGACGGCTGAGCACCTGCTCTCAGCGCCTTCCAAGCTGGCGGCCCGGGACTGAGCAGGCTCACCAGCTCAGGACAACCATCCTGTGCCGGACGCCTGTCGCGCTGCCAGCTCCGCCCCAGGTCCGGCCCCAGCCCAGGAACCACACTGCGCTCTGCTTCAAGTCCACGGAGGAGGAGTGTCAGCGGGTCCTGCCGTCCGGGCACCGCCCCTGCCCGACGCCCGAGGCCCATCCCTGTGGAGACGGCAGGACGCCCGCCTCCTCCCGCTGTGCTCACGGACTCCTCCCGTCCGGTGCCCTGTCCCGGGCCTCTCCCGTGCTGGGGGCGCTAGGCCGATTCCTTGTGTCGCCCACTGGGGGGCCGCCGCCGTGAGCACGGGCGCAGGCCTCTCTTCCAGACCCCGGTTTCATTTCCTCCAACTACCTACGCTGAACTGGGACTGCTGGCCATGGGTCCTTCTAATGACCCTTTCTAACATTATGTTTCTATTGATGTCAGAAAGGGAGGGAGAGGGAGAGACAGAAGCATCAGTGATGAGAGAGATGGCTGCCTCCTGCACGCCCCACACTGGGACCGAGCCTGCTACCCGGGCCTGTGCCCTGAGCGGGAATCGAACCCTGACCTCCTGGCTCACGGGTCGACACTCAGCTTCGGAGCCACGGCCGTGCTGGTCATCACCCTGTGCGGCCCCTCCGTGCAGTCTCCCACGGAGGCTCCCGCTCCACGCCCACGGGCGCCCTCACAGGGCGGGTGCTTGCTCACTGGGTCCGTCTGCACTGCCCGAGTGATGGGGCTTTTGAAAGTACATGATGGTGCCAAGACCAGTTTGGCTCAATGGTATTTTGTGGAAGAGCCACACTCAAGGGGCCAAAGAGCCGCAGTTCTAGGCACATCTGGCACCAATGAAGCTAACAGGCGTTCCTTCTCCTGTTAGACAAAAAAGAACAGGGATGCCGGGACCCGTTTGGCTCAGTGGATAGAGCGTCGGCTTGGGGACTGAAGGGTCCCGGGTTCGATTCCGGTCAAGGGCATGTACCTTGGTTGCGGGCACATCCCCAGTAAGGGGTGTGCAAGAGGCAGCTGATCGATGACTCTCTCTCATCGATGTTTCTAACTCTCTATCTCTCTCCCTTCCTCTCTGTACAAAATCAATAAAATATATTAAAAAAAAAAAAAAGTACATGATGGTGAGGACTGAGAACTTTGGGGTGCATTAAAGCCTCTGCTGTGCGTTTTAAAATGGTTAACATGGTGGGCTGTTATGTGAACTTCACCTCAGTAAAAAAAAAAAAAAAAGTCTTGAATAAAAATGTAAGTAGCGCTGGCGGGTTTGGCTCAGTGATTAGACCATCGGCCTGCGGACTGCAGGGTCCCAGGTTCGATTCTGGTGGAGGGCATCCCAATCCCCCTCCATCAGCACGCCTCCATCCTCTGCTCCCACTCCTCCTCGCTCGGGCAGCAGCAACAGCACTGAGGCCCACAGGTCCCTCCCAGGTGCCTCGGCTGTCCCTGTGCCCGGACAGCTCAGTCACTGCCGATCTCAGAGCGGCATCTGATGGCGCCACCAGAAAGGAAGCCAGGGGGTGGGGGTGGGGCCCGAGGTCCGTGCACTCCCCTCGCCCAGCCTGCACGCTGGTGGGGCTGTGCCCTGACCGGCCAGCTCGGCTCCACGCTCGCCCTGGTCCCTTGTCCCTGCATCCTGCCCGGCCCATCACGCCGTCGCGGTCTCCCCCAGCACACAGGCTGGCCACGCAGGCCCTTCCCGCACGCACGGCACCGCCCTGGGAAGCAGACTCGGCGTGCACTTGGACTGAAATTTGTGACTGGCCAGAAATAATGGCGACCCGGGCCCTGCCCACATCCCAGGCACGTCTGGTGGCTGTCCGTGGGAGCCTGGCAGAGGGTGCTGCCTGCCCTGCGCGCCCGGAGCGGTGTCCTGCTGGAGCAGCCCCCCCGAGGGCTCTGCCCATGTCCGGTTAGGGTCGTCCACGGCGGCCGCGGGTGGTCACCGCCGGCCCCTGGGCCAGGTGGCACATGGAAGCCCCGGGACTTTTTAAAATGCTCGGAATCTGACGTGGCCCCTATTTGGGGGGTCCCTTCACCATCAGGCCACCCTGACACCCCGAAAGTCTCACCTGAACGAGGCATCGCCTGTGGGACCTGTCACACCTGCCACTCGGTCACGGCCGCTCTCACACTCTGGGCCGGGCCGTCCGCGGGGTGATGTGTGACCGAGGGGCAGGGGAGGCCCCGCGCGGCTGCAGCCACTTCCTGCGGAGCTCACAGGCTGGCCGGGGGAGCCGGCCCCGCGCGGGAGACACGGACACGGGGCCGCGGGCGCAGGCGTGGGCCCTGCAGACGGCACTCCGGCTCGGGGTTCACCTGGCACTGCCCCCGCGTCCGTGTTCCTGTGCAGGTCGGCCCGTTGCCCGTTGCCCGTTTCCCTCAGCGCCTGCCGCCCGCCCACGGGCACGCGCACACGCACACGCCCACGTGGCCCACGGCAGCACAGGTGCCGAGACGCCAGCTGGAACAGGGTCTCGTAATGAAATCCTCCTTTCAGTTTTCCTTTTTTTTTATTGATTTCATTGAAAACAGAACAAGAAATGGTCCGAGCCAAAAGACTGCTCTTAAAACTGTCAAAAACATTTAACAGAAAAAATAAACATGACCGCGTATGAATGTTCAGTCGCACAAAACCCCCAAGGTTACTGCACTAGTTACGGTTAAAAAAGTATCTGCCAACAAAGAGGTGACCGGGCCGCCACGCAGAAGGCAGCGGCGAGTTCATCCACCACAGACTGAGCTTTAAAAAAGTGTCCCGGTTACGCTAAAACCACTGGTTCTCTTTGTACATTGATATTTCACATGGTGCGTGGGAGCCACACCAGGATCAGCACCGTTGTCTGTTGTGTTTGTTGTCCTCGTGTTCAGTGATGGTAGAAAAGAATCAGTTTATCCGTCATCGGAGCCCACAGGAGGGCGTGGCCCAGCGCGGCGGTCCCTGGCAGCCGGACCTCCGAGCCCTGGAGGAGCGCGTGGAGCTCGGACCCAGGACCGCCACGCACGGACCGGCAGTTGCTTTAAAAGGCCGACGTCTTCTCCAAAGTCCACGGCGCTCCCGACCTTGCAGACGGTGGGGACGCGTCCGTGCGGCCGGGACCTGGCGGGTGGGCCTAACGGAGCAGCGGTGACGAGGTGGGGCCCGCGGAGGAGTCTGGCCAGCAGTGGAGGGCCTCGGGGGAAGGGAAAGGAGAAACGTGGAAAGGACCGGGCTCTGCCGGTGGCCCAGCGCCCAGCGCCCAGCGCGCTCTGCACAGCGTCAGCCCCGAGGCCTCGGCACCGGCCCTCCCACGAGGCGGCGTGACCAGCCTGGGGGACGGTGGCGTCTCATCGGGAGCCGGCGCTGCAGGAGCTGGTGTCGGGCAGGCCGTCCTCCGCGGCCTCCCGGGCGCTGGCCTGCCGCTGGGCCAGGGCCGCGCTGGAGTGCCGGCACTTGGGGGACCCGCAGCGGCAGCTGAACAGCTTGCCCTTGATGTCCCAGAAGCGCTGCCCGTAGTCAAACCTGGGGAGAGAGGGCGAGCTGAGGAGACGCCGGGCCGCCGCCCCGCCCCCGGGGCAGACGGTGAGGACGGCCTACCCCAGCTGCTCGCCGGCCGCGATGAGGCGGGTGCTGAAGAAGGCGATGCGGGGGAAGCGCAGGTCCTGGTGCGACATGAACACGCGCACGGGCACCAGGTTGGGCTCGCAGTGGTGGTTGATGAAGCGGCTCACGTTCCCGTAGAAGCGCGCGTCGATGCAGTACAGCTCGCCGTCCTGCAGAGAGCGGGCGTGGGCACCAGGCAGAGGCTCCGGACTGGGCACAGGGCGCTGGGACCCCCCCGGCACCAGGTAGAGAGCACCCACCACTCAAGAACCCCCCAGCTCTAACCCTGTCGGCGTGGGGGCTGGGGTCAGGGGTCAGGGAGGGAGACACCGAGCCACAGCTGCTCACACTGGGTGACGCCGGGAGGGAGGGCCGGGAGACCCGGCGCAGCTGGCAGGTGGGACGGGGCAGAGGGACAGAGGGAGGGAAGCTGCAGCCGCAGACATCAGAGCGGCGGGGAGGACCGACCAAGACACAGGAAGCCCATGACCTCCGCTGCCGGGGCAGGCAGCACCCAGGTCCCCGCCCCCCCCCCCCCAAGGAGGGACAGAGGGCTGGGAGGAGGCAGACGAGGGGGCCTGGTCTGACCACACGGCCGTGGCCAGGACTTTCTCTGGGAAGATCCAAGTGGAGCTGAGCCCCGCACCCACCCAGGGCGGCCGCGGGCTCCCCAGCGCGGTGCCATGGGCCGAGCAGAGAGCCCGCCACACGGAGGCACAGAGAAGCCGGGGCAGAGCGTCCCTGCCGCCCCGGGCACGGCCGGTCCGCAATCGCTCTGGTGGAACGGCTGTGGGCTTTGCCTGACTGAGGGGCCCCTGAGCAGACGACCCCCTTCCCCAGCCCTGCCTGAGCGCTGAGCCACCGCCAGCCTCCAACAGGCACCTGAGGAGTGAGGGCCGCACGAGAACCAAGATGGGGGTGAGGTGGCCTCGAAGCATCTGGAACCTGGAACCAGGCTGGACGCCGGGCAGGCCGGCTCCTCCCAAGTCCCAGGAAGGCAACAGGGACTCGCACCCGTTCACATGGCCCCTCCCAGAGGCCATGCAGGCGCAGGCTGTCCCCGGTCGGGCCCTCAGCCCTGAGCACAGGAGGCCGGCGCCGGGGGGAGAGGGGGTGGGAGGCAGACGCCCACGCTGCGTTCGCTGAGCCGGCGCGCCCGGGACGCGGTACCTTGTTGTCCAGGTCGAAGAGGTACGAGTCTTCCTCGCGGACGTCAGCCTCGGAGTCAGAGATGAGCTCACCCACGTACCTGCGAGCGGACAGTCACCGCCGTGGCCGCGGCCGCGGACTGCGGGGCGGAGCCCCCGCCCCCGGCCTGACCCCACGCCGCACGCCCGACGTGCCCTCACTCACTCGCAGACGAAGGTGCCCACGGGGATGTCCTGCAGGGTCCGCACGCCCCAGCCCATGTTCTGGGTGCGGTAGAGCTGCAGCCTCGCCCTGCAAGACAGGTCTGTGCTCGTGGGGACGGCGCTGCCGCCACACCCAGGCTGTGACCGGTCAGCTCGGGTGGGGTCCGAGAGCCATGGCCCCTCACCCGAAGGACTCCCTGCCACACGGGGGTGACGGCAGCGTGGCGGTCACTGTGGCCTGGGGGCGCTGACAACAAGGAACCACAGGTAGGAAATGGGGCCCAGCCAGCCCGAACGGTCCCTCCCGACCCGGGGGGGTGCCGGTCACCCTCAGCACACGCAGGAGGGAGGGTTTTGACCGGAACCCGGGCCTGGCTCTGGGCGGCCAGGGGCCGGGCGGCCACTCGGGGCCGTGGGCCTGAGCGAGTGGGGAGTCTGGTGCTTGGGACACTCCCGGCAGCACCGTGTAGCTGCAGGCGAGGCCGCTCGGGGCCAGGCTGTCCGCAGCTTTGGGCTCTTTGGACCAAGAAGATCTGGTCCTCTCGGCCTGAGAGCCACGCCTGAGCCGAGAGGAAGCAAGACGTTTACTCCCGCCAAGGCGGGACCTGACGAGGACACGGCTCAGACACACCGTGCCCTGAACACGCCCTGTACAACGCGCAGGAGCAGCGGAGGCTGGGGCGGGAGTGGCGCTCACCGGAGGCCGTTCTGCACAACGCGGTTGCGGCAGTTCCGCCAGCAGGCGCAGGCGTGGTTGCACTCGAACAGCAGGGGCGGCTCCGCCATGTTGAACTCGGGCAGCAGCCGGCCGTCCTGGGGACAGACACGCGGTGAGGACCCGCCAGCACAGACAGGACACGCTCCTACACACCCAGCACTGGCCCTGGGGGAGCAGGGCCGGGAACTGGGCCGCCCCCACCTCCAGGCGCCACACGCACGGCTGAAGGACACCGGCTGGTCCCCAGGAACCTCCGCCCTCGCCCCCGCCGCCCTGCCCCCGCCCCGCCCCGAGCTGGGGGACGGCCTGGAGGGAGGCGCTCACCTTGTCGTACCAGCAGCGCATGCTGAGCTGGCCGCACATGCAGTTGCTGGAGGAGCAGTCGTCGATGCAGACGCAGTACTGGGGGGGATGGAGGGGGCAGGGACAGGGTCAGCTCGGCCCCTCCCGCCCACAGCTCCCACCACGCTCACGGAGGGGAGGGGAGAGGAGGGCAGGACCCCGGGCCCGGTTCTCCAGGCACCAAGGGAGTGTAGGCTCTTGGGAAGGAGGGTGGGGCAGAATGCCACAGGCTGGGGGAGGTGTGGGCACAGGCTCTCTGGGGGAAGTGGGGGGGCAGGGCACAGCTGCCCTGGAGATGCCCCGAGGGACAGGACAGGCTGGAGCGGGAGCCCAGCCTAAAGCACGCGCCTGGCTGCCGCTTGCAGGAAGACTGGCTGTGGACTCGGCACGGAGGCGGGACCTCCGCTCGCTGCTCGGGCCCTTTTAGTCCCGCGGGGCCTGGAAGCACCGTCCACGGGGGCACTGGGCTCTGCTCTGGGGGCGGACCAGCGTGGCACACGGGGGCGTTTTGTGGGGGACAGTCCTCCTGGGAACCGGCGCGGGCGCTGACCTGCAGGTGGGTGATGTTGCGGTCGATGTTCATGGGGGATGTCACGCAGCTCTGGGAGACGTACTTGTAGTTGCTGGGGCTGGGCTCGCCGTCCACGGCGTTGACGCAGGGGATGGGGATGCGCTCGTAGCCGCGGGCGATGTCTCTGCGGGGGTGGGCCGCTCTGCTGTGACGGGGCGGCCCGGGGGGCTGCCGAGGACAGATGGCCGCCGCCGCGCCCACCCCCTCGGGGCCGCCCCGGGCTCGGACACGCCTACCTGCTCACCGTCTTCTCCACCGGCACCGGCCTGTCGGGGGCCGAGTCCCGCAGCGCCTTGCTCATCTGCAGGGCGTCCCACACCTGGGAGTGGAGGCTGGCGCACTGCAGAGGCGTCTCCCCCTCCTTGTTCTTCAAGTTCACGTCCGAGTCCCGGGAAAGAAAAAGGCTAAAGGGAAAGCCAAGCCAACAGGACATTCCGACCTCCGTTTAAGACGGGAGGACGGACTTACTAAGTCGGCAGAAACACTGAGAACACACCGTTGGCCATGACATTTACGAGCTGGCGGACCGGCGCTGGGAGGACTGGGGACTCACCAGGGCAGCCCACGCCTCGCCCACGCTCCCCGCCGGCAGGGTGGGGCGGGAGGCGCTGGGAGGGCCTCTGCTCAGCGCGCCCTCACCGCTGGAAGGCCGCAGCGACGGCATAAGCAGGCCCCACGCCGCGTACCAGGTGGCGGCCCCAGGCCGGACCTGGGTCAGAACCAGCCGTGGCTGCATGGGACGCCGGCGCCCCCCGCCCAGGCCTCCCATCGGCACGCCCACCGTGCGGAGCGGCTGCCGCAGCCCCTGAGGGTGCGAGCCCCGCAGGCTCGCTCCGCCGGGGAGGCAGTCACCGGGGCCACGGGCCAGGCGGGCCTGCTGATGAGGGCGGGTCGTGCCCAGTGGCGCTGTGGGGTGCAGGCCTCGGGCAGCCAGGGCTCCAGGTGGCCGGCGCCAGGGGACGCTGCCCCTCAGGCTGTCACGCTGACCTGCGGCCTGCGGCCCCGGGCACTCACACGACGCAGGCGTAGCGGTCCTCCCGGGCGGCGATGTGCAGCGGCGAGTCGCCGTGGATGTTCACGGCGTGCAGGTCGCACCTGGCGGCCAGCAGGATCTCGGCGATGTCCACGCAGCCCGAGAAGGCTGCCCAGTGCAGGCAGATGTTCTCCTCCTGCGGGCGGGTGGCGTGAGGGGGCGCGGTCGGACAGGGAACGGGTCCACCCGCCTAGGGGCCGCCCCGGGCTCGGACCCGGCACAGCGCCTGAGGGACCTGGTCCGAGTCGCACCGGTGGGACCGGCCTCACTCAGGAGGTGGCGCTCGTGTGAGGGCGGAAGACAGGCTGCTGCCTATAAAACGGTGCTTCCCAGAAGCCTCTGAGAAGTACCGTTTCCCCGAAAATAAGACAGTGTCTGATATTAATTTTTGCTCCCAAAGATGCGCTAGGTCTCATTTTCAGGGGATGTCTTATCTTTCCATGAAAAAGAATACGGTACAAGTTTATTGGTAAGTGAAAATAAAGGAAATTTATTACCTGTATACGATATGGTAGTATGGTAGTTGTCAACACAAACCAAACTGTGAATCCTACAGTATCAAGAATTTACTAATTTATTCAATGACAATCATGTCATCATCTTCTGGAACATCATCATAACAATCCAATTCCTGAATTTCCTGTTGAATTTCTTATGACTCCATTTCTTTCAGAATCAGTGGACCAAATCTCTCATGTTTAGCCTAGGGTGGGCCTTATTTTTGGGGGGTTCCTTATATTTCACTCAGAAGGAAACCTGTAAGTCAGTCTAATTTTCGGAGGATGTCTTATTTTCGGGGAAACACGGTAGCTGTAAGTGGAAGGAGACCAGGGAACACCATGTGTTGTGCAAACAGGTCCTGTGAGGACCCAGCAGCTTCTTTTCTTAAAAATATTTATTGGCCGAAGACAGTTTGGCTCAGTGGTAGAGCGTCGGTCTGTGGACTGAAAGGTCCCAGGTTCGATTCCGGTCAAGGGCATGTACCTTGGTTGCGGGGTGTGCAAGAGGCAGCTGGTCAATGTTTCTCTCTCATCGTTTCCAGCTCTCTATCTCTCTCCCTTTCTCTCTGTTAAGAATCAATAAAATATATCGATATCCACTGAGCCACACGGGTCAAGCCCAGCAGCTTCTTAGGACCCAACAGTCCTGGGATCATGGTTGGAAGGGCGTGTGGTCCAGCAGCCCAGCGAGGGGAGGAAGGGAGCACACACAGGTGTCTGATCTTGGGGCACCGAGCAGGGAGGCAGCACTCCCCCGTGCCATGGGGCACCCCTCTCCTGGCTGGCCTGGCACTGTCCCCGCCCCCACCCCCAAACTCCCAGGCCAAGGGCCTTGCAGGAGGGCGGCCCTGAGCCTCCATCGACGCCGAGGCGGCAGGCAGCTCAGCTTACTCAGTGGGGCTGCCGCTCAGGCACAGACTCCGGCTGCCCAGACCGCTCTCCGCTCCGCCGGCCCCTCAGGAGCTGCAGGAGGCGGCGCCCAGCCTGCAGGGGGGCTGCCATGTGGGCTGCCTGCCCTGCCCGTGCTGTCCCACCGGGGCCGCGGTCCACACCCCAAGCCCAGCTGGGGGCCAAGCGCTCCCCGCGACACCCAGGCCCGCATACAGCCCTCCCCATCCTGCTCTCTGCCTCCCCGGTGGGTGGCAGTCAGTGACACGCCCTGGAGCTGCAGCCAGCCATCGCTGACAGCACACTGACCGGACCGGCTGACTCGAGGGTGGCCCCCAGCCGCCGCCCGCCCGCCCGCCTGCGGGGACACTCACGTTGTCCCGGATGTTGATGTCCGAGCCCTTGGACAGCAGCAGCTTCACCAAGTCCACGTGCTTGTACTCAGTGGCCCAAATCATGGGCGTCCAGCCGCCGTCGTCCTAATCCCAAAAGAAAGAGTCCACAGGCCGCCCGTCGTGCAGTGCTGCTCAGGCACCTTGGCGACAGGACTGACCCACAAGCCCCTGTACACGCCCACACCCACGCCCACGCTGCAGGAGCAAAGAGCAGCCATGCTGTGACCAGCCCCGCCCAGGACCAGGGCTGCTGGAGGGGCCGCTGCAGGGGCTGCGTCTGCCCCTCCCTTTGGCTCCGGAGGCCGGACACTGAGCACTGGCAGGGAGCGGGCGCGGGGGAGGGTGCCGGGGGGAGGGCGTGGCTTGCCTGGCAGTTGACGTCCGCCTGCCCGCTGGAGAGCAGGCACCGCACCACCTCGTAGTGGCCTTTCTTGGCAGCCAGGTGCAAGCAGGTGGAGCCCTCTGCGTCCTGCAACACAGAGGCAGGGTCCGACACCGGGCGCGCACAGGGCCGGGACCCGCTCCTGAAGCTCCAAGTCTCCCCGCTCCTCCTGGCCGCTCTGCACAGGGAAGTGGTTTCTGATCTTCCTTTCTGGACGTCCGTCAGCAAGTGTGAGGAAACACACTGCTGCCTGCAGGGACCGTCCTGTTGCTGTCACTCTTCCCCCGGGACAGTTCCCGCTGACTGGCGGAGAGCAGGGCACAGCGGGGAGGGGGAGACACATCGATGGGAAGCCTCCCACGCGTGTTCTGATCAGGGTCACGGATCAAACCTGCAACCAAGTTACATGCCCTTGACCGGTAATCGAACCCAAGACCCTTCAGTTCCAGGGCCGACGCTCTAACCACGGAGCCACCAGCCGGGGCTCGGTGCTGACTCTGTATCACTGACTCCCCTGCGCACGTCCGTGACTCTGACCGCTTGCTCAGGGCGCTCGGGGTTTTCTGCGCGGAAGGTCAGGTCTTGGGGAGCGTCGCTTTGCTCCTTCCTTTCAGATCGGGTCCCTCTCTGTCTCTCCCCTTTGCGGCAGCAGGTGGAAGGCAGCTGCCCGCCCTAAATGCGGCCCTGACCAGCGCTATCTGCTGCCAGACGCAGGGACCGGTGGGCAGCCGTGCTCGCTATCCCAGATCCCCCCAAACCTGGACCCCGAGACACACGAACAGGACAGGGATGGAGCTCCGAGTGGCGCGCGCACCTTGGGGTCCACGAGGGCCCCGGCCTTGATGAGGTATTTCACTGCGTCCAGGTGGTTGTTCTCGGCCGCCTCCATCAGCGGGGTCCGCTGGTCCTCCGAGCAGGTGTCGATGTTGGCGCCCGCCTGGGGAAGGGGCCAGGTGAGTGGGAGGACGGGCACCTGGCCGCTTCGCTCTCGAAGCTGAAAGACCTCCCGTCTGCGCCATCCTCCCCACCGCGCAGCCTCGAACGCGGAGACCTGACTGCCCCCTCACGGCTCGGGCTCCCGAAGGCGCTCACTGCGATGGGAACCGGACAGACCGTCACAGCGCAGCCAGGACGGCCCCCACAGCGACGGGAACCGGACAGACCGTCACAGCGCAGCCAGGACGGCCCCCACAGCGACGGGAACCGGACAGACCGTCACAGCGCAGCCAGGACGGCCCCCACAGCGACAAGAACTGGACAGACCGTCACAGCGCAGCCAGGACAGCCCCACAGCAACGTGAACTGGACAGACCGTCACAGCGCAGCCAGGACGGCCCCCACAGCGACGAGAACTGGACAGACCGTCACAGCGCAGCCAGGACAGCCCCACAGCAACGTGAACTGGACAGACCGTCACAGCGCAGCCAGGACGGCCCCCACAGCGACGGGAACCGGACAGACCATCACAGCGCAGCCAGGACGGCCCCCACAGCGACGAGAACTGGACAGACCGTCACAGCGCAGCCAGGACGGCCCCCACAGCGACGGGAACCGGACAGACCGTCACAGCGCAGCCAGGACGGCCCCACAGCCGCAAAGGGGCGCAGAGGGCCCTGCGAGGCTGTAGGAGGCGCTGACGTGACCGCCTGACCGCACTTCCCCTGCTCTGCTCAGCACTGCCGCCCGTCCTCCGGGAACGCTCGCCAAAACACTCAGACCCTCCGTGTACGGCAGCGACTACAGTTTCTCCTAAAGCGTGTGAACCGGGAACCACGAGCGGTGCCCAGGCCACGCTCTGCGCCGGACACACGGGGCCGGCCCTGGGCTGGCCCGAGCAGGAAGAAAGGGCGCGTGGCCGCTGAAACCTCCCCGGGAGGAGGTGTCCCTCCCGGAGGGCGGACACACACTCACATTTCGCTTTAGAGTCAGTGCGTGCCGTGGGAAAGGCTGAACCGTCCTCACTTCCCGCCATCAAAAAGCAGACGGACCTGGAATGGCTCCCATGCCAACAGCGCTCTGAGAGACTCGCTCCTTTCCGGGGTCAGAGGTCAAAGGTGCCAGAGACGCAGGGGGACTCAGGGCATGGACACGAAAGCTCAAAGCCGAGGAGTGAGGCCCCAGTGGGCCCAGAACCCACAGCAGCTCATTTTAATGCTGAGCAGGTGCATAAAAGAGCAGGGCAGCGAGCACCTGAGGCCCCGGGCTGCGCGGCGCCCTCTGCAGGCACTGTCCTCCTCCAGGCGCCCAACCGCGAAAGGACAGGGCCGGCAAAGGGCAGGGCTGCGTCTGGGAGGGCAGAGGGGGCTGATGACCCAGAGCTGAGCTCGAGGGGGCATGGCCTCAAGGCCAGGTCAGAGGCCAGGCCTTCCCTGAGACTCTGGGTGCAGGTTTGAGGAGGGGTTTGGATGGACCAGAAAACCAGCTCTCGGGTGCTCGCTGGAAACCAGAGCAGGCCAGCGACCGGCTCCACACGGCACCGAGGCCTCCTAGGGACACCGGGACCCCAGCCCGCGGAGCAGTCGCCACCAGAGCAGCAAGGGCGGCCAGGAGGAGCCGAAGACTCCGAGAACGAGGCACACAGAGGAGGCCAGCAGGTGCCCGCTGCCAGCTCCACCGGCAGAGGGAACAGAGCCTCCGGGCAGACGCCCATGGCAACAGCACCAGACCGAGCAGGACGCCCCCGGGGTCCCCCAAACCCCCCTGCCCAAGCGGGTGCGGTGCAGACACCTGCGTGAACGCGCCCAGCCCTCACGGCTCCCTGGAGGGGCCTCTTCTCTGAAAAAACCTCAGGCTCATGTGCACGCTCAGAGCCGGAGCGGAGGAGCGAGATCCCGGACGGAGCAGGGAGCAGACAGAGGTGTGGACGCAGACGGAGCCGTGGCCAAGGCCGCTGTGGTGGCCCACCGTGGTCCAGGACAGGGTGCGCAGCCAGGCTGTCCCCATGCTGGCCCACGCTGGGGCCGGATGCTGTCCCTGAGCCACCCACCCGGCCACCCAACCCTGCGCCAGCCCGGGAGCGCAGCTCCTCTCGCTCAGTGCTGCCTCCTGCATTCAGACAGCCCCACCTGGCAGCACGCAGCAGGGGCCAGGCAGACCCCACGCTCCACAGGCTGATGTGGGACACAGGCGCCCACCTGCCAGGCAGGCCCAGGTGTTCCTTCTCAGAGCTGCCTCTGAGGGGGCAGAGGGGCGCACAAGGCCAGAGTCGACCACCCCCACACAAAAGCTGAGCCTCCAAAACCAGCACCCGTGGGTTTCTGGTGAAACAGGACTAAACCTGCCAGTCTCTCCTCGGGAACCTCAGGAAAGCTGCCTGGATCCCAGAAGGAAACAGACAGCACGGCCTGGCACCATCACACTCACCCCCAGGCCGAGTGCCCCGGAGAGGCTCACCCCCTCCCCCCCCGGGCCGGGTCCAACCACAATGGAAGGCCTTAGAGAGAAGCCGGTGTCAGACACTACAGCATTCACGGGCCTCCGGCTCCTCACACAGACTGCGAGCAGAGCTCCTGACATTCACCACGTGCTACCCACACAGCGGCTCTCCGCCGCCACAGGGCTGGGAGGCCGAGGAGCGCGGCTGGGGCCAGACATCCAGCCCACACGCATCTCCTCTAGGCTGCGTTCCTGCGGCGGCTCTGGGTGCGGGGCGCTGGATCCCGCTCGGGCTCGCACCTGCTGCCTCAGGGCAGGGAGACGTGACGTGGCCGAGTGACAGGCACACGGGAGGGAAGGAGACAGGAAGGGAGGGTGAGCGTGCTGGGGCCTGAGCCCTCCACACACGGGTCAGTGGGTGTCTCAGAACCACCAGGCGGAGGGAGGCCCGCAGCCTGCGGTCCGGGGACAGGGGCAGCCCGCACGCACCTGGATCAGCATGTGGCAGATGTCCACGTGGCCGGCCTCCGCTGCCGCATGCAGGGGGGACCGCTTGCCCTGGTGTTCCATCTTGAAGTTGGGGTCAATCCCATCAACTGTGAACAAACAGGTTTGGCTGCTTACTTCGGAGCCGGCGCTAATTCCCGGCAGCAGGCCGTCACTGGCACCTGAACCGCCGGCTGGGCTGAAGCCGCGGGCAGCACCTGGTCTGGTGGAGACCGGCTGAAGGGAGCGCACCGAGTTCTCCATGTCAGCCGAGGGGAGGCGTCAGAAGCCCCTGTCCATACACATCCTCTCCCTTTGCCCTTGTCTAACCTGAGCCACAGGTGAACATTAAAAAAACCTTTTACTGATTTTATATACTTTTAAATATGTTTTTATTGACTTCAGAGAGGAAGGGAGGAGAAAGAGAAACAGCCATGATGAGAGAGAATCACGATCAGCTGCCTCCTGCACGCCCCACACTGGGGATCGAGCCCACAGCCCGTGCCTGTGCCCCGACTGGGAATAGAGCTGTGACCTCCTGGTTCATAGGTTGATGCTGCTCCACTGAGCTACCCGGCCAGGCTCAAAACAACTTTTGGAGCAAACTGTTAAGTTTCTCTCCTGATTTACTATGAAATGGAGTTCTAATCCCCTTCTCAGCCCAGAAAAAGCGAGCTCAGAGCTGGGAGCTTGGAAGGCAGCCGTGAGGCGGCGGGGACCCTTACGTCCACCCCACAGGGCATCCCCGCACACACAGGTGCAGGGAGGCTCCGCGGCCAGCTCACCGGGCGGCTGTGAGCCTGCACTTCCTCCGAATTTAACTCCTTGTCAAAGTGAGAGATTCGTAGAGAACTCCACTCCTACGGACAACTGCGTGTGACCAGCATCAACAGGCTGAGCTCACGAGGAAGGTGGTGACCGGTGTCTGCTCCCTGGGGCCTGGGGCCTGCCTGGTGGGCCGGGGAACGTGGGGGAAGAGGCGCGGGGCCCCGAGTGCCGGGCACTCACCCAGCATGAGCAGCACCTTCTGCAGCTCCCCTTGGCGGGCGGAGAAGTACAGCTGCTTGGGATGGAAGCGCAGCTTCTTGGGTCTGCAGGGAGAGCACCGGTGTCACACCGCCCACCTGCTGCCGTTCACCACGCCTGCCCATCAATCCCTCCAGGTCGAGGGCCCCACACTCTCCAGGCTCGCGGCATTGCACACCACAAACGAAACACGAGCCACTGCCTTCTCCACCCACCGTGGGACAGGGTCCTGGGCTCTGCGCGCAGGGAGGGCAGGATCGCCGGGCACAGAGCGCCCCTCGCCGAGGACGCCGGGCGCTGATGAGACCCGACTCGGCGAAGCTGGGCACCAGCCCTTAGGGCAGTCTCTCCAGCGTTTAACTCCCGGGGGCAGCCAGGCCCAGGGCCAGGTCACGAAGCTGAGGGTAACACCACGGCCTAAGCTGTGTCCACTCCTGAGCCCTAGGGAGGACCCTGGCCACATCCGCACCAGACTGAGGGAGGCAGGGTGGACCTCAGCCCCGACACCGTGACACCTGCCCTCCCGGCTCTGGGCCAATCCCTTCCACGCAGGCCCCGGCGCCGCACTGTGACGATGAGCAGTGTTCGCTCTAGAAGCCCCGGCAGGGACAGTGCGGCCCCGCAGGGCCAGACGCAGCTGCATACCGAGAGGCGGCGCCAGGCCCGGGGGCAACGCAGGCCAGTCGCCAAGACTGCCCTCAGTGTAATGGGGTCACTCGCAATCCCTTCCTCAAACGGGGCAGCGCGGGCACTGCCCTGCTGGACAACCACCGCCAGTGGCCGCCCGGAGCCGCAGCCCAGGCGGGCAGAGCCCGGGAAGAGCCATCTCGGCGGGAATGGAAGCGGTGGGGACGTGAGGCCAGCAGGCACACAGCCTGGAGGCGGCGCCGCGGGAGGGGAGGTGGGCGCGGGGTGGGGGCGGGCCCTGGGCAGCCGAAAGCGCAGCCTTACTTCTCCAAGTCCAGGGCGATGAGCGCACTCTCCAGGGTCTCCTTCCCGGGTCCTGACCTGGCCAGTCCAGCCGGCCCCGCGGGGTCGAAGCTCTCGGGCGCGAGGGCAGCCGCGCTCTGCGGCTTGTCGTCCTCGGAGAGCGGAGGGCCCGCAGCGCTTCAGGGAGAAGGGGCGAGGGAGAGGCTGAGTGTGGGGGGACCCGGAAACACGTGGAGACCCCGGAAACACGGACCCCAAGCTCGCTGCTCTTCTGAGGGCGAGGCCCTCCCGGGGAGCCGGGCTCACAGTGAAGTACTGGCAACAGGACACTCCCAGCGCCTGTCCCTTCCACGTCTGCTCTGTGCACGCGCTCCGGGCTGAGCCTTGAGCCCGGGACGGGCCAGGACAATCGTCACTCGGTGCCCCAAGGGTCACCTCAGCGTGAAGGAGCGGACTGCCCAGTGCTGACGGGTCTGCACGCAGGTCTCAGTGACCTCAGTGCCGTCGGAGGGCTCTCTCCCTTTTCCAGGTGGATTCCGCTGGCAGGGAACACGGCCACCGATTTCCGGTATTTCTACCTCCTCGAACTCAGTGACCTCTTGTCTTTCAGCCATTTTTTTTTAACCCTCAACCAAGAATATGTTCTCATTGATTTTAGAGAGAGGGAGAGAGGAGCATCAATGTAAGAGAGAAATACTGATCGGCTGCTCCCACAGGTGCCCTGACCAGGAATCGAACTTGCACCTTTTGGTGTCTGGGACGATGTTATGGCCGAGCCGCCGGCCAGGGCTCCAACTGAATTTTCTTAGAGACATGTATGTGCTTCCCATGCGAAGCCTTGTCTTTTACATGATTTCTTTCCTGTGGTCAGCTAGGGCCTTCAAAACATCAAGCTGTGGCAGATAGCATCAGCTGACTCTAATGCTCCACATTACACGTGTACACACACATATACATGTACACAGGCATGTACAGCTATATAAAAATACACTTATGCATAGAAGTACAGGTGCACATAAACATACACACATATAGATGCACACAGGTACACATGTACGCATGTGCACACACATGGAATGTGTAGACACAGAAACACACACATGGGTGTGTACAGACACAAAATACCGATGTTATGAACATGCCTACATGTATAGATGTGTGTGTGTGTGTATAGGTGCACACAGGCATGTGTAGCTGTGTGCTGACATGTACACGCGTGTAACGGTGTTTCTGATGTGCACAGCTACCCAGTGAGCTATGCTACCTCCAGAAGACACGACTATGTCACATCATGTGGACAGGGAGGCCCTGGCTCAGAAACAGGCACATGACTCCAGAAAGCAGCCCGGAGGAGTCTGTGCCAGGGACAGCCGAGCATCTCAGAGTGTCTGGGATGTCAGGAGCCAGAGTGGTCAGCGGGAGGCAGGACAAGCAGCGGCACCGGCCACAGGACAGACGGACACGTCCGCGGCACCTACCTGCCAGTGGTGGTGTCGGCCCGGCCCTCCCCGGCGGCGTGCTTCTCCTGCCCCGGGGCCAGGGTCACCGTGGAGGTGGTGTCCGCCTTGGCGATGGTCACCTCCCGGGCCTTGGAGGTCTCCTCCCCGCAGTGGGGGCAGAAGCTGGCGTTGCTGACGCGGGAGGCGCAGTCCTTGTGAAAGCGGTGCGAGATGCTGCTCTCGGGCTGGCACTCCATGAAGCTGCCCTGGGCGGGAAAGCAGGGGTTGTGCTTAAAGTGGAGCGAGTGTGCAGAAAAGCAGACAACGTGTGCCGGAACCGGAGGGAGCCAGCGCGGGGAGGCCCTGCGATCCTGCCTGCCTGCGTGTGTGCGGCCTTCACCGGGCCCGCCCCACGCCCCACGCCCCACACCGCGGCCCGGTTCTCTGCTGTCCAAACAGGGGCGAGGCACCTCGGCCAGGCCCACGAAGGACCACGGGGACAGACAGAAAGCACACGCAGGCAGAGCGCCAGGGGGAGGGCGCTGTCAGCACCTGGCACGCAGCGACCTGGGACAGCCTCCCGTGGCACATGGTGAGCGGACCGTGAGCAGAGCGCTGCCCCCCACCGGGAGCAAAGCGCATTGTGCAGGCGGGAGGCGGGAGGCCCCGAGCGCTGCGCACAGGTGTTTGCGGGAGGAGTGGCTGCGGAGATGACCCAGTGGAGCAGGAGGCGAGGGCAGAGCAGAGGCAGAGTGTGCCCTTCGCAGGGCGGGGGCTGTGCACTCACACGGGGACCCAGAGCCTGCCGCCCAGGCCCCGGTGCTCCTAGAGGCCGAGGCCACAGGCAGGAGGAAGAGGGTGTGCTGCGTGTGCATGTGCGTGTGTGAGAGCGTGCGTGCACGCAGAGCTCAGATGACCCCAGTCTCAGAAGCTGGGGGCAGGCGTGTGCCGCCGAGGCGCGGGCTGCGGGCGGGCGAGCGGGCGCTTACCGCCGTGCAGAAGTAGCCGCAGCCGGGGCAGCACTGGTGCTTCACCATCCGGCCCCGGTGGTCTTCACACAGCACCAGGAGCGGCGCCTTGCTGGACGGGCGCATGAGCTCGTGCTTGACCACGCTGTTGGTGCACCTGCCCAGCTGCAATCAGACAACACAGGTCAGCGCCAGCACGGGCGGCACGGCGGAGGCGAGTCCAGGGCAGACCTTGAGCGCCAGGTGGAGGTCAGAACACGTGGCCAGAAAGGACGACCACGTGACGGGTAGTCACGCAGAGTCAGAGCAGCCGCTGGTTAACTCGGCAACACTGAAGAGAACATCCTGAGCGAATCGGGGTCTAGGCTGAGTGAAAAGATGGACGCGCGCCAGGCGGGCCGGCTGGCGGAGCATGGAGTGAGGGGCCAGCGGCAGGCAGCAGGGACTCCCTGAAACCGGCACGTGTCGGACAGCAGAGCAAAGGCCACACCGGGCTGCAGACGACGGGTGACCAGTTAGCTACAGATGACGTTTCCATGGAAGTCTCCGCAGAGGGCGTTTCTCAACATCAGCAACCAGTCACAACGGCCAAGAGGAAGCACAGCTCCAGACGGAGGGTCAGGCAGCTCTGCCCGAGAAGACCCACCATGCCCACAGCCCAGACGCCCAAGCACCCAGGACGCCACCACCGGAACGGAGACAGGCTGAGAACCAAGGACAAAGCAGGGCCACCCTACCAAACAGGAGATGGTCTCTGCGTTCCACAGGGAACACGCCAGCCCTGGACGCTGCTGCTCAGTGCTTAGAGCGTCGGCCGGACGCAAGGCCCGGGTTCGATTCCGGCCAAGAGCACAGGCCTGGGTTGCAGGCTCATCCTGGCCCTGGTCAGGGTGCATACGATGAGGAAACCCACCCACGTGTATCTCACAGCGTGTTTCTCTTGCTCGCTCTCTCTGCTCCTCCACTTGCCTCCCTCCCTGCTTCCAGGGGAAGGGGAGGAGAGGAGAGGAGAGGAGAGGGGAAGGGAGGGGAGGGGAGGGGAGGACGAACAATCGAGAGACATCTAGCCTGGAGTCCCTCAGTAAGAGACACAGAGAAGCAGGCACCAGGCTCAGGAGCTGGGCACTGAGGGGTCTGGGTTTGGACCCGCCGCCAGCAGATGCAGGAGCGACAGAAAAACAACTGGACGGCCCGGGCAGCTCCCCAGCAGCCGAGACACGAGGAGATGCACGTGGAAATGCTGGAATAGAACGTGCTCACACGCACACTCCAGAGGAGGAAGAAACCACCGAGTCTGAAACGGAGGAGAGAAGTGAGTTCACAAAGGAGAGGAGAGGAGCAGCTGTCAGCTGTGCGGCAAGGTCACACCTCACATGCGCACCAGAGCCCAGAGCCGGAGAGAACAGGCTGAAAAGCAAATTGCTGCCGGCGGGGGTTTTCTAGGAACGAGCAGCTCCCAGAACCCTCACAGGGATAAACACCAGGAGGAAAACAAAAGAGCAGCACCCCCTCCCCTGCCAAGAGGGGCCCTGGCGGGGGCCAGAGCCTCCCCACGCGCAGGAACCAGATCAGACAGGCCCGCGTGTCACCTGAAGCCCCGGAGTCACCTGGCCAACGCCGCAGTGCCGACAGCTCTCCCACGAACACACCTTCCAGAAATGAAGGCAAATGGGCTTTGTCAGGCACAGCGAAGGGAGAGAATCCGTGACGAGCAGGCTGTGCCACCAGGAGCAAGTACACACAGGCAGACGCAGGGTTTACGGACACGAGGATGACCCAGAGGGAGACGGGACTGCCGAGGCATGGAGCTGCAGGTGACAGAAGGCTGCACGTCGCCCCGTTGGGGGAGACACAACACACACACACGACTCCATCGACACAAGGCTAAGACGTGCACAGACAGGAGGGAGAGCTCGGCCGCACCAGATAGCACGTGGAGCAGCACAGCAGCCACGGAAGAGAAACAGATCCGTTAAGACATAGCGTAATCTCAGGGCACCCGCTAACGACGTTAGGAACAGACCTAAATGATAAAGCCAGCCGTGGGGTAAATTACAATCACAGACCCCCAATGCACAGGGCTCAACTCAGAGAAAAAGGAGTAGCAGGTGGCTGCCTCCACTCCAGTAAAACAGTAACTGACTCGACGACATCCATGATCACATGACGTGGGGATGCCCACACAGACCAGTAAGCAACGGAGACTCACACGCACACAAGGCTAACACGACGTGCTATGCAGAGTCGCTGCCAACGTGAGGCGGACACAGCGAGGGCAGGTGCCTCCAAGGGGAGGCGGCAACCGGGGCAACGCCGGGCGGGCGTCAGGGCGCAGAGGCGGCGGGAGGCTGCTCAGGAGCCACAGGCCGGAGGAGGAGTGCGGGGCCGGGCCGCGGAGCGTAGGCTGCAGCGCCGGCACCCGCAGGACCCGCACGCCGGGCAGGAGCCCGAGACCCAGCGAGGGCCGAGCAGCAGGCCCCGGCCAGCGGGTTCCTCGGCTGCACTGTCAGGCTGACGCCGCCGCGCAGGGGGCTGCCTGCGTGTGGACTGGCCTCAGTAAAGCTACGACGGGCGGCGCGAAGACCCAGGAGCTTGCTCACAAAGGCTGCTGACGCCGGAGGAGGCCCCTGAGCGTCACGGCAGCCTGAGGGAAGAGCTGCAGCCCCAGACACCCTGCGAAGGTTGGTCCGCTTGACGCTGTCCCAGAGCTCCTCACACTATCTTCATATTTCCAGAATCTTCTTTCTGTTTGTTCTTCTGATCGGGTATTTTCTGCTTCCTCATACTCCAAATCGTTGATGTGATTGTCAGAATCCTCTACTGTACTGTTGAATCCCTGTAAATTATTCCTTATTTCAGTTAGTGTATGCTTAATTTCTGAATGGTCCTTTTTTATATCATAGACATTCTTTTCTTTTTTCCCCCCTTTTTTTCTTAGAGAGGAAGGGAGAGATAGAGAGATGTTTCTAACTCTATATCAGCTGCCTCCTGTATACCTCCTACTGGGGATATGCCCGCAACCTAGGTACATGCCCTTGACTGGAGTCAAACCTGGGACCTTTCAGTCCGCAGGCCGATGCTCTTATCCACTGAGCCAAACCGTTAGGGCCGTATCTTGGACATTCTCAGAGATCCTGAAGGTCTCATAAAGATCCTTAAGTAATCTTGTAACCATGGTTTTGAGCTCTGTATCCCGCAGTTTATTTTCGTTTCTTTCATTTGTGACATGTTTGTCGCGCATTTTGGCTGCTCCGTGTTAGTTTCTATGTGTTAGGTAGAGATGCTCTGGCCGCTGGAGGTGGCAGTGGTCTTGTTTGGCAGGTGTCCTGTAGGGACCAGAGGCTCAGCCCGTGTGGGCTGTGTTCAGTCTTGTACTTGAGCCTCGATTGCTGTTGGAGTCACTGGGAGGAGTTCACGTCCAGGTCAATTGGCATGAGGACCAGCTGCAACTCCAGTGGGAGAGCTGCCGTGCAGGAGACACCCCTACGGAGCAGGACTTGTTCAGTGGGGCTCTGGTGCTCACTGAGTCTGCCCTCTGTGGGTTGCTTGTGGGTGTCGAGAGCTGTAAGCTGGGATGGTCTGAAGCTGTCATCCTGGGCACTGGCTCTGGGACCTCCTGGGGGTGCAGTCAAACCTGCCTGGGGCCACTAGGCAGGAGCTCCATTGAGATCTGCAGAGTCCTCCTATTTGTACTGGGCTTGGAGGTGCCCAGATGCGGCTCACCGGCGAAGCAGGCTCACCGGCGAAGCAGGCTCACCGGCGAAGCAGGCTGGCGCTAGTGCCGGGTCCTGAGCCTTTAATTGATGGGTTTGAGCCAGGACAGGCCGTTCATATGGAAAAACTGCTACAAACAGACTATCTCCTTCCCAATTAAAAAACAACAAATGAACACAGGTGGGTTTCAGACCAGCCCCTTCCACCCTCCTCCCGGTCTCCCGGGGCTTCCCTCTTCTCTAGCTGTAGGCCTTCCATTCAGCCAGCTTTCGGGTGGTTCTGAATGATATTGTTCTGCATTTTAGTTGTAATTTTGATGTAGTTGTGGGAGGTGTCAAGTACAGGCGTTTACCTAGCCCATGATCTTGGTTCTTGGAAATTAAAAATTTTTAAGTAACAATTTACTTTAAGATAGCAATATATCTACCGTATGCTAACATAAAAAACTTAAGTTTTCAAAAGAGAAAAAAAAATTACTATAATTTTATTATTTTCAGAGAAGGAGAGATAGAAACATCAATGATGAGAATCACTGATCGAATGCCCCACACTGGGATCGAGCCCACAACCCGGGCCTATGCCCTGACTGGGAATCCAACCATCAATTCCAGTTTAGAGGTGGATTTAGTCATAGACATGGTCAACTACCTCAGTAAAGCTGAGGGATTGTTGTGTTAAATAAACTTGGAGTTAAAAAAGATTTATTTTTAAAAAGGTACATGGTAGTTTCTTAGAAGACGGTTGCACCCTAGCCGGTTTGGCTCAGTGGACAGTGTTGGTCTGTGGACCAAAGGGTCCCAGCTTTGATTCGGGTTGCAGGCTCCTCCCTGGCCCTGGTTAGGGTGTGTGCAGGAGGCAACCAAGGGATGTATTTTTCTCACATTGATATTTGTCTTTCCTTCTCTCTTCCATTCTCTGAAAACCAATGGACAAATATCCTCAGGTGAGGATTAAAAAAGGGGGAAAAAAAAAGGACCGGGTGCTGGGAAATGGCCAGAGTGCAGCGAAGCCCACGGTGCAGCGCTCTGAATGGTTCTGCAGCACCACAGAAACGACTGAGTCACTCGGACCTTCACACCTAGGAATGCCGGGCGGGCCCTTGGAGAGAAGCAGTGAAAGGCACAGAACCTCTCGGCATTGTGAGAACAGGCGTGGCCCCAGGAAAGGGCCCCGTGAAGATGGGGTGTGAGCCACAGATGGGACTGTTGGAGCACCAAGAACAAAATGCAAAAAAGAAGACCCCAGATGTATTCATGTAGCCCGGCCAACGTGGCTCAGTGACTGAGCGTCGACCTGTGAACCAGGTCGTCACTGGTTCCATCAGGGCTCATGGCTGGGTTGGGTGTCCAGGAGGCAGGGAGTGTGCAGGAGGCAGCTGATCGATGTTTCTCTCTCATCAGAGTTTCCATCT
Source organism: Nyctalus aviator (assembly GCA_036971965.1). Taxonomy (NCBI): domain Eukaryota; kingdom Metazoa; phylum Chordata; class Mammalia; order Chiroptera; family Vespertilionidae; genus Nyctalus; species Nyctalus aviator. Next base: position 70,881,511 of record CM072931.1, read on the forward strand.
CTCTATCCCCCTCCCTTCGTCTCCCTCTAAAAAACAATAAAAACATAAAACACTTATATATATTCATGTCCACAGTGATGCTTTGAAAGGGAGGGTTGGTCAATCTCAGACGAGGACGAACAGACTGTTCGAAGGACTGGGAAAGGAACGAGACACTAGAGAGAAAACAAGTCTCCCTGTAAACCACCCGAGTAACAGAACCAGCCGCCCCTTTACAACGCCCATGAACTATCACCGACACCGGAGAAACAGGCAGACACACAGCCACACCGGAGCGGGACGGCGGGCTGCGCGGGGGCACTGACACCCGCTCACTACTTGAAGGATGAAGAGATCGAGCAGCAGCCATGATGCTGTCCTCAGGGCCAGCAGAGGGGAGGTCTTTTGTGCCACGTCCCAGCCGGACTGTGGGAGCAATGGCAGTGCCCGAGGACACGGGAGGCTGAGGACTGAGGCAGGGCACCGGCCGCCACACAGACCGTGTCTCAGCACCGCTCCTGGGGTGCGGGGAGCCCACAGACCGCGCCAGAGCATCTGGGCAGGTAAACAGACACACCACTGAAGGGTGGCGTGCCCGAACCCTGAGCTCGGCCACGGGACGAGGACCCGATCTCACGGAGGGGAAGCCGCAGCCGCGGCGGACAGAGCCGAGGTGTGGCAGGAACGTTTGGGTGAAAAGAGGCAGAAAGGCACAGGGCACACACAGCCAATGCCACGAGGCGGCCCTGGGGAAACTGTAAGAGGACGGTTTTCACAGACATCTGACTCTGGCCCGGGCATTATGTAACAGGAAGGCGCTATTTCTGCTCCATGAGAATGTCCTTTTTTAGGGCAACGCCTCCTGAAATATTCAGTGGTGTGTGGGGCTGCGCTGGAATGCCAGCTCACAGCCAGGACGAGGGCGAGGGCGAGGCAGGCTGCAGATGGCAGAGGCGGGGACGGGCCAGGCGTGTGTGTGCCTCTGTCATGGGGAAAGTCCTAAAAGAGGGCGGCAGGTCTGTGGACAGGCTGAGTGACGGGACGAGACGTGAACATCAGCGCTGCGGGCTCGAGGCCGCCAGCCCACCCACGCCTGCACCTGCAGCAGGCGGGTCCTCGTGGGAGCAGGAGCCTCAGAGCAGGCAGGCGTGGCACCCGGCATCGCGGCCCTAAGAGCTCGCCACCGAGTCTGCGTTTCCAGGTCGGCACCTCTGCTGCCCCCCAGGCTCTGCGCCCCTGAGCCTGGGCACCGCCAGTCCCTGCTTGGCTAACGAGAGTCAGCGCTCACCTCGTGGTCCACGCTCTCCATGGCCATGCACTGGTTGTTGGCCAGAGTGGTGATCTCTCGGCTTTTCGGGGTTTCCATCCGGCAGCTGCAGAGGGGCACTTCCTGGAGGCCGTCCGTCTCGCCCGCGTCGGGACCGTTAGCCAGCCCTGGAGTCAGACACGCGAGAGCATCCCCACAGTGGAACATGTGCCGGCTCTCGCTCCGGTCTTGCCCGGGCTGGCACCCCACCCCCACCCACCCCCAGTGAAGCGCAGCCCATAAGGGACCATTCATGGCCTTAGCAACCTCAGGGCAGGGAAACACCAGCGACACGGTGCTATGTGGGCAGCATCGCCATTGGGGCCACAGCCAGGAATGCCCACCAGGGGACAGGAAGGCAAGTCGGGACCAGTCGATCAGCCTGACGCTCACCTGCTTGCGTGCCCTTGACACGGAGATCCAGGGAGTCCAGAGACACCTCCATGTACCCCGCACTGTCCCCCGGGGCCACCGGCTCTGCGCTCCCCGAAGACGACGTGTACGCTTCAGGACCTGGGTTTAAAGGCACCTCCGTCAACGCCGCGCCCCAGACGCGGTGCCAGTCACCCTGCTCAGCTCAGCCATCACCGCCACGTGGTCTAGGCCACCGCACCCCCGCCGTCCTGCACCCACTGGGAGCCCCCTGTCCACTCACGACTCGTGGGAGGGTCTGTGTCAAGCAAAACCGAGACTCAAAACTCCTTCTCTGACGGACCAGCCAGAGCCCAGTGGCCAACCGCCCAGAGGACAGCGAGCACCTGGTGTGTGCACTCCACGACCCGCAGGCCAGACCAGGCGCTGGGCAGCCAAGGAGCCGCCCGCGCGTGCAGACCCCTGGGTCCAGGACAGGGTCGCCGTCTAGCAGCCCAGGGACGGCGTGTGTGCAGAGGAGGAGGTCTTGGAGCCTGCCACTGCCCGGGCCTGGCTGTGAGGAAGGCCTCGGACACAGGGGGCATCGCCGAGGGGTGGCATCAGGCCTGAGTGCCACCACATTCTGCTCTGGGTGCAGGACAGGCAGGGAGCCAGCGCCCGCGAGAAGGCGCGTCCCCCAGAAGAGCAGGAGGGCCTGTGCCATTTTCAGCCTCGCAGAGAAACGCTCCAGCTCCCGTGGGAGTGCTCAGAATGTGCTGTACACGTCACGCCAAGCCAAGCAGGCAAAGGTGACACCTCTGCCCCAAAGGAGCGCTCCACCCCGGCCTACCCCTGCGACTCAGCCGGCAGAGGAGCACGCCGGGCAGCTGGCCGGTGGGGAGGCCCTGATGAGCGAGAGCCGCCTGGGAAGGAGCATGAGGTTCAAGGAGGCCCCCCGACACCTGAGTCCAGGCTCACATGTGACAGGCACACACAGCGCCTCCATCCAGGGGAGACAAAGCTGTCCCACTCAGCAGAGCTGCCTCTCCGTCAGGGCACAAAGGGAGCTGAGATAATCTGGAAATGAGGGGTGCTGCAGCTTTGAGGTGCAGATGGATGGATGGACGGACGGGTGGATGGAAAGAAGGAAGAGACGAGGACGTCCAGAAATGCCCAACGCTGTCAGCAAAGGTGGGAAGGTGCAAAGAGAAAGTCCACGCGGCACCAGCTCAGCCGCATCGGAGACCCATGACAGGGCTCAACGGAGACTTCAAGAAAAGGCGGGACAAAGACTTTGTGCCTGACAGTTAGCACAGACCTCTGAGCTCACTAACAGCAGGATTTAGAAAGAATATAGTCATAAGTTAGACTTCAACGCACTTTAAACTTTTACTAGTGCACACATTCACAGAACACGCACTTCACCGAGGACTGGCACTCCCTGGGAAGGCACACGGCGATCTTCCACCGAGAGAAAAACACTTTCCCGGAGAAGATGCAGGAGGAAACGTGACCCAGCGCAGATGAGGCAGCGCCGGAGCATCGCGGGCGCCAGGACGCCAGCAGTGGCTGCGCACGGGGAAGAGGACCGACCGCGCTTTGGAACGGTTTCCCGCCGAGTCAGACACCACGGGACCAGCCCTCCAGGCCAAACGTCGACCCCAGACACGGAGAGCATCTGCCCTGAGACGCGCACAGTGTGCACAGCGCTTCCCTCGGAAACAGCCCCAATGGGAGGGACCCAACTGCCCAGCAAGCAAGGGACCCACGCCCCATGAGCAGCCCTGGCCTGGTCTCCTCCGGCCACCCAGCCCGCACGGCACCGTGGCTGCCTCTCCAACAGCCATGCACAAAGCAGGTGCCCGAGAGCCAGGCGCCTGCCCACATCCATCCACACAGACTGCGGTGGGACCTGCTGGACGAGCGAGGCTGGGTGGCCGGGACAGGAGGCTGGCAGGGCAGGGACCCTGTCCCCAATGCCGAATCCTCTGAAACCAAGTGGCTGCACTAGCCCCGCCCCAGGCTGCTGACCTCCTGGATCTGAGGGCCAGTTCCTTCCTTGTGTCCCTTGACAGAAGGACCCCTGAAGCAGGACGACCTGAGCGAGGGGCCGAAAGCCACCAAGCGGGCCACACAGGCCACCATTCCCGGTAACAAGGGAAGGTGATGAAGGAGCCCATCAGCTCGCAGGCACCACGGAAGCGTGAGTGCCACAGGGTCTCAGGGCCACAGTCACTGAGGGCCGCATCGCAGGAGTGTCCCACACCTCTCCTCCTCTTTTAAAGGCGGACTCCTCCAGAGCCCGCCCCCGGCTCCGCGCCCAGGGCCCGGGCTGCTCACCCAGCACGCTGCTCGCCTTCCTCCGGTTCCTCCGCCGCCGCTTCCTGGCCGGCTTGACCCAGGGGCTGTCAGGCTTCCCTTTCCTCTTGAGGAACTTCTTCCTGGTGCTGGACTCGGAGCTCTGCAGCAGAGGGCAGACAGGGAGAGCTAGCGCGGGGCCTCCCAGCCCACGCACCGCCGCTTGGTTTTCATGCGGTAAAATGCCTGCTACGTCCTGATTCTGCGACTAAAAAATTGCACTTTTAGGCATTTTTTCTGGATCCCATCCTTAAAGATACCCAGGCTTTCCCCCAAACATCACTCTAAGCTCAGTTATCTTCCAGGCCGCGAAAGCGCTCGGAACATGGGAACGGGCCATGTAAGTCTGGAGTTTGGCTCAGGAAGCGCCTACGCGCAGAGCCCCAGACCACACGCTGCGCTGCTCAGAGGCGGCTCGGAGCTCCGAGTCCACCAGCACGAAGGGGCTGGTGGCAGTGCGGGGGGCACTCCTTCACGGCTGGCCTGAGTTTCTAAATCTAGGTGGGCGGGTGTCCACCTGCCATGAGCGACAGACAGACAGACAGACAGACAGACGCGCAGCGCGGCCGGCCAGCCCTGCAGCTGGGCGAGAGGCACCGAAGCCTCCTGCCCGCTGTGGCAGAGATGGGAAAAAACGTGTGCAGAGACGAAGGCGCACCAGGTGCAGGGTCTGGCCTTTCCGCCCCCGCCGGGTGCTGACCGTGTCAGTGCTCCGCCCAGTGGGCCCTCGCCACAGCCCGCCACCCCTGCCCCTGCCCCTGGGCGCTCCTGATGGCAAAGCTTCAGGAAGAACTGGCAGGCACTGCCCCCAGAGTTCCCGCCACGCCACACGTCCCCACGTCCGTGTCCTCCTAAGGGCGCTCCTCCATCCACGTGACCCCCATCCTGAGCTCCATCCCTGCAGCTCGGAGAACCCGTCGGTCTCAGGACCCACTTGTCTGGCCGTGGTGCCCAGGCTGCATCCCTCCCCACGTCCAGGCTCCCCTCCCACCCAGGGCCCTGCCTCCGTGACGACTCCACTGGCTGCCCAGTGCTAGCCACAGACTTGGCCTCGCCCGCCCCGCCCCACCCGTCCTGCCGCCCCCACCCCGGCAGGTGCCTTCTCCCTGGCCCCTCACGCCTCCTTCCTCAGGCCATGCGGTGGCAGCAGTCTCGGGGGACCCCTGCCTGGCCTGACTGCAGTGCCGCTCCTGCTCCTGGTCGAGGCCCTGACCCCCACGCGCGGACACGGTGAACGGATGGCGCTGCCTCCTGGTGCCTGGGCTACAAACACGAAGTCAGAATGCACCACTGTTACCAGGTCGGACTCGTCTCCGTCCTCCTCCTCCTCCCCGGTGCCGGCCGACTCCTGCTCCTCCTCAGACTCGCCATCCGCCTGACCAGCCGCACAACAAGCCAAAAAGAAAACAGAAACCAATGAGACGCTCCAGTGGCAGCGATTCCATCAAAAGCACATTTTCCAAACACAGGCGGGTGGGCTGGGCGGTGCTGGCACTCCTGCCGCCCGGGCCACAGCGGTGCTCACCGGGTCAGCGCTGAGGTGGGTGCCTGGCCATCACCTGCGGTTCTGAGCGTGGAGTTCGGTTGGGCAGTAACAGAGCACACGCGGTGAGGGCAGAGGTTACAGAGTCACAGACAATGACCCCGGCCCCGCAGACACACCTGGCCCATCGGACAGGGCCTCCGCCGGTGCCCACGCGGGCTGAACACAGCGCTTCTGTCTTGTCAGAGGACGAGCCGTCATGGGCAGTTTGTGGATGTTATTTCTTCCAGGTAAAACACGTTTCGTAGTTCTTTCCATATCACATCAACACAGACCTTACTGCTGCGGTAAGCCTTTTCTCCACATGGGTGACACATGCTAAAGCACACGTGAGCACCCCTGGGCCCCGTCTCACGGTCCTGGCGGCGGGGACGGTCCGCACTGGGTGGCCTGGCCTTCCGGGGGCTCGTCGGGGCGTCGTCAGCCCCTCCTCGGAGGCTCCCAGCTCCACACGTGGCCGTGCACGGAGCCACAGGACCCTCCGCCGGGACCAGCCCCGCAGGCGCGGCGTCACGTGCTCTCCGCCTCCCGCTGGGCCTCGCCGCATCCACACCCTCGGGGTTCTTGCCTTCTGACCGCTCTGGGAAGCTGCACACACAGGTGCTGGCTCGGTGCCGGCTGACTGGCACAGGTGTTTTCTGCGGTAAGTTCTTGGAGCTTTGCTTCTGGGGTTTTGATATAAACTCAGAGGGTGACCTGGACCAGCCACACGTGTCCACCTCTCTCTTCGGGCTTCTCTCTCTTCTCACTGGCCATCAGAAGAGTCCCAAGATCCTCTGCCACCTCGCAGTACTTTAAATCTTCTGGAAGCTACTTTTTTAAGTAACAGCTTTCCCGGGAAGTGGCTCTTTAACCAGAAATGCATTGCTTTCGGGTGTCTGACGGGTGGTTCTCAGCATGCTCGGGGTGGCCATCACCCCAATTCCGGAAGGAGGTGGCGTTCGTTAGGGACCATCCAGCAGGAGCCCACACCTTTTCTCCAAAGATCAGCCGACTGTTCCAACATTTACAAACTGTCACGGTCCCCAGGCCACAACCTAAACTGCTCCCCCTGCAGTAAACTCGGTCTTACTACAAACGGCTGCCACGGCCCTCCGCAGCTCCCGCCCTCTCCTCACAAGCCCCGTTTCGGGCACCGCGGCCCTCGCTCCCATCCTGCGGTCACAAGGCCTGCGCCCGCACTCCCGACAGTCCTGTAGGGTCCAGGGGAGCGGAGCTGGGGTGCACACAGCACAGTCCTCCCCTTCAGACACGGCATGGGCCTCGCCACCAGCTCGCCTTTCTTCTGAGCCTCTTCCAGCAAATCCACTCTCTCTTCTCACAGGGAGCGCACTCTTCCTGTGGAATCCACCGCCCAGCGCACTGGTGAGCGCGTCACAGATCGTGCTTTTAGTTTTACGGGGAGAAGCTGCACTTTGTTTCTCAGTCTTGCCCTCCAAAGCGCCACACTGAAGTGCCTGCTTTTCAATGACCTTGTCCCGGACAGAGCGCATGGCCCATGCGATGCCGCCCGCCGTTTCCCGTGCCTGCACCGCCGGCCCTGACCCTGAGGCCGCGCCCAGCCACCACTGCTCCCGGGCTTCTGTGCGAGCACGGGCGCGGCTCTCCAGCTGCTCCTCTCCCGCTGCGGTCTCGCCGCTGGAGGGGAATCCATCCCGCAAACACTTCTTTCTCCTGGTCCTGCCTCAGGAGCGCTTCCCGCTGTTCTCATCCCACGAGATCTGTGACCGCGCTGCGGGTTTAGGCGGGGAGACGGCAGCCACCCTCCCCCTTCACTCCTGTTAGAAACGCTTTAAAAGCTCACCACTGAGGAGCACAGCAGCCTGTCTGGTAGGGTTCGATAGCTCCGTCAGTTTTATTTATTACATGGTATCTTTAAGTTTCGCTGGGTAGTTTTTATTTTAAAAAGATTGAACAATGAACCCTAGCAGGTTGCTCAGTGATTACAGCGTCAGCCCTTGGACTGAAGGGTCAATGCCGTCAAGGGCATGCTGCAGGCTCAATCCCCGGCCCCAGTCAGGGAGCATTCGGGAGGCAAGCAATGGATACGTCTCTCACATCAATGTTTCTCTCCCCCCCCTTCTCGTCTCTCTAAAAATCAATGGAAAAAATATCCTCAGGTGAGGGTTAACAACAGCAGCAGACTGAGCAATGAAACTACCATCAAAACAAGCAGGTTAACAACTCGGCGGCCCAGCTCGCGCCGTGAGACCTGGAAGGAAGGAGCAGGGGACTTGGCAGGGTCGCTGGGAAACTGCACACACAACAGCTGCTGAGAAGGCAAATCAAACCCGAGGGACAGGCAGAGGCACCGCAGCCGGACAACCGGGCGGTGCTGCAGCGCTGAGACAGGAGGGAGCGAAGGCTCTGGGGCCCAGCAGGACCGACCGTCACCAGACCCAGCTCCAACCTCAGGCTGGGAAGGGAGGGTTGCGCCTCGCCTCCTCCCAACGCTCAGAACGTCTGTGACCCCACACCCAGCTGCCTGCCACGTGCCCAGACCCTCAAACCGGCTTCTAAAGCAAACAGGAATGCTGGCCACACCGGTGAGAAGGCGGCCGCCATGGGAGGGACACACAAGTGACTTGGAACGTAACCGCCCCACCACCAAGCGGCTGCACCAAGCGGGTCCCGCGGGGACACACAGGGGACGTGCCTGAGCCCGCGGGAGGGGAGCCAGTCTGGCCATGAGTCTTGCGGGCCCCACAGCGGCAGGCACTCTGGGCGGCCAGCAGGCACCTGGGGACACCACGAGCTGTGTTCTGGTCTCGGGAAAACCACTGAGCCTTTACTGTGATATGTCCGATAGTATTTCTGTCACAGAAATTAAAATGAGCATGTTTAACCCACAGCACAGCTCCAATAAATGACAGTTTAAAGGCAACCACGATTTTAGCATTTTGCAGCAACTTCTGACCCCCAGGCGGCCAGAGAGGATCTCAGAGAACCAAGATGACTTTAAAACCCACCGTGATAGCCCTCGCCAGGGTGGCTCCACAATAGAGTGTCGGCCGGTGGACTGAAGCATCTGGGGTTCAATTCCCTCAAGGCCACAGGCCCAGGTTACAGGCTCCATTCCCAGTAGGGGGCGTGCAGGAGGCAGCCAATCAATGAGTCTCATCATTGATGTTTCTATCTCTCTCTCCCTCTCCCTTCCTCTATGAAATCAATAAAAAAAACAACAACATTGTGATATGACAATGAAATGAACTAACGGTACAAATGCCACGAACACAGCTCTGCAGAGACAGCCGCACTAACACATGCCCAGCGGGGTTCCGTCAGCACAAAGCAGGGCTCCGGAGGGCGGCCGGCGAACTCAGGCGTGACGTTCTGTGGTCACTGGCCAGCGGAGTCCTTATCACTCTTGGGATCACGAGGTCATCCCCAAACCCCAACCCAGCTGGCTTCACAGGCGCCTGAAACACAGATGCTCTCGGCCTCCTCCTTTCATCTCGGCCACTCAGTCCGGTACCAGGCCGTGGCCTCCGTCTCTGCTGAGCAGTCTGTCCCTGGTACCAGGCCCTGTGGCCTCCGTCTCTGCTGAGCAGTCTGCCCCTGTACCAGGCCCTGTGGCCTCCGTCTCTGCTGAGCAGTCTGCCCCTGTAACAGGCCCTGTGGCCTCCGTCTCTGCTGAGCAGTCTGCCCCTGTAACAGGCCCTGTGGCCTCCGTCTCTGCTGAGCAGTCTGCCCCTGTAACAGGCCCTGTGGCCTCCGTCTCTGCTGAGCAGTCTGCCCCTGGTACCAGGCCCTGTGACATACCCGGGGGCTGGCGCCCGACACGCAGTCAGGCGTGCGGAGTGTCAGCAGGTGCACGGGGCGCCTTTCTCTCCCTGCAGCTGCCGACTGAGAGCCATACCCGCCGTCTGGTTCTGTTTCCTGCTGGCCATAGTGTCTTCTTCTGTCCGCCTTTTCTTGGTTCTTTGGTTCACTGGACACTCATTTAGTTTTCCCCTTTACAGACTCAAACTCCTGTGCCGTGGTGTCTATGACAATGGAGGCTTTTTAAACCAGCCAGGGGAGAATCAGCCAAAAATGCTGTTGACGTACGTGGATAGCCATTTCAAGGGAATGGGTTCCATAGCATTCAGCCATTTTGAGTGCATTAACATTACATTTTATCACCAAATAAGTTCTGTAAGTCAAACGTTCATGAACAGAAGATGATATCCATGAAGTATTAGAAGAAGCTTACATCGACCGATTCCCCCCCGGCAGTGCACGTCCGTGTACCAGCACCCAGGATCCAGGAGGAACAGCAAGAGGCGAGGCCTGGGCTGCGAGCCCCCAGGCAGGGCTGGGAGACAAGCCGGCCCAGAGCGGACGCCCACCCCACGGTCACACACGCTCCTGGTGCCACGTCGTCAGACACACAACCACAGACGACGGGACAGAATCTCAGCGGGGCTGGGAGCAGTGGTCAGCTCAAAGGTGACGGCAAGTTTCCTGAGCCAAGTCTGATGCGGCTCAGGAAGAGCACAAGCATCCACGTCCCCCAGCTCCCCACGCCCCTTTGTGCACACAAATGCTCACCCACACACGGCATCTGCTCCGAAACCACACCCACCGGGCCCCCGGAGACGCTGGCCAGGACGGAGCCCAGGGCCACCTGCAGGCAGTGCCCGGCTGGCAGGGCCACGATGCGGCAGCTGTGACCGTGCTGCCACCCTGCCACCTCCTAGAGCTGGTCCTCGGGTGACCACATAACAAGGACATGCCTGGCCCCTGGGACATACCAGGTGGTGCCCGATTGCATATCCCTGGATGCCCACTGGGACTCCATCAGTGCCTCAGCGGGAGGCAGAGCCTGGGGAGGGGCCGCACCGGCCAGCAGCAAGCACCACGAGCAGTCGGCCACCAGAGTCCTGTCCACCCAGAGCCCAAGGAGCTCAACGCAGCCCTGCCACACAGGGACTGGGACACACACCCCTGATAACATAAATGTTATCTAAATGCAGGAAAGATAAACTCATCTAAATGCAGGAAAGATAAGCAGAAACTCTAGTCAGACGCAGGCAGGGACTGGAGGGGGCCTAGAAGGGCCACTGCCGACTCCTGGATCCACGAAGGTCCGCACCGCAGCCTCCTGACCGAGGAGGGACAGGCCTACCTTGTGGGTGCGGTCACTCCCCGACACACTCTCCTTGGAAGTCCTGCTGTCCTCCGTGGGGAAGGCGGCAGCCTGCTCGGCGCCCTGGTCCTCCTCCTCCTCCAGCTCCTCGGAGTCCTCCTCCTCCGAGTCCATCTCCATGCTCTCCCCGTTCACGTGGAGGGTGCTGTCACCCAGGTCCTTCTCGCTCTAAGCAGGGGCAGGGCATCCATCACGTGGAGCCAGAGCAGGACGGCCTGCCGCCCCCAGCGCAGGGCACCGCCACCACTGGGACAGGAGGCGTGGCCTAGAGCCGAGGCACCTCAGAGCCCGGCTCCTTCGAAAGGGCGCAGGCCATCCACCCCCAACCCTCCGGCCGCAGAGGGTCCTGGACAGACAGGGCACACACTGCGCCTCCGTACCTTGGCGCCTGCAGTGGAGTGAGTTATACTCTTAAACATCTCAATCACCGTCCTCTGTTTTAACACTTTGGTCTTTTTCCTGGGAACCAGACTATAGGTTCCCATTCTTCGTTTTTTCTTCCGAGACACTGCAGCTGCTAAAACAAAAGGCAAGGAAGCTAAAAAAAAAAAAAGTCAAAGGGAGACAAGAGAAAAAAGGAAGCACCATTCAAATGTGTTTTCCAGGTGGGGGACAGCTCCCAGCCTGACCACCAACACGCAGCACAGACACGGGATGGCACAGACACGGGATGGCCGCGGGCAGGGGCTCACGGGCCGTCCGTTTAATTCACAGGAAAACACTGACTGTACGGATGCAACTGGGATTGAAAGCCCGCCCCTGCAGTGACCTCCCTGCCACCCTCCTGCAGGAGGGTGCTGGGTGACAGCGCCACAGAAAAGCGGGGGACAAAGCTGGAACCAAACTTAAAAACAACTCCAGGGTCTAAAAGTTTCGGAGACCCACTGAGAGAAACTGCTTTCTTTGCTGAAAAGGCATTCCAGGGCAACTGGCAAAGGCTGGCCGGTGTGGCTGCGCGGTTACCGCCCCAATGGCAGGGCCCCTCTCCGGGGACATCATGTGTCCCTCTAGGAGGCAACCCTCAAGTATCTGGAGGCCAAGGGCGTGTCTGCACCCACGCTCCGGGCTCAGGAGTCGCGGGGGGAGCACACAGCGGGGACGGCGCGGAGATGCAGGCAGAGGGCCTGCCCGGCCGGAGGTCAGACGTCCCTCCAGGCGGGAGTATTTAAAGCCAGAAGACATGCCGCTCCGACCATGGACGCGCCCCAGGCAGCCTCTCAGGGGAGCGGCCGCACCGCAGCCAGGCTGACTGGGCCACTGATCTGTGCCCCATGTGCGTGGGCTCACTACACTGAAGGGAGCGTCCTGTCTGCAGGACTTGTGTCCAGTGGCTCCAGCGCGAGCCCGCCACCCGGCCTCCTGGGGGCCACTCGTGCAGCCACCTGCCGCCGGAGGCCCAACCAAACCCAGCCCCGACGGCAGGAGCAGAGCGGGAGCAGAAGCAGGCTGAGCAGAGCGAGGGCACCACAGCAAGGGGTGGACAACAGCTGGGGCCAGAGCACGGTTCCGCGCCCTCCGCCCTCAGGGCCCCAATAACCATGGGGAGTTCCACCCAACAGGGCGACTGGGGCAGTAAGAGTCCGCCACGGAGACGATCTTCATGTGAGGTGACAAGGCACTGGTGTGTGTGTTTGGGCGGGGGGGCCCGCAGCAGCAGAGGCCCACCTGGTGCTGCAGGTTTCCAGGGGAGCCCAGAAGGACCCCCGAGGCCAGCGCCCCAACCCTGAGCACACTCACACTCAGAGTCAAACACGGCTCTGGGTGGCAGGGCAGGTTGGAAACACACCCGGAGCCGGCCACTGCCGGCCTCACCTGTCTGTGACTTCGTGGTGGCCATGTAGCACTGGTTTTGAGGTAGCGACTGATGAAGGGGTGGGAAGGGGGGCAAAAGCTGCTGTCGTCCAAAATCAGAAACATTCTTGCTCATCTCCTCTGCGGGCTCCTCCTGACCTCGGGCTTCTCGGGGGTCCTTGCTGGCTGTGGGCTTCAGGACAAAGGCAGTCAGTGACCGGAATTACGCACCAGCAGCTGGCGCACTGCAGCCGGCACAGAGCCCGCGGCCCGGGCCCCACTCCTTTCCGTACACGTGTTCCCTGAGGCGGGAGGAAGTGCGCCTGGCTCCGGGACTATAGGGGCCAGCACCGCCAGCTAAGAACGTGAGGCCCCTAGAGGAGTCAGACCCATGGACAGACAATCCCTGGCGGTGGGCAGGGTGGGGAGGCGGCGGGATGAGTGTCCATGTGGGAAGATGACAAGGTCCCGGAGAGGGTGACGGTGGCTCCACACCATGAATGTCCTTTGTGTCCAGAAGGGGACGCTTAGATCTGGCTAAGATGGTGTACTTTATACTTTGGGCCTGTCCATGGGTGGGGTCACTGTCCAGGCGGCAGCTGGTCCTGCGGCTCTAACTGGCCCCTGGCCACTCCCTCTCCTCTGACAAGGGCACTCTCCGACCTGCTCCACATGCTGCTCCTCCACAGTCTCCCCCTCCCCCGGCACAGGGAGCACTGTTCCAATGGAGTGCCAGGTGGGTGTGTAACGGTCACTGGACCAGGGACCGCATCCTGCTCCCTGTGCCCCTACAAGCCCAGTGCGGCGGACAGAGGCAGCCTGGCCTCGGGGAAGCAGCACAGGCCACTTAGGGACACACTGCTCTGGAAGATGTTATTTTGAAAAGCTAAAAAAGGCAAGCTTCTCGGTTTTGTTAGGCACTATTATTTGACAAAGCAAAAACATGAGACAAGAACTGACTGGCACAGAGCTGCCTAAATGGGTCTGGGCGCCTCAGCCTCCCCCTACCCTGCCCCAGGACACCGTCACACTCCTAGAGGGCACTGAGTCACACCTGCCGCCCACGGCACCAGGCTGGCCCCACCCCACCGGCACCCAGCCAGCCACAGGGTGCAGTCCCCACCACCGCGCCCGTGTCCCGCGGGCACCCTCCCCGCCGGGGTGAGCCCTCCAGCACAGACAGCGGTCCTCTCCGCACCAGAGTGGGCGGGGCTGTGCTGAGGATGGCGGGAGCTCCAAGAACTGACCCATCCCTTCCTCAGAACCTGGGGAATCCGGGGACACATGGGGAGGAGGGGCAGTGGTGACAGCCGGGAAGGAGACAGCTGAGGAGCACTGTGCAGGCAGAGAAACGGCTGCACTGCGGGCCGAGGTGACAAGGACTTCAATGAAGGCCTAAAGGCTCCCTTCTAGAAACTTGCCCTTTCTTTGCCCAAACAATGGAGGCATCTGCCACGTTACTGCTTTCTGCCGGGACCAACACTGAAGGGGTTGGGGGAGGGGGAGGGAGGGAGGGCAGCGGCAGACAACTGCACTGCCAGGGGCAGAAGTGAGGCCTGCAAACGCCTGCATTCCACACTCTGACAGATACCTTTTCCAACATTCACTTTCTCACTGAAATGACTTGTCTTAAAACGCCATTTCCAAGCCCTAGCCAGGTAGCTCAGTTGGTAAGACTGTCATCCCCATATACCAAGGCTGTGGGTTTGAACTCAGGCCAACGCACATAAAAGAATCGACCAACGCCAGACCGGCATGGCTCGGTGGTTGAGCGGCGACCTATGAACCAGGAGGTCACCATTCCATTCCCGGTCAGGGCCCACGCCCAGGTCACAGGGTCAATCCCCAGCAGGGCCGTGTAGGCGATAGCAGATCGAGGATTCTCCCGCATCACTGATGTTTCTCTCACTCTCCCTTCCTCTCTGAAATCAATAAAATATCCTATATAATAAAAGCCTAATATGCTAAGTGTCCAGTTGTCAAGTCAACCAATCAAAGCGTAATATGCTAATGATATGCTAAGGCAGCTCAACCACTCACTATGTTGTGCACTGAACACCAGGGGCAGACACTCCAACCAGTACATTAGCTTGCTGCTGAGGTCCATCAATCAGGATGGACCAGACACACCCTGGAGCCCTCCCTCGGTCCCTCCCCAGCTGGCTGACCTCCCATGTCCCTTCCCAGCCCCGATCATGCATCAGTGAGGTCCCTTGGCCTGGTCTGCACCTTCTCGCAATCCAGGACCCCTCAGGGGATGTCGGAACTGGCTTCGGCCCAATCCCAAGGCTAGCCCAAGGGACCCCACTGGTGCATGAATTTGTGCACCGGGCCTCTGGTGTGTGTGTGTGCATGTATTAAATAAAGAAGAATCAACCAATGCCCGTCTGGTGTAGCTCAGTTGGTTCAGTGTCATTCTATGCACCGAGGTCACTGGTTCGATACCTGATCAGGGCACATGTCCAGGTTGCAGGCTCAGTCCCCAATAGGGGGCATGCAGGTGGCAGCCAAACAATTTTTCTCTCTCATCTATGTTTCTTTCTATAGTCCTCTTCAACTCTCTCTAAAAATAAAAAAATATGTGTATATATACACACACATTATATATAGTCAACCGACGAGTGCGTAAATAAGTAGAACAACAAATTGATGTTTTCCTCTCTCTCTCTAAAAATCAAGAATTTTTTAAAGATATATTTTATTGATTTTTTTACAGAGAGGAAGGGAGAAGAATAGTTAGAATCATCGATGAGAAACACTGATCAGCTGCCTCCTGCACACACCCTACTAGGGATGTGCCCGCAACCAAGGTACATGCCCTTGACCAGAATCGAACCTGGGACCTTTCAGTCTGCAGGCCAATGCTCTGTCCACTGAGCCAAAGGTTTCCGCAAGAATTTTTTTTAAAACCACAATTTTCAATAAAGCTCAAACAAGTGAGAAGCGGGTTTGGGGAGCTGGCCATCCTGAGGGCAGCGGAGGCCAGGCCTAAAGTACGAGGGCACCACATGCAGGGGCACCACATGCAGGGGTCCTGGCTGGGTACCTCCTCCTCCCTCACAGGGACCCCAGGAGCACACGGTTTCCGGGCTGTGGAGCGGGCGGGCGTGGCCTTCAGGAAATCGGTTTCCAAGCCTCACACCCTTCCACACTCTTCCTACAACTGACGGGCCTGAGAATGTGCAGCAATTTCCAACGAAATGATGTGTTGCAGCCAACTGCATACTAATCATCATAAGAACTCAATTCAAAACAAAGCTGACACTTATAGAAGCCGATGGTCAGAGAAACTCTTGGTATTGAATTTTAAATTGCTTTCTTTCCCTAGAAAAACTTAATGAGATGACAAAAGATCCTCAAGAATAAAAATATGGCAGAATAAACACCTGGAAGAGGGAATGGAATAAAAGTATAGTTTCAAGGAGATTAAATAAGTGGTGTGAAATTTCTCACATGCATTTTGAAATTGATAATGGTGGGCCAAGAAAAAATAGGCACAAAAAATGAACTTCCTCTCAACCTCACACCTAATACAAAAATTAACTCAAAATGGGTACGTGGGTCCTATGTTTAAAGTTCACATGACAGTAAAAAAACTCCTAAGAATCAGAGGAATCGGGGACCTAGGGCTCACGAGAGCCCTTGGACGTGACACCAAACGATCAGCCAGGAGGAGGAGCTCCTACGTGCCGGTTGGACCTCACCGAAGGGACCCTCAGCGAGCGTGAAGCCGCACAGGCCAGAGTCTGCAGGTGCAGGCCCAGCACGGCTCCGGCCACAGCCTCCGCGCTCACAGAACACGCAGGTGAACCCCAGCACGGGCGTGGAAGCGCTTTGGGAAGGACACACCATGGCCACCAGGACGTGCAGAGAATTACACAACAGTTCTCACAACCATAATTAAACGGTGGCACCTAGCACTGGCGAGAGGAACTGGGCTGTGCAGCCCATGCTGGGGTGGAATGTGCTGTGGCTGGTCTGGAAGGTGGCTTGGCAGTTGCTTATAAAACTAAATCTCTAATCACCATGTGACCTGCAATTGTGCTCCTGCACTGACCCAGAGAAACGAGAACACAGGCCCAGACAGGAACGTGTGCGAGCCCTGCTGGCAGCTGCGTGGGCGGAGCACGCCTCCTGCACCGAAAGGCTGAAGGTTCCGTCCTCAGTCAGGTGAGGGGAGGCCACTGATAGATGTTTCTCTCTTTTCCCCTTCTACTCTAAAAATCAATGGAAAAGCTACCCTCAAGTGAGCATTAACAAAATAAAATTAAAATAACACAAAATATAACTAAGAATGCTATGAAAAAAGCAGCTATGAACACTAAAAATACCAATATATGAAATGACCAGCAAAAATATCAAAACTGGAACCCGGTGAGGTGCCACACGAGAAGGGAGAAGACTCACGTCCACGGACAGAGCAGCGCACAGAGCATGTTCCTCACGCTGAGGAGACGGACAGCGGGCCCTCAGGGAGGCTGCCCAGGGAAAGCACAGGGCCCTGCGGACGATGGGCAGACTGGCATCGCGTGCACCCAGCAATGCCTGTACGAGAGATCCCAGGGACCTGGCCACAAACCCGACTCCACAGGACGGGGAGCACGCGCAGCCTGCGAGCACTCAGAGTGCACATGGTAACAGCCGAGGCACCTGGCTCGGCGTGATCGGGAACGGCCGCCTGTTCTCAGTCAGACCGAGCCCTCAGCTGCTGGCTGGGTGCAGGGCAGAGACCTGGACGGGTCTTGGGTGTGGTCCCTCGTCCCTGCCCCTGAGACACTGTGGCTCTGACCTGTCTACCCACCCCGAGGAGACGGGGTGGGCTCGGAGCGGGAAGGAAAGCCCAGTCCAAAGCAGGAGCGCAGTCTGTGATGCGTTTACTCACGGACAATGGGCACCACCAAGAGCAAAGCCCCCAGAGCAGGCTGAGAGCCCAGCTGCGCATCTCTAACCTCCCCGCCTACGGGCGGCCGCCCATCTGCCGCCCTCTCCTTCCTGCACCGCGCCCCTGCCATGGCACAGAAACAGAGAAGACCAAGGACTGTCCCGGCACCACCCCCCGACGGGCGCATTACCAGGCCCAGGACGGACTTCGGCATGGTCTTCCGAGCCCTATGAACCTTGACATCTGCGCCCAGGGCCGTGGGCTTCTTGTCCTCCGAGTCTTTGTTCCCTTCCTCGGGCCTGGCAGGCGTGGCGGCTGGAGTCTGAGAGCGCACACCGGGAGTCCGCCCTTTGCCCGCCGCTCCTGGGAGAGTCTTCGCAGCGTGGCCGGGGAGGGAGGGTGCCGAGGTGCTGGGGACCCGCAGGGCCGGCTCCTGCGGGGCTGGTTTACTCAGGAAGTACCCGTTGCTCCCGATGACGGCCGTCTGCGTGAGGTCGTCAGCCGGGACGTGGTTCTGCTTCCCCTCATCGGCGTCTCTTTCCGAAACCCCGTTCTCTGCGATCCGGGCCAGTTTGGGGGGCCCTTCCTGGGCGCTGGCTTTTGCACTGTCCTGAGTGTGCTCAGCTGGGCTGACATGCATGCTGGTATCACTCCTTTCACAGGACCCGTTGGTGGCCCCGTCTGCAGCCACGTGGGCGTCTCCTCCCGGCTTCTCGGGGGAGCCTTCATCGGCAGCCATAGAGATCTCTGTAACAGAGGGGAGAGTCAGAGCGCTACACCAAGGACCCACCTTAACCGGCAAATGGCTTAGACGGGTATTTCGCCAAAGAAGACACAGTGGCTACTAAGCACCTGAAAAGATGCTCAGATTCATCAGGGACGTGCAAGTCAGCACCACCAGGATGGCGATGTCAGAGAAGGCAAGGCCACGTGCAGCAGGAGGCATGCAGCCTGGCTGGCGGCTCCCGAACTCAGCTCCGGGCCACGTGGGCGAGTCCTTGGCCTCGCTCACCACGGCGCTGAGAAAAGGCCCCGAGGGGAGGCAGGGGAGGCATGCCTCCCCAGGTCGAAGACACCGGCCACGTCAGCCTGTGGCTGAGAGCCACCCAGTGCGTCCTCTGCGGGAGCACCCCGCGCACCCAGCACTGCTCCCGGGCAGCACCCTGAGCGGCTGCGGTGAGGGACGTGAACAAAGCTGCCAGCAACAGGTCCATGACCAGTCAGGCTCGCTGCTCTGGGTGGACTGGAAGGGCTTTTCACTCTGACGAGGCTTTTCTTTCCCTAGATCTTGCGTGGGCCTGGTGCCTGGGAAGCGGCGAGAGGAGAAGCTGGCCGGGCGGGCCCACCTTACCTTCCTCTCCCAGCAGCTCGGTCCTCATGCAGCAGTCCTGCCCGGCCTCTCCCTTGGCCGGAACTGCCTGCAAACGGAAACAACTGTCAGACAGTGCCCGCAAGGCAGGCCAGCAAGTCGCCACCATGACTTCTCGGAGAGTCCCAACCCAAACCAAGCCCCAGGTGACAGTTCACAGTGGGTGGCTGGACAGCGGGCCGTGAGGAGGGGGGTCCGGACAGTGAGGGGCGCACGGCCCCGGGCTGTGGAGCCGCTGTACCAAGCAGGTGCTGGTACGCGGCTGACATCCAGATCTCAGAGTGTTCTGCTGTCACAGAGACCCACCACGTGCTCCACACGCCCAACAACCTACGTCACAGAGACGGCGAGTGAAGTCACCCGGAATCCCCCGGGCTGGCCCGTGTGGCGGCCCTGGGATGGCGGGGAGACAAGTGTGTGCCCGGAGGTCAGCCTCTGGTGAGACAGCAGCATGCCCCTGAGGCTCTGCCCGGGCCTCAGCCACCGCAGGGCCACGGACGAGAAGGGGAGAGCCTGCCCTCTGGGGCCCCATGATGCAGACCCAGGTCTCCCACTGAGCTCCACAACCCACGGCGTGGCCCACGGCGGGACACTGCCACTGACCCTTCCACTGGGCCACGTCCAGCCAGCACAGGGGGCAGGCGAGAAGGGCCTTTCCCCCAAAGCGCGATGGGTGATTCTGACCACAGCCGGGTGCCGAGTGCTGAGCCGCCCGTCCTCCTCTGCTCAGACGCCACCCGAGACTGGGCAGCGCTGCCTGCTCCCCGGAGAAGCGCTGCCCACAGCGCGGGCGGCCACGCCGAGAGGCGCTCACACACGGACGCATCTCAGGCCACGTCTGCCGTGGCGAGCTCCCCCACTCCCTAACTGTAAGCGCTCCCAGCCATTGTCCGAGGTGCTGGAGAGAGAGAATGAGCCCTTTCCATATCTGGTGGACTTCCTTTTCCTCTTTGTCTTTTTGTTTCTTCCCTTGGCAGGAAAAGGAGTTAGTTCCTAAATTTGGAAAACACAATTAATATACAGTTGCCCCATAATTTACATTTAAGGGAACAAACTCCCTTTTCATCTGCTACTTAACCCTTCCCTGCCTGTCTGCAAAGAAGAAAACCAGGGTCTTCCTCCTGCCCCCTGTGGACAGAGGTCTCTCGGCCCCGTTTTCCAAAGACTGACATCCGGACCAGCACACAGCTGTGCCCACGGCCCGCGGGCAGCCATGCTGACGCCGCTCCGGAGAGGCGTTTCCTGGATGGGCCACGGCACCTGCCTGGCCAATGTCCGCTCCTCCGAGTCTGAGGCTGGGCATGGACATCAGCACAGCCACCGGGAGGAGCCCAGGCCCCAGGAGAGGCTGCTGGGGACATCCGGTCAGCGGCTACTGAACCAGCATCAGCCACCAGAGGTGCACATGAGCAGGCTTGCAGGTGCCCCGGCCCAGGGCTCGGCTCCCGGGCAGGAAAGCCATCCCCTCTGCCCTGGGACTTGCTGGCCCCGGGCAAGTCCACCAGCACCATGGACAACTGCCACAGCGCTCCTCTCTTCCTGTGCCCCGGGGGAGGCCCCCGGTCCCGAGTGAGGACTTGCCCTGCCAGCGCCCCAGGTCCCTGACCGCCGGGCCAAAGACCGCAAGGCCCGAGCCCTGAGGCCACGCGGTCCCAGAACCCGGATGTACCGGGTGCCTAGGAACCGGGAAAGGGGCTGCTGGTTGCCTCTCCTCCGCAGAGCACAGGACAAGCCCACCGGCCGGCAGGTGCGTCAGCTGGGGCAGGTAGGGCTGGGCTTGGCGCCTGGCTGTCCTCGAAGTGGACACCCCTCTCCCTCCACAAAGGGGCCGACATCCTCGGCTCCACATCAGTCTCTCCGGGACGTGGACAGCGCGACTGCTTCCGTTTGGCTCACGGCAAAACCAAGTTTTGGTGAACCTGCCTGCTCTGGTGACCTGCCTGGCTCTCACGCAGCCGGCCTTTTTCCTCTTGAACAAACGCCTCTCAATGTAAAGATGCGGAATAGAAAAGACCATTTAGTGACAAGCAGCCATGGAACTGCCGGGCACAGCACTCTGTGATGACGATGCCAACAGAAGGCGCCTCCTGCCGTGCTCTGGCCCCTGGGCCGTAATGCGCCTGGTGTTTCCACAGCGCTCACTGGGTGCCAGCTCCAAATGCTTCCTCTCTGCCAGCTTCTCTGAGTTCTGCTTGTTTTGCATTTCAATAGGATCAGCACTTTCCTGTGAGCTTTTAGAGAACTGTGCTCCATGTAAGTGTCACGGCAAGAAGATCTTAAAGCTCCCGTAGCCAGGAAGGACAAACCCACCAGAACCCAGGAGGCAGAGAGCCGGTCCGACCAGCCATCGCCAGCACCTGGAGTGGCCCCTCGCCCACCGACGGCTGTCTCCGAAAGCTGGGCCGTGTCGGTGGGGGAAGCTGTGGGACAGGAAGTTTTTAACCAGTTACCAAATGACCCAGAATTCCCTTCCTGGTACATACGCCAGAGAACGGACAGCAGGCATTGCAACAGACACCTACACACAAGTGTTCAAACAGCGCTCTGTAAAGTGGTCAAAAGATGGAAAATACTCGTGTCCGTCAGCAGATGAAGAGCAAGAAATGTGGTTCACACAGACCACGGAATAGCAGTCAGCCGGAAAAAGGAATGAAATTCTGGCAGAGGCTACAACACGGATAGACCTTGAAAACATCATGCTAAGCGAGATAAGCAACACGAAGTGACAAAACCTGTAAAGTTCTGTTTAGACAGGCAGGCAAATTCACAGACAGCTAGCTGTACAGGGACAGAGCTTCTGGGGGGTGAAATGTTTTCGAAATAGACAGCAATGTCATGCAACATTGAAATGCTTAATGCCACCAGACAGTACTTAAAAATGGTTAAAAGATGAAAACGTATGTTTAAGTACATTCTATCATGATAAAGGAAAATGGGGGGTGGGTATTGAGAGGGGCCCACCTAGCATTCAGATGCAGTCAGGTACTTCCTTAATGAAACCAATGCATTTAGGAAGAACTACTTTATTTTTTTAAATACTTTTTTTTTTAAATATATTTTATTAATTTTATACAGAGAGGAAGGGAGAGAGATAGAGAGTTAGAAACATCGATGGGAGAGAGTCATCGATCAGCTGCCTCTTGCACACCCCCTACTGGGGATATGCCCGCAACCAAGGTACATGCCCTTGACCGGAATCGAACCCGGGTCCTTCAGTCCCCAAGCCGACGCTCTATCCATTGAGCCAAACCAGTCCTGGCAATTTTTTAAAATACATTTTATTAAACCAAACATGGTTCTGTGCGAATGTCCTCACGTAACTGACAAACTGCAGGACTAGACACCACCCAGGCTGTTAGCATTTGAATCCATCTCCTGCAGAGGCCCACGTGGGGCGCTCTCATCCACTGGGAGCGCCCCTGACACACACAGACCCCACCACGTGGCCAATATGATAGGTCTAATGCTGTTCAACTCTAGAAGAGACAATAACTACAAATCAATTAGGAGAAGAAGAAGAAGAAGAAGAAGAAGAACAACAACAACAACAACACAAAAAGATGGAGAAAGGAATTAAACAGCATTCCCAAATGGCCGGTAGGCATATTCAACCCCACCAGTAATTACGGGTTGGTACAGAGAAACACTCCCCCACTCATTCTGAGAGAACTATTACACAGAAAACAGAGCAAGTCAAAGACATGTAACAGAACTATAGGATGCAAGGCTGTTTTAACATCTGAAAACCAATGTAACAAATATTAATAGAATATAGGACAAAAATCACAATGACCATGTCAACAGATGCAGAAAAGGCGTATGACAAATTTCTTTCACAATTAAAAAACCCCGATAAGGTACATCTCTGAAAAATGGTCAGTGCTTCTCTCCTGCAAGACCGGGACCCAGTCACAGAGGCCCCACCTGCTGCTTCTACTTAATGCTGCGCACACATGGGGGCTCCAGCCCAGGCCATGGGGAAGGGGTGACAGTATAAATGAGAAACAATGAAAATCACCCATCATCCTGCCACCTCGAGTCGACACCTCCGAAAGTCTGACCGGTCTTTACACCACGGATTACAGAGTACACTGCCCTCCACCTATCCTCGTCCCCAATCGGACAAGAAAGACACCCCCCTTTCCAGCCGCCGTAGCCCGTAGCCCGCTGTGGCGGCCATGCACGCCCTCGTCCAGCTTCCCCCAGCCCCACGCCTGTGCCTCTTCCCGCTCACTGCCCCCTTCCTGTTCAGAGCGGTTTCATCCCCAGAGCCCGGCGTCGGGGACAGACTCTCCCTCACTCCTCCTCCAGCCTCTCCCGCCGCCTCACGCGGCTCCGCACTCCGTCTCTCCCCGGAGTCGTGATCTATCACGTCCTCTAAAAGCACACAGGCTCTTCCTGGCCGGGCGCCGGGCGCACGCTCCTCACGCAGCTGAGGTCTGCCCGGGGGAGGCCAGGGTGGGCACCACGCCCACTGCCCTAACTGGCCACACCCGCATTCCCACAAGCCAAGAGTCATTTTTGTACATTTCACTGGCAGAAATAAAAAAGAATATGCGTGTCAGACAATTTGAGGCCTACACACCTGGCCACTTACAGGAAGTCTGCGGACCCCCAGCGGAACACCCGGCGTCCGGCCTGTCACACGCCCATCGCCCACCGCCTCAGGCTGCCGGGCTTCCTGAGCAAGGCCTGAGCCTCAGCCACCCTCCTCGGCTTCCCTCCCTGAAGGCCCCTCCACACGCCCGCCGCCGGGCTTCTGCGCCCTCGCCTGCCTCCTCGCAGGTTTACCGGAACCCTGGGGACTGCCTGGCTGTCCTGGCAGCCCCCTCGCCCTTTCTATAAAGCGCAGCCGCTGGCGGCAGCAGAGCACAGTGTGCCCAGCAGGCCCACAGCTGCGCCGAACGTGCTCTGAGCCTGGACAGCAGACACAGAGGACAGAAGAAGCCCCCGGCTGAGTCAGGGAGTTTCTGGGGTGTCTGCCAAGTCGGAGCGGCTGGCAGGCTGCAGTGGCACCGGGAGGGGGAGGGCTGTGGGAGCGGGGTGTGTCATCCCCATCCCAATGGTCCGGGAGGAGCTCCCGAACCTGCTCCCGCGGCTCCGCCGCCAGGGCAGCGGCTCGCCGGCTCAGCGCTGAGCGAGCGGCTGCGGGCCACGCCTGTCTCCCTCAGGACTCGGGCCGGGCCCCTGAAACACGGCTTTCAGACCGTCTCCTCGCGGGCACTTCTGACCCTGAGCGGCGGCGCTGGGCTCCAGGCTGCTCCGGGACGGTGGTTCCGCTCCAGGTCCGTGGGCACCAGGCTGCTAGGCCGCCGCGGCAGGGCAGGACCCAGCACTCACAGGCGCTCAGCACATCCTCGGTCACCGCGGAGACAGGCTAAGCTCCATGCGGCAGTGTTACCAGACTCACGGTGTTTTGTCATCTCTATCCTCTCGGTTGATGCACACGTGCACAATCGCCGACATGAGGAACAGCCTTACAGCGTGTTGATGTGAGAAAGCAGCTTCAAACACGGGCAGGGTGGGTCCAGGCACCCTGCCCAGCTTCACCGCGAGCCGCTGCTGCTCTGAGGCCACAGGACGGCCCGGCGCGCACAGCAGCGTGGCCCTCCCTCAGAACAGGGCCGGCCACCCTCAGGGCCACAGCTCGGCACCGCGACCCCACCTACTCAGCCTGCCTCCCCCGCGGCCCCGGCCCCTCTGAAGAGCCTGGGAGGTCAGGCTCCGCACCGAGAAAGGCAGAGCCACTCCTTTCTCAGATGGAAGGGGAGCGCGGCAGAGATCCGGTGAAACCCCGCGAACATAAAGCCGCCGTGGACAGGCAGGGGCAGCACGGAAGGACGGGCCTCCATGAGCGGCTGCTGGAAGAGCCGTCCTCTGAGGGTCCCCTCTCCAGGGAGAAGACGGCCCTTGTTAGGCACTTTGCTAACAGATCGCCTTACCGAGGCCAAAGGTGGCTCCTCAGCACCGCTCTGGCTGGAGCAGCCACTGTGGCTCACAAGCCACGGCGCCACCTGGTGGGCACAGCCAGGCTAAGCGGAGAAACTGGGGCAATGGGTTCCCTTCCCCCATCATCTGAAGACCACACTCCTCATCACACTGGAGACTTTTTTTTTTTTTGAACCACTTTTTTTTTTAATCAATCTTTATTGTTCATATTATTACAAAAGTTCCTCATTTCTTCCCCCTCCACCAGGTTCCCACCCCACCCTCCACCCCCTCCCCATCCCCCATTGTCCTCATCCATAGGTGCACAGTTTATGTTCAGTCTCTTCCTCCCTCTCTTTCCTCAATAGTAAATCCCTTTTCAGATAGTAAATCAGTTACTGAGCCTTTTCTCATATCAATAATACCTCCGCATGCCCCAGGATACACTTCACACAAAAGACATTTCCAAATAGGTCAACCAACCTCATCCAAGGCACTCACAGATCAACACCCCAGCGCTATACTAACTCAACACATCCAGATCTAAGCCTTCATCACTTGATTCAGCAGACCCTCAAGTTCTCGCAAAAGTCTCCAGCCATGTCTGAGAGGCAGCCTTGGGGCGGGGGCAGGCGAGGAGCGAGCTGTTTCGGGCCTGGCTGCACCAGGCCTGGCCTCTGTTGCTCTCGTTCGTACCACAACCAGCTGCTCCGGGTCTGGCCACTGCCGCTCCTGACCTAGTTGCTCTGGACTTGGCTGCTGCTACTCCGGGCCTGGCCGCGCCCGACCCGGCTGCTCTGGGCCTGGGCCACTCCGGGCCTGGCCGCTCCCAGCCTGGTAGCCGCTGCTCCAGGCCTGGCCGCTCCCAGCCTGGCAGCCGCTGCTCCGGGCCTGGCCGCTCCCAGCCTGGCAGCCGCTGCTCCGGGCCTGGCCGCACCTGACCCTGCTGCTCCGGGCTTGGCCGCTCCCAGCCTGGCAGCCGCTGCTCCGGGCCTGGCCGCACCCGACCCTGCTGCTCCGGGCCTGGCCGCTCCCAGCCTGGCAGCCGCTGCTCCGGGCCTGGCCGCACCCGACCCTGCTGCTCTGGGCCTGGCCGCTCCCAGCCTGGCAGCCGCTGCTCCGGGCCTGGCCGCACAAGACCCTGCTGCTCCGGGCCTGGCCCCTCCCAGCCTGGCAGCCGCTGCTCCGGGCCTGGCCACTCCCAGCCTGGCAGCCGCTGCTCCGGGCCTGGCCGCACCCGACCCGGCTGCTCCAGGCCTGGCCGCTCCCAGCCTAGCAGCATCTGCTCCGGGCCTGGCCACGCCCGACCTGGCTGCTCCGGGCCTGGACGCTCCCAGCCTGGCAGCCGCTGTGGAGACCTTTTTTTAAAATATTTTTTTATTGATTTCTGAGAGGAAGAGAGAGGGAGAGAGAAAAAAACCTCAACGATGAGAGAGCATTAATTGGCTGCCTCCTGCACGCCCCCTACTGGGGATCAAGTCTAAAACCCCAGCATGTACCCTGACCAGGAATCGAACTGTGACCTCCTGGGTTCATAGGTCGATGCTCAACACGGAGCCATGGCAGCCAGCGTGGGGGGCCTGGGATGCTGACAGAACCTCTGTCCACCTCAGGGGCCACGGCACTGGGTCTGGAAGGAGGAGTCGCAAACAGTGGGCAAGGACAAAGCAGCAGATGAGCTGCAGGGAGTCCAGCCCCACTGTCAGAGCCCTGCCTGCACCCCGGGGAGAGGGGGGATGGGAGGAGGGGAGGAGGAGGGAGCAGGCGTGAGGATGGGAGGCTGAGGAGAGTGCAGCGGGGGAGAAAGCCCACCAGCCGGCCAGGAGAGCGGCCCCAGGTGCGGGCAGTCCGCGGAGGAGGTGTCCCGCAGAGGAGAGGTGGGGAGCACCATCCCACTGGCTCCCAGGACCCTCACACCACGGCAGCAGAGGATCTGGGTACCGCTGTGCCAACCCTCACAGAGTGGCGCTGTGCAAACTCCTCCCCCCCGCCCCCCCACCCCCACAGCTGACCCCAGACTGCTCACCTGACCGGCAGCCGCCTCCTCCCAGCTCAGCCATTTGGTGTTTTCTCACCCCAGAACTCACGCCTTTCCCTCTTCTCAGTCTCTGATCAAATATCATTTTCACGTAAGAAATAACGATAAACTGGATTTTTATCAAAACTAAAAACTTTTGTGCTTCAAGAAAGTGAAAACCCAACCCACAAGCAGGAACCGTATTTCCATGCTATTATGTTCACAGCATCAAGAGAAGATCCGTGTGCCCCCCGCTGTGAACTAGGTTCAACCCTGACCCGCCAACACCAAGCACCCTGGGAGCCAGCACAGGAGGGAGCTGATCACAAAGGCCATGCAGTGCGTGACTCCGTTCACAGGAAATGCCCAGAACACTCACATCTACAGACACAAAGTACATTAGTGGTTGCCAAGGGTTACCAGGAGGAGAGAAATGGGGAGTGACACGGATGGTGTGAAGTTTCTTTTTAGCATGATGAAATGTTCTGGATTTCTAGTGCTCTGTTCACGGACTTACCCAAGTTTTCAGACTAGTAATCCTGATATAGAATAAGCAATTAACATGGGATGGATGGATGCAAGATGGATGGGTGAGTGAATGGGTGAATGAGTGAGTGGGTGGGTTGTAGGTAGATGAATGGATGGATAGATAGATGGTGGGTGGGTGGGTGGATGAATGGATGGATGGTTGATAGATGTATGGTGGGTGGGTGGGTGGGTGGGTGGGTGGATGGATGATGGGTGGGTGGATGGATGGTGGATGGATGGATGGTGAGTGGGTGGGTGTATGGATGGATGGTGGGTGGATAGGTGAATGGATGGATGGATGGATGGATGGGTAGATAGATGGTGGGTGGATGGATGGGTGAGTGGATGGGTAGATGGGTAGATAGATGGTGGGTGGATGGATGGATGGATGGATGGGTGGATAGATGAATGGGTGGATGGGTAGATGGGTAGGTGGATGGATGGGTGGATGGATGGGTGGGTGGGTGGATAGATGAATAGGTGGATGGGTAGATAAATGGTGGGTGGATGGATGGATGGGTGGGTGGATAGATGAATGGATGGGTGGGTAGATAGATGGTGGGTGAATGGATGGATGGGGGGGGGGGTGGATAGATGAATGGGTGGGTGGGTAGATAGATGGTGGATGGATGGATGGATGGGTGGATGGGTAGATAGATGGTGGATGGATGGATGGGTGGGTGGGTAGATAGATGGTGGGTGGATGGATGGGTGGGTGGGTGGGTGGATAGATGAATGGGTGGGTGGGTAGATAGATGGTGGATGGATGGATGAATGGGTGGGTGGGTAGATAGATGGTGGATGGATGGATGGATGGATGGGTGGATGGGTAGATAGATGGTGGATGGATGGATGGGTGGGTGGGTGGATAGATGAATGGGTGGATGGGTAGATAGATGGTGGGTGGATGGATGGGTGGATGGATGGGTGGGTGGATAGATGAATGGGTGGATGGGTAGATAGATGGTGGGTGGATGGATGGGTGGGTGGATGGGTGGGTGGGTGGGTGAGTGGATGGGTGGATGGGTGGATGGGTAGATATATGGTAGATGGATGGATGGGTGGATGGGTAGATAGATGGTGGGTGGATGGGTGGAGGGTAGGTGTGTGGGTGGAGGAGGGAAAGATGTTCCTCTTGTAGAAGATGAGAAGCCCTTGTCATCATGCTCCTAGAGGTGGACAGCTGGCACCACCACCATTTCCCCTGCTGGCACCCCTTCCTCCAGCTTGGCTGCACGCCCCCTGGCCCCACCACCTCTCCAGGCAGGAAAGAACAGATGTGCTCGTCAAAAGCCTATGAAGTAGCTGTGAGCTCTCTCCTTCCCAGCACTCTCTCTCTCTTCCTTTAAAAGCAAGTCTGTGGTGGGAGCGGCTACAAGGAAGTAGACCTCAATGGCAGCCCGTGCACCCGGTCCAGCTCTGAGAAGGGTTCTTCTGAAAGTGAGAGGGTTTGCACAGGCTCCTTTCTGATCCCATGAAACCCCCTGAGCATCACCAATTCTGCAAAGACCTTCCCACCACATTCAGACGCCAAAAAGGCCAGCCGCTGGTAAACAGCCTGACAGCCATCTTTCCTCCTGGACTTCTCTGAAGGAAACAAAACGCTGGACCGAATGTATTAATTTAAAACTCACTACAACTTTCCTTCACTTAAACTGTTCCATTTTGGTTCTGTTGTTCTTTTTTTTAAACCCCATGATCCACAGATGACTCATCCACTTAAAGCAGAAAATAATAATCTTCTAAGGCAAACAACTCCCATCTCTGAACTTCTTTTACAGTGAAAAGCCCAGAGGCCTCTCCCTGGCCCTGCCTTCCCCACAGGCCCTGCCCCTGCCCCCACCTCAGGCTGCAGTGGTCTCCCTCCCCCCCCCCCTTTCCACAGGAAGGGAGGATACTGGAGGGAATGGAGGGAGGGAAGGAGATGATAGGGGAGGGGGAGAAGAGGAGGGCGACAGCAGGGAAGATGGCGGCCAGAACCTGCGGGTGCACAGGGGCGACCGTGAGGCGGGAACCCTGTCCGCAAGAGCACTGTCTTTATCAGAAGATGAAAACCATCGCTCCTATGAGCTGAGGGCACCAACCCCTCTGCCGCGCACATCACGGGTGCTCACACAGCCGCACCCTGCTTCCCCGGTTCCTCTCAGCCCTCAAAGCAGTGCGCCGTCCGGTCTGGCGGCCAGTCCCAGCGCAGGCACTGGGCCGGCCCTTGTTCCCTCTTCCTCATTCCCTGGAGCTGGAGTTTCCTCAGGTCCCGGAGAGTGGCCTCCCCTCCCCCACCCTTTTGTGCCAAGAACACGTCTAGGCCCGGCAGGCTGGGAGCCACTCCTGCCGCCCGCCAGTGCTGAGCCCACGGCCCTCGCCGGCCCAGGACAGTCTGCCACTGGGGAACGGCTTAGAGCGCCCAAGGGCGACCTGTGTCCCTCGGGTCTGCTGTCACAGCCTCCCTGCTCCCAGACGGCGACTCCCACTCCGGTCTCGGAGGCCTGGACAGGCCACCCCACAGCCCGCAGTGCCCGCGGCTCCCACCGACACTCCTGCTGCGTGGGGAGCCAGTGCCCCAGGGCGACAGACCCCTCTTCCTGCAGCCTGGAGGAACACAGTGAGTGCGCTGAGTGACAGGGCCAGCTCCCCCGGCCACGCTGAGCCAGCGCCTCCTCTCTCACTCTGCCGTCCCAGCCTCTCCCATCACCACCACCGCTGCAGCCACCGCCACCGCCGAGGCCACAGGGCGGGGAAGGGGAAAACACCCTCGGGGCAGGGGAGAGGCAAACAGGGCGCCTTGCTAGCCTCGAGCAGAGCAGAGCAGAGCAGAGCACAGCGGGCTCCAGCCTGACTGCAGAGTCAGGAGCGCCTTCCCGCAGCCGGCCGGCTGACCCAGCTCTCAGCTGCGGCTTTGGGAGGCGCTCCTTCCCCACCCCACGC
The DNA here is from genome assembly GCA_036971965.1 of Nyctalus aviator. NCBI lineage: Eukaryota > Metazoa > Chordata > Mammalia > Chiroptera > Vespertilionidae > Nyctalus > Nyctalus aviator. The sequence continues at coordinate 70,911,619 of CM072931.1, forward strand.
CGGCCCAGCAGGGTCCCGGGAGGTGGTGAGAGCAGGAGGTGGTGGCCTGGACTGCCTGTGAGGGGCTGACGGGAAGAGGACGGAGCACATGCTCCTGCGTGGACCTCCAGCCACCTTCCGCGCGAGTGCCGCTCACGGCGGCCGGCGCTCACTGCGCAGACCATCCAGCAGCCGAGGGCAGGCACACGGCTCAGGCACGCTCAGGGCCCTTTCTCCACAGTGGCAACTGGTTCCTGAAATAGAGGCAGCCCCAGGCAGGGAGCGTGCCCAGTGGGGCCCTACGGTGCATCTGAAACGCTCAGATTGACAAACATTCTAAAATAGTTTTCATTTCTCAGAAGGAAACCATTTGTACAACTGTCCATGCCCTAGAAATGGTGGGGAGTCCTACAGAGCCATCAGTAACAGCTCAGCCCCACACAAACCGCTCCCCTAGTGTCTCCGAGGTTCAGCTTGTTTAAAAAGCATGGACAGACCACCTAGGACGAGTCTGAGGCCACACCTAAGGGCACAGAGCACTCGCCAGCCTGTCCTCAGAGCCCGGCGCCCACACTACACATTCCGCGTGCCAGGCTCCCGGCGCCAGTCCAGCGGGCGTGGGTCTCAGGACCCCCCGTGCACATCAATAAAAACATATTTTTTTTTTATTTTATTGATTTTATACAGAGAGGAAGGGAGAGAGATAGAGAGCTAGAAACATCGATGAGAGAGAAACACCGACCAGCTGCCTCCTGCACACCCCCTACAGGGGATGTGCCCGCAACCAATGTACATGCCCTTGACTGGAATCGAACCTGGGACCTTTCAGTCCGCAGACCGTCGCTCTACCACTGAGCCAAACCAGCTTCGGCAAAACATATTTTTTAAAAATATGGTCTGATTAAGTGTCTGCTAGAGACTCACCTCAGATTGAAAAGCACTGAGATTGTAAAGTAAAAGGCTCACAATGCAAAGAGAAACCGTGAGAGACTGAGGTGGCCAGACTGAGACCAGACAGAACGGGCCTGCCAACAGAAATCCTGCCAGAGACAAGCAGGGCGTTTCACAGCGAAGGAGCCAACCCGGCAGCTACCACCTCGGAACACACAGAACTCACGAGAGCCTCCAATGCATGAAGCAAAACTGCCAAAAGTGAAAAGACAATTCATCAATAATCATCAATAATAACTGGATATTCCAACACCCACTGCCAGAAACTAACGGAAAAACTATAAAGAAGGACTTGACACCAGAGACAAGACCCCTGCACAGCCCACCACATTCTGCTCAGCACTCAGCAAAGCTCCAGGGCAGAGCAGGTCTGAGCCATTAACACACTGACACATTTATTTTTTTAATTACTTTATTGATTATTTGTCCTCGTCCCCCCCATTCCCATCTCAAACCCCTCCCCATGCCTGCCTCCCCCGCTTCTCCGTGACTACTGGTTAGGCTCATATGCATGCACACAAGTCCTTTGGTTGATCTCTCCCCCTTATCCCCACCGTCCCCTACCTTCCCTCTGAGGTCCGACAGTCTGATCGATGCTGTTCTTGTTCATCAGTCTATGTTGTTCATCACTTCCCCCAGATGAGTGAGCTCATGTGATACTAGAAATACACTTATAAGAACCGAAAATGAGATGAGCTATAATGGTCATGTGCTTCCATATCAGAAAAGAACTTAAACCAGGATCCTAAGCTTCGATCTTAAGAAACCAGAAGAAGGGCAACTAAACTCAAAGCAAGCAAAAGAAATAAAAAAGGAAAAAAACAATGGTTATGTGCTTCCCGGCATATATTGACAGTTTGGCTCAAATAAACTCACAAAAATTCTTTATAGGTTTCAATGTTGTTTTTTTCGTTAACAATAAGAAGGATTATAAAGGAGTACTGTATACCAACCAAGTAAATGCCCTAGATCAGTGGTCAGCAAACTGCAGCTAGAAAGACGCGATTTGCCACTCTGTTGACTAATGAGTTTGCCGACCACTAGGATAGATGCTTAATCACAAGGAACAACAACAGCCTGTAATTATTGGAATCGAGATTCTAGGTCAGTGGTCAGCAAACTCATTAGTCAGCAGAGATGCAACCTGCCCTAAATGAAGCAAGTACCACAATAAAGGAGGCAAAACCTTTTTGCTGGTGGAGTGTCCTGCCTTCGGTTTGTAAAAGAAACATGACACCTCTGGGTGCTATAAAGCAGAGCGGAACAAAACGAGGTGTGCCTGCACAGAAAGATCCCTTATGATCGGCAACAAAGAGACAACCGAGCTGAACTGAAGGAGGGACTTGAGTTCCTACAAAGGAAGTCTCCGAATGGCTAATAAGCTCATAAGAAGATGCCCAACTCCCCAGATCATCACACACAGTGAGGCCCACTTCACACGCCCCACGCCTGAGAGCCGCGGGGGCGGGGGCTGGCTCGCAGCCTGCGGGTGGCAATGCCGTGCAGTCACGTGGGGAAACCATTCTGCGCGGGCCGTCACGGCCTCACAACCCCAATGCCAGGAGCACGCCCGAGGACTAAGCCGAGGTCCACACAAAGCTCGTGCCCGACCAGTCACAGCAGCGTCATCCACGGCGATAAACTCTGTCTACTGACAGGTGGACCACACGGGCCATGTCCAACAGCTTCTGGAAGGACACACTACCCATCGCCAGAGCGGGTCCCTGGAGAGCGAGGCCCTGGCAGCTTCCTGCAGCCTCAGGCCCTCAGCAGAGCGACGGAGAAGGACCGGACAAGCAGGAGGCAGCAGTCCGCCTGCTTCTGCCACTCACACCCCGTCTTTAAAGAAGGTAAGGATCTGAAACAGAGGTCGGAACACGCAGCAGGAGGGCAAGCCCCCGCCCCGGGCTAGCAGTGTCTCCACCACAGGCAATAGGCATGGCTTTGCAGGACGCTCACGCCGCTCACGGCAGGCGGAGCCACAACGGAGCTGGAAGTCAGAACAAAGTCGCAGCAGGGCTACAAGCTGCCCGGTGAGCGGTGCGGGCACCAGAGGACCACGGCCGAGGGGCACGGCCCCCTCCAGACCGCCTGGCAGAGCACACTCCGCAGCGTCCCGGTTTGCAGCCGAGACTGTCTGCAAGCAGCAAGCTTGGACTGAGTTGCTTCTCGGACTTAAAGAAGCTCTCTCTCTGGGCTGTGCGCACTGCGGTCCAAACCTCAGCCTGCCTGGCAAGACAGTGCCCTCCTGCTCCCTTCTGTGAAAGGAAGACATTGGGACAGTCGCCCTCCCTGGTTGGTAGGGCTGTTCTAAGCGTTAAAGGGAAAACCCCATAAGTCACTTGGGAGAGCATCCGACTCTTAATACACAGACTAATGAACCCCATTTGCTGATGGAAAAACACCAACAGCCGCCATCATGACTGTCACACTCCCAGCCACACGAATAAATGGATCCCTGCCGGGCCTATGACCAGGCCACCGTGTCAGACCGAGTCGGGAAGGTAGCTGAACCCTTCGCCCTGGCGGTGCTGGACACGGCCCGGGGGCAGAACACAGCATGGCTGCTCTCAGCTGTGTGCGTCTACCCACAAACACCACTGCTAAACACCCAACCCGCCAGCTTTTACTTCTTTACTCTTATTTCTGAGGCAGAGGTACGGGGCCCTAAAGAGAGCTTCTGAAGTCTTCTCCGAATATCGGGAGAAGCCTGGGTTAGAAACTGGTGTCATGCCAAAACCAGTTTGGCTCAGTGGATAGAGCATCAGCCTGAGGACTGGGGAGTCCCAGGTTCAATTCCAGTCGGGGGCATGTACCTTGGTTGCAGGCACATCCCCATTGGAGGGTGAGCAGGAGGTAGCTGATCTGTGTTTCTCTCTCATCAATGCTTCTAACTCTCTATCCCTTTCCCTTCCTCTCTGTAAAAATAAATAAATAAATAAAAAATAAAGAAATAAAAATTTTTTAAAAAAAGAAATCGGTGTCATGCCCGGCCGGTGTGGCTCAGCGGTTGAGCACTGACCTATGAACCAGGAGGTCACAGTTCGATTCCTGGTCAGGGCACCACCCGGATTGTGGGCTCCATCCCCAATGTGAGGGGTGGAGGCGGCCGATCCATTATTCTCTCTCATCACTTTTTTATTTCTTTTGTTTTATATTTTTACTAGGGAGGGAGGGAGGGGGAGAGAGATAGAAACATCAATGATGACAGAGAACCATGGATCAGCTGCCTCCTGTACATTCCCTGCTGGGAATCGAGCCTGCAACCTGGACATGTGCCCTTGACTGAGATGCAAACCATGATCTCTTGGTTCATAGGTCGACACTCAACTACTGAACCACACTGGTCAGACTTCTGGGTCCTTTTGCAATGTGTGAATGGCATGTGTGTGACAAATCCCGTTCCCTGCAGGAAGCACTCTCTGCTGGCCACTGATCCCTTGCGTGCAGAGTGGCACTGAACTCCATCAGTCATTGAGGAAATGCAAATTAAACGCACAACACTCCTACCAGGACGGAGGGCTAAAACAAAGGACAAATGACACCACATGTCGGCAAAGATGTGGAGCAGAGACGTGTCTCACACAGTGACGTGGCACAGACCACCCGATACATACGCACATCCTGTGACTCAGCGCCCGCTCTGAGTGCACCCCGACAGAAACGGGCGCCTGTCTCCCGAAGACGCAGCAGGGTGCTCCCCTCACTCTGCCTGATCACCCCAAAGGGGCCCAGCTCCCAGCCCACACACAGACAGGGCGGGGTGCCGCTCCAGCAGGTGCCCAGCAGGGAGAAGGAACGCTCCCAGGGCCACAGGCGACCCCCGTGCGATGCTGACGAAGAAGGCAGGCCTTTACCAGGTCACAACCGGCAGAACCGACCGACCGCGGCACCAGGATCTGAGGCGGCAGTTACCCTGGGGAAGTACAGGACAAACCAGAAGGGCCCAGGGGACTGCCGTGGTTCTGCTATGTCCCTGCTTGACTGGAGACATGTGTGGAAATATACACATAACATGTGCATTCTCCTATAGTATTGTGTCAGACAGTAAAAAAATTTCCCCCAAACGCAACCTGCACACTTTGGTTAATGCCTGCTGTTACTGAACCTGCAATGGGACATGACAGACCTGTCTCAGCTTCCAGGAGGAGAGCAGAGGGCACACATGCTGGGTGTGGGCACCAGCCGTTCCTCACCACATGGCGGCGCTTGTTCCAGCCAGTGCTCACGGGGTCAGGACACAGGCCTCAGCCTAACACCAGCCTTGGCCTCCATAGGGAGGGACGACCTGACCCCCAGGGTGGAATCACCGTACCCAGCTTAGCAGGCCTTTGCCGCACACAGCTCAGGCCCTCCAGGCCCTCAGGCCAGCCCTGTGAGGAGGCCTGGGTGCCAGGTGCTTGCAGGACCAGAATCGTATCTCCTTCCCCAGAGGAATCCTGCTTTACTGGTGCACGGAATTCTGCACAGGGAGAGTCCCTAGGCCTGGCCAGCGATCAGGGACGATCTGTGGGGCAACTGGTGGGCAATCAAGGCTCTTTCCCCTATATCACCCCCCCGTCCCCCGCCCCCGCCTTGGCCAGCCTGGCGCCGACTGCTCAACAGCCCCACACCCACCCAACCCCCTGTCACTGCTGCCAGTCACCAGCAAGGCAATAGGTCGCCTCCCTCTGTTGGGTGACTGGAGGGGTGGTGGTGGCCTTGGCTGGCCTGGGGCCTGCAGGCTGGGGCAGCTCCTGCATTGAGCATCTGCCCCCTGGTGGTCAGTGCACATCATAGTGACTGGTCGTTCCACCTGGTCATTCTGCCATTTGGTCGATTTGCATATTAGGCTTTTATTCTATAGGATGGTGACAAAGCAGTTTTTCCTTTGTGGAAGTATTCCAGCTAATAAATGGAGGAAGACTGCCATTTCGCAAACCCGGATGAGTTAATGGCTCTGAGCAATAACATAAATGATTAACATCACAAAACCCTCTCATTACGCCTGATTAAAAAGCTCAACACTGTACCAGTTACTACGTATTCTTGCTAAAACAATTTTTTAAAGACAAACTTACATCTGATGGAGCCTCTAGCCCAAGGCTGTCCAACCAAAACAAATGTAAGCCACAACCTGAGCCATGTATGTAATTTTAAATTTCCTAGTAACCACACTTCAGAAACACAAATTACTTTTAATAATATTTCATCTACCCCAATATATCCAAAAGGGCAGGCACACAGTATTTTACAGTATTAACGTGACACTTGACCTTCCCTTTTCCAAAGAAGTCTTCAAAATCTGGCGTGTATGTGGCCCTTACCCCTCTCAGCTCACACCAACCACACAGCTCAGCTGCTCCGAGGAGGCTGGCAGCTACCTCCCCGGGAAGCAGCCGCTCCATCTCCAGCTGCAGTGACGGGAAATGCAGAGGAGAGGAGCCTGTTAAACACACCGGGAGGGTGCAGTCAGCAGCACCAAGGGTCTGGGAAAGTTTGGGACAAATGAACCATTATCTTCAAGACTTAATTGCAAGAAAAAGATAAATACATGGAATTCAATACATCAAGTTTTTTAAGAGATATCTATCCAGGGCAATGAATAGACCATACTTTGTTCCTAATTTAAAATGAAATAAAGCTCAGGACAAAGACGCGATATGTGCTGACTGGAATATGAGTATTGGCTGGAATAGTCACAGGTGCAGGATGTCTTAGAACTGCTTCAGAGGAGCTGAGGGAGGGGAGCCAGCCATGAGCAGGGGACTCTGGCAGCAAGGCCAGGCACCGGCCCTCCTTCTCCCCACATCTCTCTGACAGATCTGAGCAGTCCACACATCCTCCAAACGCTCCCAACGCACTGCCGCACGTGCTCACCACAGAGCCCTGGTGGCTGCCAAGAGGAGTGAGTGGCTGGGGGACCAAGGAGGGCGATGGTTCACTCTGCAATACCCTTTTATACCCTTTATAAAAGTCCCTAATAGTGTAGCCCAAACATTACCTATTCAAAAAATCAAACTCAGCCCTAACCAGTTTGGATCAGTTGAGAGAGCATGGGCCTGTGGACTCAGGGGTCCCGGGTTCGATTCCAGTCAAGGGCATGTACCTTGGTTTCGGGCACATCCCCAGTAGGGAGTGTGCAGGAGGCAGCTGATTGGTGTTTCTCTCTCATCGATGTTTCTAACTCTCTCCTCCTTTCCTCTCCGTAAAAAAAACAATAAAGTATGTTTTAAAAAGTAATAAAATAAAGTATGCATACTAAAAAATTAAAATGTACACACTATACCTCACCACCCAATTCCTGCCTCATGACCTGGACTGGCACGTCCTCCCAGCTCGTGTCCAGGGCAGCCATCAGGGTCAGCTCAGGCCTCTCCTTGTTGACTCTTCCCAGATGCCACTCATTTCCTGCTCGGTAAGTGCTCGGTCACACGGTGAAGTTTTGTAAAATCGGGGGCCCACCTCAGAAGCATGTGTACCCTCTTACACAACCCCTCGAGCAGCCCTTCCGAAACAGAAGTGCTCTCAGTGCTCACAGCCCCTTAGAAAGAGCCTTTCACATTCTCCCATCAGAGCCTACAAGCCTTTAAGAGAAAGATGCAGAAAGCATTCCAAACCTTTTCACGATAAAAGCCACTGCCAGTGATGTTACTGGGAAAGGTCTCTCACCCGGAAGACACCGTCTCGGGGGAAATGCTACCCTCCAAGCTAAAAGGACCACGGCAACGTTCTGTTTCCAAAGCCCAAACCTCTGAAGAGTTACTTTAACACACGGGAAAGCCAGAAACCAAACGGAACGGGATGAGGGTGAACGGGAGGGCGTCTCACTCTGCACTGATGTGTTCTGTATCCCCCTGCCGAGACCTCGCCTGGCCCTGCGGCCCCGACCAAGGCCTGAGCCGAGGCCTTCCTCCAGCACCGAGCCCACGCTCACCGTGAGCCCACGCTCACCCGGAGCCAGAGGAAATGACACACGACAAGAACAGAAAGATCCTGCTGGAAAGAGCCAAAAAGATGGTTCTTGGAGCTGCACTGCTTTCAAAGACAAGCTCAATAAATCATGGTCAGATGCACAAACCTGTTTTGTGACATAACAGGAAGCAGAAGCAGGAAACCGGGCTCCAGCCCCCAGGCTGGCACTGACCACAGGTGGGTCTCCAACAACCAAGCTGCCCACGACGCCCGGAGGGCAGGCCCAGCGCCGAGGTGCTCCCGCTGCGGGGGCTGGCCTGCAGGACCCCAGGGCAGACCACAGGGGGGCCCCAGCCAGGGGCCCGGCCTGCCTGCCCAGGGGCTGTGCTTCCGCGGCTGAAACCGCCTCTGACTCACAGCCGGGCTCCGACTCCTGGATGGCAGAGCAGACTCTCACCCCTTCTCTTATCAAACGCCAACCACAGAGGAAAGAGAAGCACGCTCCGCCTAGGAGACGCGAGAAACCCCACACGAGCAAGAACAGAAGACCCCACACAAGGCTCAGAAGTGGGGGTGATGCCTGCAGCTACAAAGGGGTGTGGATGTGAACACCCACGTGAGGAACGCGGGACTCTCCCACCTGCACACGCAGTCAAGCCCTCCTCTTCCGTAGCATGGGACACCGGAGGCCAGCTCGGTAAGCTCCACCGGAAACGGACCGCAGGGGACGTGGGCACAAAGGAGCCAGGAGCACACTCCTCCGCTGAAGCAGGAGCATGGGGAAAGGTGCCCTGAGCCCTGGCAGGCCTCCTGTTCTTTAACCTTCCGGACATCTACTTACACCAACAGGCCGGACAGAGGGGAAGCACCCTCTCCACGGAAGCCAACCGCAGACAGGAGCATCGGGGAGAGCCAGAAAGCGCGAGCATCCCCCTCCAACAAGCAAACCAGACCTCACACAGCCTTCCATCCCTCCCTTTTCTCTGGCAGCCAGCGGGCCACCGGACGCTGGAGGTCGCCCGCAAGAAAGCAAGAGCCCGAACGACACAACACCAAAGAGCACGCAGGGAAACAGAAACTGCAAGAAACACACTTTTAATAACCTCTCCATTGGTTTTTAGAGGGAGTGGGAGAGGCAGAAAGAAACATTGATGTAGGAGTGGAACATCCATCGACTGCTCCCGCGCTCCCTACAGGAGGGATCAAGCCCACAACGTTTGTGGTGCATCGGGTTATGTCCCCAAATGAGCCACACAGTCAGAGCTTTTGAATACTTTTTATTTTACCTGTAATTGAAAAAATGTAACTTAAATTGAAACAAAGAATATTATACACATAAAACAAGAACAGGAGGTATTTGTACAAGAACAGAAACAGTAAAGAACATGGAAGCAGAAGTTAAAAATTCAGTGAAAGAGCCAAAACCGGTTTGGCTCAATGGATAGAGCGTCGGCTTGGGGACTGAAGGACCCGGGTTCGATTCTGGTCAAGGGCATGTACCTTGGTTGCGGGCATATCCCCAGTAGGGGATGTGCAAGAGGCAGCTGATCGATGACTCTCTCTCATCGATGTTTCTAACTCTCTATCTCTCTCACTTCCTCTCTGTACAAAATCAATAAAATGTTAAAAAAAAAAAAAAAATTTCAGTGAAAGAACTGGAAAGTAATCAAAGACGCCCAAAAAGGTAGAACAAGAAGATGAATGCATGACAAGAAGACATTCTAGAAATTAGAGTACTAAAAGCCTAACAACACTCAAGTAAAGGAAGAGAAGAGGACAGAGAGGAAACAGATTATGACCTGCCTCCACTGCCTCCTACAGAAACTTCCTGTAACTGGAGGGCACCCATGTCCACATTCCCCGCGTTTAACACACCCCGCACGTGGGAAAGGCTCCCCCTGAGGCGTCACGGGACTGGGACATGGAGGACGCAGTGACCCTGACGTCCAGTGAGGAGGGAAGCACACTCACCAAGGAGTAAGAATCAATCACACTGTCCTTTTGACAGTGAGAATGAAAACTGAAAGACTCTGGAGCGTTAACTTCAAACTACTTCCCACCCGGAATGCCATGCTCAGCCCACTGTCCTGCCGGACGGTCAATCCCAGCACAGCCCTGGGAAGGACGGAGCCTGTGCTTGCACTCGGAACAGGTGGCGAGGGGAGCCTGGCCTCGGTGAAGGACCGCCTCTCCAGTGAGAGAACTCCCAGGAGCACAGCACCCTGACCGGGCAGTGTGGCCCAACAGCGGCGGGGAACGCTGGTGAGCTGAGCTGAACAAAACGTAAAATGAGAACTGTTTTGTCCTGGGTAGTGTGGCTCAGTGGATAAGGCGTTGGCCTTCGGACTGAAGGATCCCAGGTTCGATTCCAATCAAAGGCACATGCCTGGGTTGTAGGCTCAATCCCCAGTGTGGGAGCATGCAGGAGGCAGCCAATCAATGATTCTCTTTCATCATTGATGTTTCTCTCTCTCCCCCCTCCCTTCCTCTCTGAAATTAATAAAAATATGTGTATTTTTTAAACTGTAGTTTAGCCTCCCATTCAGCATGGCACAATGACCGGAACAGACGAATAAAGATTCTTGAAGGGATTTCACCAATATTGTGAGTTACTGAGGGAAGAGAGTTGAGAGCAGGCAATTACCTCTACCACGAGTGGACGCCAGAAGATAACCCTAAAGTGGCGACGGAGAAGTAGAAATAAATCAATACACGGCAACATAGCGGTGGTGTGCACATGGAGCACAGGCCAGACGCCGAGCGCCGCCTTTCCGAAGGCAGACAGGGCCTCTTAGACACATCCGAGGTTTTAAACGACCTGCATGTTACTCTAAGAAACAAAACATCGTTTTCAGAAACAGGGCAGCCCCGCGGCCAGAGAACCACCACCAGGCAGGGTCATCCTTTGGGAAACACTGCCTTAGGCAAGGGTGTCACCCTGAGCCCGGGGCTGGGAGGTCCTCACACAGAAACACCCCCCCCCCAGCCCGCTTACTCAGGGGCAGAGTGGAGGTGGGACGCAGTCCCGGCCTCAGGTCTTTTTAGACTGGAAACCAGGGGGCTGGAACATGTTTAGGGAGCAGGGGCTCTGACAGAGCTGCCTGCACCCATCTCCTCTGCCACAGGCTCCGGAACCCTGGGCCTCGCCGGGCCTGCGTCCTTGGGTGCCCAGGCAGACAGCACCCACCCCCTGCGAACACGGCCAGGCTTCCACAAGGGTGCCTTGCAGAGCGGGCACTGGGGCAGCACTGACCGGGGGCGTTCAGTGCCCACAGCTCACTCTCCTCTCACTCTCCGCCGCTCAGCAAGCCCTCCAGCCCGGCTGCTGTGGAGTCAGAGGCGTCCGGTGGTCATGAAAAGCCTACTGTGTGCCCGGCACTGGACAAGTGCTAGACCTAGGACCGGCAGGCACACCCTGGCCTTCCAGGCTGGCTCCCAACACCTGTTGATCAGGAGAACGGCCGACGGGACTTCTCCCGCGGCTCGCTGTGCCTGGGACACAGCGGGCTCAGGGGGCGGGCTTACCGAACGTGGCAGGGCTCGGACACGCTCCCGAGTAACGCGGTGTCCACTCCCCGGGGTCCCAGGCCGCGTCCCGCCCATCAGGGGTGCCCGGAGGGCTGGCGGCCCGGACGCCGGCGGGTCCTCCGGGTCCGAACCCGCCCTCCGGAGCCCGGACGCGCCACTCCCCCCGCCCAGGCGCGGGCGGGCCGGCGCCTTTCGCTCCCGCGGGAAGGGGGTCCGCCCGGCGTGGGACCCCCGCGCCGCCACCGCGGCCCCGGCCACCGGGAGGCCGGACACTGACAAAAGGAGGGAAGTTTCTCCGTCCGGAGCCCGGAGCCGCGCGCTCCGGGCTGACAGCCGCGGGCGGGCGGCTCGGTGCGGAGGCGCGAGGCCGCCAACTTTTCCTGAAAGACGCGGCCGCCCTATCGGCGCGGAGCGGAAGGTCAGCGGGGCGGGCGGGGGCGCCCCGGCCGCCCGCGAAGTTGGCCGGCGCGCCCCACTTTCCTTTTTGTCTCCGCGGCTCCGCCGGGCGGGCGGCCGGGCGGGGGCGGGCGGCGGCCGGGCCTCCCCCGCTCCGCGCCGCGCCCGCCCCGCCGCGCCGCCCCCGCCCGCGCCCGCACAAAGCGCGCCCGGCGCCGCGCGGCCCGCACGCCCGGGGCCTCGGCCCGGCCTCGGCCTGAGGCGCGGCGGCGGCGAGGCGGCGCGGGCCCGTCTCCGGCGCAGCGCCCCCGCCCGCCCGCCCGCGCGGCGCCCCCGCTCGGCGCCCCCCGACCCCGCCGCCCCGCGCCGCCCGCCCGCGCCCGCGCCGCCGCCGGCCCGTCGGTCCCGCTCCTCACCTCGGCATCGGCGGCGGCCATGGCCCGGGCCCGCAGCGTGGCCCCGCCCCTCCCGCGCGCCATCGCCCCGCCCGCGCCTCGCGGCCCAGGGCGGGGCGGGCGGACGGCGAGTCTGCGCCTGCGCCGGCGCCCGCGCTTGCGCACTGCGGCCCGGTCGGCGGCGTCCGCGTCGGCCGGAAGCGGGGCGCGCGGGCCGCCGGGGGCGGGGCCCGGGGGAAGGCGGGCCCGGGGGCGGCGCGGCCCGCGGAGGGCGGCCTTTCCCCAAACACCAGCTCCCCCCATTAGGCTTCCGGCGGGCGGGCCGGGCGGAGAAGGACCTCTGACCTCTAACCTCGGACACGTTGTCCGCGGGCCTTCTCTGGGGCGGGCCCTGCCCTGCGGCCCTGCGGCCCTGGGCAGGGCTCTGGGCGGGTGTGCGCCAGGTTGGGAAGGGGTGCCCGTCGGGGCTGTGCGGGCTATGGGGAGCCCCAGTTGGGGAAGGTGTCGGACCTGCAGAGGCCGCCGAGGCGGGGAAGGGGACTGCCCACTGGGGAGAATGGCTCCAACTCGGTGGACGCCCCACGGGGAGCGCTGTCCGAAGTCAGAAGGGCTGCGTTAGGGAAGGGGCCGCGATGAGGGGCGGTGCCCCGCCCGGGGGTGCCCCAGCCGGTGGTGGCACGTCGGATTGAGAAGGAGGGTGCCTTGTTGGGGAAGGTGCTCCACGTCCCCTTAGGGAGGGTTGCCCCCGTTTGAGGGTGTTCTGGTTAAGGGAGATGCCTGACTTGGGGGTGCCCCCGCTGCACAGAGTCCCTGATCACCCCAAACCCATGCCCAGTTGTGCGCAGGGACTTCTGTGGAAGCACTGGCTTAGGCCTCCCGATCCCCAGTCCAAACCAGTTCCTCCCACCCCTGGGAGTGGAGGAGAGAAGTGTGGACTGCAGTAGGGGTTCTCTGGCCAGTCTTCAAAACAAGAACTGAAGAGGCCGAGTTGAAGGTGAACCGGCCCCTCAACCCCATGAAGGCTCGTCTCCTGGGAGAAAGTCGCAGGGACATGCCTTTAGTCCATCGTTGACGGTGCACACAGGTGCAGAGGAGGAAATGGATGCTTCTACCTACCAAGGAAACCAGCGGTTTCTTTCTGGCAGCCTGGCAGCTCATGACAGGCTGGGACCCCCACACCCGCTCTGAAGCCTCAGAAAGGAGGCTCAGGAATTACCCACCATTGTTCGTGCCCCCCAGCCTGGCCCGCCTTCAGCCACACCTGCCTCTCGGGGCTGTCCTCTCCATCGCCACTCCTGCCTTGGGCCCTCCTCTGTCCCTTCACAGAAACCCTTTCAGCTCAGGGATCTGAGTGGCTCACTTCTCTACCACCCTTCAATACCACCTCGCCACTTAAAAAATGATACTGCACCCCAGGACTTTGCTTCATTTTGCTTCGTAACCATATTGTCTATTTTTTTCTCACTATAATGTAAGCCCAAAAGGCCAAAGGTTCTTGTCATGTGTCCTGGTGTTTAGAACTACACTTGGCATGTAGGATTCAAAGTGAACATCAGCGGCTGAGTGTCGACCTATGAACCTGGAGGTCACAGGTTGATTCCGTCAGGACACATTGCCTGGGTCTCGAGCTTGATCCCCAGTGTGGGGGGTGCAGGAGGCAGCTGACCCATGATTCTCTCTCATGGATGTTTCTATCTCTCCCTCTCTGAAATCAGTAAGTATATTTTTACATGAACTATTAGTTCAATGAATGATATGAAAAATCCTTTGCCAGGCAAATACCAAAACAAGTGAAATGACAGAGGTCGGCTGCACGCCTACTTTGGGCCATGAGGGCAGCCCCTATCCTCGGGATCACTGGTAACAACATGCCAGGGGCTGCCCTCTGCATGTGACAGGTTAACTCTAACCATGAGGCCAGTCCTCAGACAGATCGTTGTTTTTATCCACATTCTGCGAATGTGCAAACCAAAGCCAGGAGTTGTGTTCAAGGCCACACAACCGACGAGGGGCAGAGATGCGATTTGAACCCGTGTGGACTTTACTTTCGACTGAAGCTGCAGCTTCTAGCAGATGGTCAGCAAACTCATCAGTCCACAGAGGCAAATATCAACAGTACAAGGTCTGAAATTTCTTTGGAGAGCCACATTTTTTAAACTGAAACTTCTTCTAACGCCACTTCTTCAACACAGAGTCACCCAGGCCGTGGTGTTTTATGGAAGAGCCACACTCAAGGGGCCAAAGAACCGCATGTGGCTCTCGAGCCGTGGCTTCCCGACCACGGTGTTAGGTGATCCCGTTGGGGGTCAACTTTGTGCCTTTCTCCAGTTTTCATCCTCTGTTCATCCTACACACAATGCAATGCGGCCTGGCGCATGGCTTCCCGATAAAGGGTGGCCAGTGGGATGTGGCAGAATGGATCATCCACCAGCCTGTCCCCCAAGGCAGGCCCAGAAAGCTGTGTGAGGGTGAAAACCCTAACAGCTGCCTGGACCCAGGGGTGGGAGCCTGGGCCAGAGAATGCCAGCTACATCATGAGGTCCAAACCCTCCCCTTCTGGACTGTTAGATGTCCAAGAAATAAACTGGTCCCGCAGGGGGAATGGGGGCCCCACCTGTCCCTTCATAGGCCCATGAGTTTGTCGTAAGTTAAGGAAACAGACCCTCGGCCAAGGTCACCCTCCACCCAATGGCAGAGCCAGACTTTGAACCCAAAGTCTTAAGCCCACCTCCCGTTTTCCCAAACTTTGTTTCAGGGCCGCTGGCCAGGTAGGGCTTGGAAAGCCCACAGGATGCCCCTTCGGTGAACATCTTTCCGCAAAACCCTGACACTGTCTGCTCGTGCGTTCCGCGTTCCTGAGTCCCAGGTCAGGAGCAGGCCCGGTGCTCCTACTGGGACGGGAGGCAGGAAGCGGACTGTGGGACGTGGCAGTGGTGCCAGCAGCAACGTGACCCTGGAGGCCAAGGCTCGGGGCCAACCCTCCCCTCCACCCCGCGGGACTGCCTGCGGCGCAGCTCTAACTGCGCTCCTGGAAGGGTGGGTGCCGGCCGGGCGGCCCAGGGGTGCGCGCACAGGCCGGAACAGCGGGCTCCGAACCGACGCCTGAGCTCCAGCCCAGAAACCGGGCTCTGGGGTCCAGGGAACGCGCCCGGGAGGGAGGACCCAGGAGGAGGGGCGCGCCCAGGAGGGGAGGGGCCGGAGGGGCAGGTGCCCGGAAGGGGCGGGTCCAGAAAGGCTGGTGCCCTGGGGGCAGGGCTTGGTGTGGGCGGGCCTCGCCTGGGAGGGAGGAGGGTGGCCGTGGAGGGCCCCCAGGCTGGGCCGGCGCAAGTCCTGCCGCAGGAGGGCATCGGAGAGGCCGCGCCCAGCACTACAAATGGAATGCTTTATTTACAGGTGGGGTCCAGCCCTGCCGGCCCGGCCGGCCTGTGCCCTGGGAGAGGCCACCTGCGGGGGGCCGGCTGGGCGCATCGAGTCCTGAGACGGCCGGTCAGGCCGGGAGCTAAGGCACGAAGCCCTGAGCGCCGATCCCATGGCAAAGGTTGGCCAGCCGGGAGAAGGCGGCGAGGGGTCAGCTCCCGGGGGTCGGGCCGGCATCAGCTCCCGGGGATCAGCTCCCGGGGTCAGGCCAGGGTCAGCTCCCGGGGGTCGGGCCGGCGTCAGTTCCCAGGGGTCAGCTCCCAGGGATCAGCTCCCATCAGGCCGGGGTCAGCTCCCGGGGGTCAGCTCCCGGGGTCAGGCCGGGGTCAGCTCCCGGGGGGTCAGCTCCCGGGGGTCGGGCCAGCGTCCGCACTGCCGCAGCTCTGCTCATAGGACGGTGGGGCCTCTGCGGAGAGAGGGAAGTCAGTGTGGGGCCCGTGGCACCTCCGGACCCCGGCCCCTGGCCCTCACTCACCACAGGGGGGGGCCGACAGGCTGTACTGCGGGGGGAGGATCCAGGTGCTGGTGGAGGGCACCGGCCCGCCAGACCCGTCTGCGAAGTAGGGCACAGTGGCACCTGCGGAGACGCACAGGGCCGGGGGCAGCGGGTGGGAGGCAGGGCCGCTGCCCGGAGGGCAGGGTTCAGGGGCGCCGGGCACCGCACCGAAGGCGGCAGGCGGCCACAGCTGCACGTGGCTCTTGGCGAAGAGGGAGACAGGGTCCGCCACGCGGGGTGGGCCCGTGGCCCCGGCCTCCACCTCCTCCTGGGGCGGGGCAGAGGGCACCACCGCGCACCGAGCCCCCGGAGGCGGCCCGGGGCCCGGCTGGGGACTTGTCGGGGCCGGGTTCACAGCGATGTTGCCGATGAAGACCGGGAGCATCACAGAGGCTTCGGGCGCCTTCAGGGAGACCTGCGAGGGCCGAGGGGCGGGTGGTGAGGGTCCGGACCACCAGGCCCCCTCCCTACTCCCCTCTCCCCTCTCCCCGCCCCCCGCCGCCCCCCAACCCCAGCACCTGCAGGTAGTAGTCAATGTGGATGAGGCTGCAGCCGGGCAGGGCCGACTGGGGCAGGGGGGGCACCAGGATCTGCTCCTGCCACTGGGTCTGCCGCCAGGCCTTGACGCCGGCGCCCGCCACGTCGGCGATGGCCCGCACGTCGTAGATCCAGCGCTTGGCCTTATAGGACACTTTCTAGGGAAGGGCCTGCCTGTGAGCACCGGTGGGAAAGCCACCACCCCCTCCCGCACCTCCGCGGGGACCTGACCTGCAGCAGGCTGGCCACCACCGGGCCGGTGTCCTTGCCGGACTGGTTGTCGATGTCGGCCTGCAGCCGCAGCACCTGGCCCGCCACGTAGCCGCGGAGGTCGGTGCTGGCCGTGAGCACCACGCTGCCCGTCCGCACCAGCTTGTAGGAGAACTTCTTGGTGGTGGAGGCCACGTTGGGTTGCTGGGGGGAGGGGGAGGGGGAGGGGGGCAGTTGGCGGGCCCTGGCCCAGCTCACTCGGCCTGCCGGCCCGGACCCCAAACACAGCACCGTCAGGTCGGGACGGGGAGGTCTCCCTCCGCCGGGGACAGGGCGCGGCCTGCAGCCCCCTCACCTCGATGTCCGGGATGCTGTTCAGGTTCAGGGGGCTCAGCACGTAGAACGCGCAGCTGCACTGGTGGTCCTTGGAGAAGCGCGGCGTGTCGATGGTGGCCCGCACCTGGTACGCGATCTTCCCAAAGGGGCCCTCGAAAGACGTGGGCGCCGTGGCTGCGGAGAGAGCGCGGACTGGTACCCAGCCGGCCCCCACACCCCTCCCCCGCCAGCCGGCCCCCCCACCTCCCCTCCCCCGCCAGCCGGCCCCCCCCTCCCCCGCCAGCCGGCCCCCCCCCTCCCCTCCCCCGCCAGCCGGCCCCCCCACCTCCCCTCCCCCGCCAGCCGGCCCCCCCCCTCCCCTCCCCCGCCAGCCGGCCCCCCACACCCCCTCCCCCGCCAGCCGGCCCCCCCACCTCCCCTCCCCCGCCAGCCGGCCCCCCCCCTCCCCTCCCCCGCCAGCCGGCCCCCCCACCTCCCCTCCCCCGCCAGCCGGCCCCCCCACCCCCTCCCCCGCCAGCCAGGCCCCCCCACATCCCTTCCCCCGCCAGCCAGGCCCCCCCCACCTCCCCTCCCCCGCCAGCCAGGCCGGGCCCAGCCGGCTGGGCGCTCGCTCACCAGGAAGCAGAAACTGGAAGGGGAAGCTGTGCTCTCCGGTAGGCAGGCTCCCTGCGGAGACAGCGGGGAGGTGTGGGGGGGCCAGGGCACCTCCGGAGCCTGAGGGGACACCACAGGGCCCAGGAGAGGAGCAGGCGCCACAGCCAAGCGGCTGCTGGGACGCCCAGCCAGTGCCCAGCGCCCAGGGGCAAGGCCTGGGCAAAGGATGGGCCGAGAGCTTGGCTTAAACCAGTGGTCGGCAGACTCACCAGTCCACAGAGCCAAATGTCAACAGGACAACGACTGAAATCTCTTTGGAGAGCCACATTTTCTAAACTGAAACTTCTCCTAACGCCACGTCTTCCACACAGACTCGCCCAGGCCGTGGTATTTTGTGGAAGAGCCACACTCAAGGGGCCAAAGAGCCGCATGGGGCTCGTGAGCCACGGTTTGCCCACCACGGGCTTAAAGGACGGGCCGGGCCGGGGTTCTGGGAGGCAGATGGGAAGGGGGGAGGACAGACAGGCTGCCGCGGACGCACCTTTGTCCGCCAGCGACAGGGCGCTGTTGACGTAGCCCTCCTCGGCCGCGTGGGCGGCGTCGTTGGCCTTGGCGGAGACCCTGCAGGAGCCGGTGCAGCTCACCCGAATCGCTGAACGAGGGGGGACAGGTGTGAGCCCCGCCGGCCGCGGCCCGGCCCCGCCCTGCCCCAGCTCAGGCATTCACTCAGGGCTGGCAGCCCCCCCACACACACTGGGGCCTGAGAAGGCCAGCAGGGTTTGCTGCCTTTTAGAAGACAGCTCCTGCCCATCCGCCAGCCCCGTGCCCCCAGGGAGGCGCTGGGCACCTGTGCTGCTGCCCCAGGTCGCCCAGAGGGCACGCCTGGGCCCGCCAGACCGGTGAAAACCCGGCTCCCAGAGCAGGTGCTTGGGGAATGAGGAACAGAGGCCCGTGGGGCGTGGGGCTGCTGACCGCTGACCGCTGACCGGCCTTCACCTCCCGGGCAAGTCAGTTAGACTGGGAGGCACCTGTACCCTCAGGGAGCGGAGCTGCAGCCTCACCCTGCAGGAATGTGGTCAGACCCGCCTGAGCAGAAAAGGCGCACAATGGCAGGTGGGGTCAGCCTGGACTTCCTGGGCCAGCACTGCCCAGCAGGCTGATTTTTGCATTCAGAGAGGCCCGGTCCTCTCCCCTGCTCCCCAGCTTAGCGCCCGGGCCAGGGACCCTTGGCAGCCTCTGTTCTGTGGTCAGGAGCTCGGACGCTCCGAGCCCCAGAGGGGCAGAGACCACGCTGGACCGACCACCATCCCGGGAGGTGGGGCACCGCAGGTGGAGGGGCAGGAGCTGAGCGGCAGGTGGCCCTGCGGCCCCACCCTCCTCACGCAGGCCTGAGTCAAAGCCAGAGACCGCGGATCTCCGCCCAGCCCCACTCCTTCCCTGACTCAGTGTCAGGTGAGGGGAAGGTGACGCAGACCTGACACCTGACTGATGGAGCCACCATGGAGGAAGCTTCGCCAGGGGGCCCGGGCCCGGGCCAGGGGTCAGCCAGGCCAGCCGTGGCCACAGAGCCCCGGGCTGGCCCACCTGCTGACAGACTCCCCGTGCCACCCTCCGCACGCGGTTCCTACAGACCCTGGCTCTCCTGGGCACTGCCGAGCCACCAGCCTTCGGCCTCCGTGCCATCCATCCCATCTCCCCTCGGGGGCCTCAGCCTGCTCTCCAACCCTCGCTCCTGCGTCAGCCGAGCCCCCTGAGTCCAGGCCTGGAAGTCTCCTCACCCTGAAATCTGGGCAGCAGGGCTCCGACCGCCCCTCACGGCCCAGGGGCAGCCAGGCGGGCGGGAGCAGGCAGGGCGGGCAGGGTGGAGGGCCGGGGAAAGCGCCCAGCTTTAACCCTCCCGTGGACGGGCACGGCCCCACTTGATCCCACTGCCCTGGGGATGCTGGGGCCCACAGAGTGTGCCAGAGGGATGCAGTGGTTCCCAGACAGGCCCGGTGCCCGCCGGGCACTGCCAGGTGACCCCAGTGAATGCCAGGCACTGCCAGGTGACCCCAGTGGACGGCGCATGGAGCTGAACAATGGATCTGCCCACCTGTGCCCAAATTCCTACCACCACCGGGAGCTAACTCCACTCAGCTCCGGGACGAGCTGTTACTCTGGGTTTACACAGTAGCAGATGAGGCACAGGTTCCACTCATTTGTAACCTTCCGAATGGCAACTATTCGATCCTGTGATGTGCTGAGGGGGAACAGACACGCGCTGGGAGTAACGTAGGCGCCAGGGGCCTGGAGAGGCGCCAGGCGGGGTGGGCAGGGACCAGGGCCCCAGCAGCTCTCAGAACCTCACACCATCCACCCGCCCAGGAGCCCCGAGCACCACCCCGCCCCCTCGTAAGGCCGGCCATCGGGGACCAGCCCACGGGCCCGGTGGGTGGCTGGGACTCCCCCCACCCAGCTTGGCCTGCCCCCCAGTGTTCAGGTAAAGAGCAGTGGGAGCACCTGACCCGGAAAATGAACCGGTATCAAAGCGAACAATGGTTACCCCGAGGGCAGTGGCCTTCCCAGTGCCCAGCAAAAAGGCTCCTTGGGGGACCCCGACTGAGTGAGCCACGTCCAGTCGCCGTCTCCAAGGAAACGGTCCCGGACGATGGAGCAAAGGGATGGACACACGCAGCACCGCCTGCCCCTGGAGGAGAGCACAGCCACGCCCCAGCAGTGCCCCCCACGCAGGTGCCAACGGGCAAGTGCGCTCACAGCGCTGAGCAGGCTGCGCCATCTGGGTCGGACCGCTCCGTTTCCCAGTGCTGGGACGGGTAACGGACAGCAGCACTGGGCTGACGGGTACCCCTGTTTGGATGTTTGGGGCTGCTCCAGTTCTCCAAGGAAAATCACCTCATGGCCCCGCTGGGATGGCTCAGTGGTCGAGCATCAACCCATGAACCTGGAAGTCAGGGTTCAATTCCTGCTCAAGGGCACAGGCCTGGGTTGCCGTCTCGATCCCCAGTGAGGAACGTGCAGGAGGCAGCTGATCAATGGTTCTATCAACACTGATGTTTCTATCTCTCCCTTCCTCTCTGAAATCAACCCTATATAATAAAAGGCTACTATGCAAATCGACCAAACAGAACAACCAGTTGCTATGACATGCACTGACCACCAGGGGGCAGACACTCAATGCAAGAGCTGCCCCCTGGTGGTCAGTGCGCTCCCACAAGGAGAGCGCTCCTTAGTCAGAAGCCAAGCTCAAGGCTGGTGAGACTCTCCTGCCTTGGCGGCTGTACTAAGCATGTTTGACTGAAGGCTTTACCTCCCCCGTCCCCCCAGGGCTCCTGGACTGCAAGAGGGTGCAGACCTGGCTGAGGGACACCACCCCCGAGTGCACAAATTTCATGCTCTGGGCCACTAGTAAAAATATATTAGCCCGGCCAGTTTGGCTCAGTGGATAGAGCGTCAGCCTGTGAACTGAAAGGTCCCAGGTTCAATTCCGACCAAGGGCACAGGCCCAGGTTGTGGGCTCATCCCCAGTGGGGGACTTGCAGGAGGCACCGATCCATGATTCTCATCACTGATGTTTCTCTCTCTCTCTCTCCCTCTTCCTTCCTCTCTGAAATCAATAAAAATATATATATTTAAAAAATTTTTAAGAAAATCATATTTTCTTTCCCTACGTCAGCCCTTCTCTCTGTCCTGGTTCCAAATCTGTCCCACGAGGAAGACAGCACCCACCTCCCAGGCTGCCAGGAGAATTCACCGAGGCGGCCCACTGAAGTGGGGAGGGAGGTATCTGGCTCATGACAGGAGCTCAGTGAGGGGGTGGGGCTGGGGCTGGCTGCTGTCCTCCCCCCCGTCCTCCCGGGATGGACGTCTCCCCATTGATCACTGGCTGGCAGCAAGGGTTCAACAATTATCTTTTCAATAAAAGACGGAAAAGAGCCGATCTGTCCTTTCCCCGACCCAGGCCGGCCGGGAGAAAGCCCAGCGCAGCTCAGCGCCCACACGCCCTCTGCTCCCGGGGTCACCTGACCAAACCCCTGCTCCCCCGCCCACCCTCCACCTTCCCCTCTCCCACTCTGAGGCCCGCACTTTTCCAGGTGGGGAGCACCAGCGGGGCTCCCTCGGCCTTCTGTGGCAGCTGTCTGCTCACCCACAGCCCACCAGCCACATGAAAGCCAGGGGGGCTCTGTCCAGGCCAGACCGGCCCCTCACAGCTCGGGCCATCCCTCCACTGTGGTCAGCAACAGCCTGCTCTCTCAGGAGGGTGACAGGTGGGCAAGCCAGGTGATGAGCTTGGCACGGGGCTCGGCTGCCCCAGCTGCGAGGCTGGCCTCCTTCCGGAACCCAGCACAGCACTCTCCCGTCCGCCCGAAAGCTGGCCCCATCGCACTTCCCACCTCGTGCTTGTGCCCCAGGAAGGACCGCGTGGCCCCTGCTGTGCCCCTGCCACACCCACTCCCACCCAAACCCCAAAGTCCAACTGGGGAGACGAGATAGGAGGTGACAGTCTCATGGGGAGGAGACTCCACAGGCCGAACCCTGAGCGAGAGGTGAGCAGGCTACTCACACCAGCCTCTTCTCAGACCCCGTGGCCGCCCACTGTGGGGCGAGGGGCAGGTGAGGCCTGTCCGGGACGGGGCAGTGGCTGCCCAGGGGGCTCTCAGTCCTCAGTGGGGACCAGAAGTGCTGAGCTGTCAACCACACAGGGTCTGGAGGGCCAATGTCCAGGGGGAAGCCAGGCGGCTGTGGCTTTGGCTGAGCACCCGAGGTGGAGGAGCACCCCGAGGTGGAGGAGCACACCAGCAGGGACACGACGCACAACCTTGTGGTCAGGGTTAGGGATCCCCCACCCTGCCCTGAGGGTCGAGCCCCGAGGACCCACCTGGGCCCCGGGGGACACCTCGGACAGGAGAGGCGGGCACCTGGGGAGAGTTCTAGGGAGGGCAGTTGCGGCAACCTGATACCCAGTCCAAAGCCCCAGCGGGGGGACAGGCCAGGAGGGCTCAGGTTCACCTCCCATATGCCAACGGGGCCAGGGGCCTGGGGCACCCAGGGGTGAGCAAGACACCCCTGTGCACAAGAACAAGCTTAGACTGGACGGAAGCAGGTGCCCGGGTGGGCCGTGGGTCCATCTGGGAACCCGCAGACTGGGCAGTGGGACTGTCTGCGCCAGGAGCCCAGCCCCCCAAGTAAGGGCCCAGCAGGTGCAGGCACAGCGGACCCCGCAGACCCGGCAGCGAGGGGCGGAGCTTGTCTGTGTCCAGGTCACAGTGGGCTCTGCCAAGGCGGACAGGCGCTAAGCCTTCACCGGGCGGAGAGGACAGGAAGGGCAGAAGCGGAAGCCTGGGCCACCCGCGCCTCCCTGCTCTGCCCCGAACGCCGCCGGCCTCCCACCCAACACTCCCAGCAGCCGGGGCGCCGGAGTGGCGCCCACACGGGCTTCGGACTGTGCTAGGGGAGAAGGGGGTGTCCCAGACCCAGCGAAATCGGCGGCGCTTCCGGGAGCCCCGGCCCGGCCCCAGGAGCCGGCGCAGCCACCTGAACCCACTCCCGCCCGGCCCTCCCGAGGCGACCCGTGCCCACCTCGGAAGGGCAGAGGCGCCCCCAGGCACACGTGCACAGCCCCCGCCAGCGGCTCCCCGGGGCTGTAGACGAGGCGGCCGTGGCTCAGGCGGATCTCGAAGAGCTGCACCCGCCCCATGCCGCCCGCGGGCCCGACCGGACGGCCGCTCGCTGCTGCCCCCGCCCGCCTGCTGGCCGGCTCTGCTCTGAGCGCCGCACCGGTGCGACTCGCCCTGGACCCCGCCCCGGACCCCGCCCCGCCGGCCCTTCCTCCAATCGGGACACGCCTCAAGCCAGACCACGCCCCTCCAGTCTATATAACCACGCCCACATCCCCGCCCACATTGTGGGGCCACGCCTTACCTTCGCGAGCCCGTCCCCTACTCAGCCACGCCCCCACCTTCCAGGCCCGCCCAGGACACGCCCTCCCGGGCCCGCCCCCAGGCGGTCACACCCCCCGTCCGCTGGGGTTTTCCTGGCCGGTCCCCTGGTCTCCTCGGTCCCCACGCGCGCCGGTCAGCCCGCGGCCCCGCCTTCGGCCCGCAGGGTGGAGGTCCGGCCGGGTCCAGGGGTCTGGCGCCCGGGCACTCGCGCTGCCCTGGGATGTGCCGCGGCCGGGCTGGGGCTGGGGCTGGGCCGGAGGAGGCGGGGCTGGGTCGGGGCCTGCTGGCTGGGAAGGGCCCCATCGGAGCCCCGCGCATCTCCGCGGAAGGACGGAAGGACGTCCGGAGGGCTGCGGGCGGGTGTGCGGGCGCTGGAAGCTCGCGGCGGCCCTGGGGCTCAAAGTGGGGTCCCCTGGGGCTCAAAGTGGGGTCCCCGGAGAGCCCGCCCGCTGGACCGGCCCTGGACACGTGGGTGCGGGGCTGGAGTGGAGGGGGCGCGGGGCTGAGGATGCGTGGGGCGGGGTGTGCGTGACTCCGGGGCGCGGAGGGGCGTTCTCTGATGTGTGGTCTCTGAAAGGCGGGGCGGGGGGAGAGTGAGGTGGGGGGCAGAGTGAAGGGTGGAGAGAGGTGGGGGGCAGAGTGAAGGGGGGAGAGTGAGGTGGGGGGCAGAGTGAAGGGGGGAGAGTGAGGTGGGGGGCAGAGTGAAGGGGGGAGAGTGAGGTGGGGGGCAGAGTGAAGGGGGGAGAGTGAGGTGGGGGGCAGAGTGAAGGGGGGAGAGTGAGGTGGGGGGCAGAGTGAAGGGGGGGAGAGTGAGGTGGGGGGCAGAGTGAAGGGGGGAGAGTGAGGTGGGGGGCAGAGTGAAGGGGGGAGAGTGAGGTGGGGGGCAGAGTGAAGGGGGGAGAGTGAGGTGGGGGGCCGGGCGGGGGGACAGTGAGGTGGGGGACGGGGCGAAGGGGGGTGCACGGGGGAGACCGAGAGCCTGGGAGAGAGACGGCCGTGCCAGCTCAGAGCTCGGAGCGCGGCCAGGGGCGCCCCCGCTAGTTAAACACGGGGCCTGACGGAGCCGGCGGGTCAGCGGGGGGAACGGGTGGCGTGCTCTGGCGGAGAAAGCTGGCCTCGGTACACGCTGTTCGGGGCGTGGGAGAAAGTCACGGCCCGCAGGTCTGAGATGCCCGCCGGGCGCTCGCATGAGTTTGGGGAGACGGAGGATTGGAGATCCGTTACGCGCCCTTGTGTGGACGGAACTCGGGGCGCTGATGACGTTGACGTTTGGGGTGAAACCACCGAGACCTAACCTGGCCCTCAGCTAATGGGGCGGGACTTCCTGCCCGCAGGGTCCTGCGGGGCCAGGGAGGAAGGGCGGGGCCGGGGAGCCCGGGAGAGCCGGGGGCAGGCAGGCGGCGCCGGACCCCAACCTGGCTCCCCGGAGCCTGATGCGCCACAGAGGGAGGGGCTGACTGCAAATGAGGGGACTCCTGAGCCAGGGCGGGCTGCCAAAGGAAGGAGGGGATTGTGGGCATCCCAGAATGCCACAAGTCCCTACTGAAGTCAAGAAAGGAAGAAGAGAGGTGTGCTGAGGTCTTTCTCTCAACGTCCCTTTAAAAAAAAAAAAAAAAAAAAAATATATATATATATATATATATATAATTGATTTTTTTACAGAGAGGAAGAGAGAGGGATAGAGAGTTAGAAACAACGATGAGAGTCACTGATCAGCTGCCTCTTGCACACCCCCTACTGGGGATGTGCCCGCAACCAAGGTACATGCCCTTGACTGGAATCAAACCCAGGACCTTTCAGTCCGCAGGCCTACTCTCTATCCACTGAGCCAAACCGGTTTTGACCGGAATTGAACCCAGGACCTTTCAATCCGCAGGCCTACGCTCTATCCACTGAGCCAAACCGGTTTTGGCTCAACGTCACTTTTTTTCAAAATATAAATATTTTATTGATTTCTTACAGAGAGGAAGGGAGAGAGATAGAAGCATCAATTAGAAATGTCAATCAGCTGCTCCTGCACACACCCCCACCGGGGATGTGCCCGCAACCCAGGTGCATGCTCTTGACCAGAATCGAACCTGGGACCTTTCAGTCCACAGGCTGACGCTCTATCCACTGAGCCACATTGGTTTCGGCTCAACGTCACTCTCCTCTTCCTCTCCTGGTGCCGAGCTTCCTGGGTGTCTCCACTCCTGTGCCTGTGGGTGCCCTCCTGAGTCCTGTGGCCATGTCCAGACCATTTCCCTGTCACCTTCAAAGCTTTGCCCGGCCGATGGGGCTCCGTGCTTGAGAATGGACCTATGAGCCAGGAGGTCACGGTTCAGTTCCCCAGCAGAGCACAGGCCAGGTCCGGGCTCCATCCCCACTGTGGGGCGTGCAGGAGGTAGCCGATCCATGACTCTCCTCACTGATGTTTCTATCTCTCCCTCTCCCTCTCCTTCTCTGAAATCAATATGTATCCAAATAAAGTGTACCCAGGACTCATTCTAATTGCGTGAGATGACAGATAGACAACTGCTCGCTCGCCAGAGTTTTGTGCCTACCCTGGAGTAGGGGATAGCCCCCCGGAGAGATGTCAGGGTTGCCTGGCCCCAAGCCTGTGGGTTTTCTTTCAAAATATATTTTACTGATTTTCTACAGAGAGGAATGGAGAGGGATAGAGTTAGAAACATGGATGACAGAGAAAAATCGACCAGCTGCCTTCTACACACCCCCACTGGGGATGTGCCCACAACCAAGGTACATGGCCTTGACTGAATCGAACCTGGGACCCTTCAGTCCTCAGGCCGACGTTCTATCCACTGAGCCAAACCAGTTTTGGTGCCCGTGGGTTTCCTGTGGGAATGGGTGAGGCAGGGGAGGCTGTGAGTATCTCCGTGGGCTCAGGTCCCTGGAGGTGGTCTCCGGCGTCCAGTTCCTGGCCCCGTGGGGACGGAGGCAGAGGAATCCTGGCGTGGGGAGTGAGGGAGATAAAGGAGGTGGGGGCTCTGGATTGGCCGGTTTGCACGTGACAGTGTGGTCCCAGAAGTTGCTTGCTGTCTCCAGGAATTAGCTCTGGGGGCAGGCTCTCCCAAGGTCGCAGGGCCCCCAGGTGTCAAAGCACAGGTCAGACCATAACTCTGTCCATCCATCTCCTCCCCACAGCTCTGCCAGAACTCCAGCCGCTCACTCCCATGGCTTGGTCCTTTGTCTCAGAGATGCCTGCCAGCCCCTCTCCTTCGCATACGTGTCTGATGCCTCACCTGCGGTGACTGGGGTAGCCCAGGTATGGTCAGCTGACACACTGGTCAGGTGTCCCCGGTGAGGCCTCTCCACATGGCTGGTTTGGGTGTAGCACAGCGGGATGGTCTCCAGATAGTGAGACTGACGACCTGGCGGTATGTCACCAAGGCGGAGGAAGGCGAAGCTGTCCGTCCTCAGTCCTGGGCTGTGAGTTCCAGAACCTTCTATGACTGTAAGTGCATCAAAAACAGTCAGAGGTTCAATTGGGCGGAGCATCACACACTTACGAGGAGGAAAGGAATTGGTGAGAAATGGAGACAGCTGGCCGCCCCAGCCAGCGGCAGAACCAACCAGCTGAGCCCAATCTGGATTACAGAACCACGAGGAAGTACACAGTTGCTTGAAGCCGGGAGGTTTTGGAGTGGTTTGTCCTGCACCAACAGATAACTGGGACAGATTTTCCCAGTTGTTTGTCCTGCACCAATTTTTATATATTTTATTTATTTATTTTAACATACATTTTATTTATTTTTTTACAGAGAGGAAGGGAGAGGGATAGAGAGTTTGAAACATCAATCCACACATCTACTGGGGATGTGCCCACAACGAAGGTACATGCCCTTGACCAGAATCGAACCTGGGACCTTTCAGTCCACAGGCCGATGCTCTAGCCACTGAGCCAAACTGGTTAGGGCAGTGGCTGCACCAATTTGTAATCCCAGCAACAATGCACGAGGGTTGCCTCCCCCGCCCACACTTGTTTAATTCATTGATTCATTGATGATAACCATATGATAGGTGTGTGGTGGTATCTAATGACGTCCTCCCTTCCTTCTGATAAAAGTCAAAGAGCCTATTGCTCCTCCTGCACTCCAGTCTGGTCACAATAGCCACCTCCATTTTATTTATTTATTTATTTATTAAATATATTTTATTGAATTTTTACAGAGAGGAAGGGAGAGAGCTAGAGAGCTAGAAACGTCGATGAGAGAGAAACATCGACCAGTTGCCTCTTGCACACCCCGTACCGGGGATGTGCCCACAACCAAGGTACATGCCCTTAACCAGAATCGAACCTGGGACCTTTCAGTCCACAGACCGACGCTCTACCACTGAGCCAAACCGGTTTCAGCTATTTTTTTTTTTTTTATTAAATATGTGTCTATTGATTTTAGAGAGAGAGGGAGTGACAGAAACATCCCAGGCTGCCTGCCCCCCCCCACACACACACACATGGAGCAGCAATGCAGGCATGTGCCCTGACATGACTGGGAACTGAACAGGTGACCACTTGGTGCATAAGACGATGCTCAACCCACTGAGCAACACCAGCCGGGCGGCCACCTCCGTTTTCAAACATGCCAGGAATGTCCCCAGCTTGGGGCCTCTGCAGCGCCTCATCCCACTGCCTGGAATGCGCTCCCTGTGTGATGCCATGACGCATGCTTTCTCCTTCCACTGACTTGTCCATCTGGCCTGCACTGCTCCCCACCTTCACCAGGACCCCCAACCTCTAAAGCTGACCTACGCGTTCCCCCACGGCAGGTGCGGCCTCCTCACTCCACACATAACTCTCTCCACGGGCTTTCCCTGCCTTTCCCGCTGGAACAGGAACAGGCTCTTTCAATGTGTGCGCCGGGTGTGTGTGTGTGTGTGTCCTGGGTGCCAAGGCCAAGCCCCCCAGGGGCAGGCTGGGAGTCCCTGGAGCAAGCTGTCTGCGCCCGGGACATCGCCCACCCGGTTAGGGAGCCTGCGGCCCGGGACGCTGGTGCAGCCTGGGGTAGGGGCCGGCCGCCTGGTCCCGGACAAACCCCGAGCGGAGGGGACACGGCAGGGGGAGGAGGCCCTCCGCTGGGTTCATCTGGATTGGCCTTGCTTCTCACCCGCGCTCACCCCATCCCGCCCCTGCCCGCGGCCCTGGACAGAGGGCCGTGTACGGGAGCCGCGGCGAGCCCAGCGCCCGGACCACAGCCCTGGGACAGCCGGGGTTGCAGCGCCGGGAGCCGCGCGGGGACCGGGGCGGCGCGGGGGCGGGGCGCGCGGCCCGGGGTAAAGCGCCGGGTCGCGGGCGGCGAGAGAGCCGGTGCCGGCACAAAGCTTCCCGCGAAACTGACGTCGCGGGGCGGCCGCGCAGGCCCCGCCCCCGGCCGCGCCCCTCCCCCGCGCTCGCCCCGCTGCGCGGCGCGCCTGCGCACTGGCCGGCTCCCCGTTGGCCGCGGCGGAGCGGCGCGCGCCGGCTGGTGCAGGGCGCGCCCCCCCATTGGCCGGCAGGCGGCG
Source organism: Nyctalus aviator (assembly GCA_036971965.1). Taxonomy (NCBI): domain Eukaryota; kingdom Metazoa; phylum Chordata; class Mammalia; order Chiroptera; family Vespertilionidae; genus Nyctalus; species Nyctalus aviator. The sequence continues at coordinate 70,940,790 of CM072931.1, forward strand.
GGCGGGGGTGTGTCCGCGCCGCGCCCCGCCCTCGTCTCCGCTCGCGGTGGTGCGCGCGGCGGCGGCGGCGGCGGCGCGTGGCAGGTCCGGCGGGCTCGAGGCGGCGGCTGAGGCGGCCTGGTCCCGGCCCGGCCTCGTCCCGCCCGGCTGCCCGGACCCGACCCCGGCCCGCCCGCCCGCCCGGCTCGCTCGGCGCGCCGCGGCCCCGCCCCGGCCCGGCACCTCCCCAGGGAGCGGCGCCGCCGGCGGGCGCAGGCCTGGCCATGACCGACTTCAAACTGGGCATCGTGCGGCTCGGCCGGGTGGCCGGGAAGGTGAGGGCGCGGGCCGGGGGCGGGCCGGGGGGCGCGGCGTCGGGGCGTGGGGCCGGGCCGGCCGGGGCCGCGGGGCCTGGCCGGGGGCGCCGGGCCCGGCGGTTGTGCGGGCGGCGGCGGGCCGGCGGCGTGTCCCCGCGGGGCACCCTCCTTGGGCCGCGGCCTGGGGCCCGGGCGTGCGCCGCGGCCCGGGAGGCGGCGGCCCGGCGGCACCTGCGGCGCGGGGACCGCAGCGCCCTTCGGAGGCGGCGCGCCGGCTCGCCCCTGCGGAGGCCGGTGTGTGCGCGCCGCGCCGCGCCTGCGGGTCCGGTGGCGCCTCGCACGGGTTTCGCGCGGCCAGCGGGGCCCCCGCGGCCAGGCCTCCCTCTGCTGCTCTCCCGCCCGGGCCCGCCCTCCGCGGGGCCGAGGCCGGGGCTCCTGGCACCTGTGGGCATTGAGGCTTGGCTGTTTCCAGGAGCCGGCCGGCCGTGCCGCTGACCAGCCCCGGACCGTACCCTGGATGGGAACCCTGTTCCCATCGCCAGCGGCGGAAGCTTCGGGTGGGAGAGGAGCAGAGGCAGTCAGACGAAGGTAACACGGACGCAGACCCTCGGGAGCGGCTTCCCGAGCCAGAGCGAGCCGGCCCTGTGGGGGCTGCTGCCGCCCGCCCGCCCGCCCGCCGGCCGGGCCTGCAAGAGGCGTGGCCTCCGACCTAGGGAAGGGTGGGCGCCCCGCAGCCCCGAGACCCTCCTGACCCAGCGCCCAGCGGCACGCAGGAGCCTTCAGACCTTTTCCTCGGAGCGGAAAGTAAAAGGGTCAATGCCGTGGGCAGCTGTGCGCCGGCTGCCCGGCTTAAGAAATGAACGTTAATCGAAACCTTCTGGATAGTCTGCCTCAGTCCCGCCCCCTTCCTCTGCTCCGCGAAGCCGAGCCCGAGGAGGCTTATTGGCGCCTGAGGCGGCACAGAGTCGAGGCTGGGCAGCTTGGTGGCAGGTCGGATGGGTAGCCTCGTGCGGGTGGCAGGTGCAGCCCGATGCCCGCTCCTCTGGTGCGGTCTCGGTGGGGGACGGCCAGCCCTGGCACGGCTACCTGCTGTCTGTGGCAGACTGCCCCCGCCCTCGCCTGCCGATCTCCGGCTCCTGAAGGGGCTGGTACGTGCCTGCGGGTCACCGGTACCTTACCCGTCCCGCATGTAACCTGTGAAATGTGGTTGATTTGTAGACCAAGTACACGCTGATAGACGAGCAGGACATCCCGCTGGTGGAGGGCTACTCCTTCGAGGTGAGGGCGCCCCCTTCGCCAGCCCTTGGGGCGGGCCGGGCCGGGCCGGGAGGGTGGCTTCCTGCCCACGGGAGGGCCTGGAGCGCCATGCTGCCTCTGTGGCCCTCCTCCTCCCAGTGGCCACCCTGATTGTGCCTCTTCCCGAGGAGAGACCAGTTGTGCCACATCCATGACTGAATTCAACTGGACGAGCTCTGGTTCCTTTGGAGGCTGTCCCCCACACCCCCTGGCCTGGGCCCCGTCCCTCCCGGAGCCCAGTGCTCCTTCCTCTCTTCTTCCTGGTGCCCCTGCCTTCCACTGCGGCTGCTTGACCAGCTTCTGTTCATGCCCCATCCCCAGGTCCCCACCGCTCCTCCCTCCGTGAAATCCTTGGGGACTCCCCACACACTCATCCCCGCTCCTCGCACCTGAGCAGCTGCTTGTGCCGGGTGCCCTCACTGGTGGTGGCTTTGTGAGACGCGGCAGCTCCTCTCCCTGTCCACGGTGCTGCTGCCTGTCGCGCTCAAAGGCAGGGGCTCGGGACACGCTGGCTCGTGCTGTGTCTGGGCCTCCAGGGCCCCAGCTGCCTTTTCACGGCGCTCGGTGTCTCTAAGGGGGGCCTGAAGGGCTGCTGCGCGTCGGAGGCTTCTTAGCAGACCTGTACCTTGTTCCTTCTCAGGCCAGGATGGAAGTGGATGCCGATGGAAATGGTGCTAAGATATTCGCTTACGCCTTCGACAAGAACCGAGGAAGGGGCTCGGGCAGGCTTCTGCATGAGTTGCTGTGGTGAGTATTACCGGGCTCTTGCTCCCCACTGGGTCCTGCGTGAACCCCGGGGTACAGGAGCCAGTGCTCTGTGCCCCCGGCTAACTCCGAGGAGTGGCGGCGTGCTGTGGCACCAGCAGGCCGCCGGTCTCCAGACCACATGCTCTGCCGTTCACAGCTCACGGGGACGGTTACTGCCTCCCCAGGAGGGTGGGTTCTGCTTCCCCCCTGACCTCCTCCCACACACACACCCGGCCATTCCCACCCCGGGCAAGCCCCCACTGCCCCAGTGTCTGTCCATTGGTTATGCCTATGTGCCTGCCGGCTCTGGCTGAGCCTATGGGGGGACGTGGGGAAGCAGCTGCCGTCCTTGGTGTGCACGGGGGACACACACACACGACACACACACACATACACACACACACACACACTCAGAGGGGCGCCTCTAGGCTGTGCTGCAGGGCTTGGGGTTCCGGCCTTGGCTCCCTGCAGCCTAGCTCTTCATCCCAGGGCTAAACTGTCAGCCTGGCTGGTCCTGTTTGGGCCACGGACTGACCCCGTGGGTTCCCCTGGGCATCCTGCCTCCGGTGTGCCATCAGTCAGGGTGCGGGCAGTGCAGGTGCGTGGCGGGCTCTGGCTGGGCTCTGGAGGCGGGTCGAACAGTGCCTGTTTCTAGGGAGCGGCACAGGGGTGGCATCGCCCCCGGCTTCCAGGTCGTGCATCTCAACGCGGTGACCGTGGACAATCGCCTGGACAACCTGCAGCTGGTGCCGTGGGGCTGGCGGCCCAAAGCGGAGGAGACCTCCAGCAAACAGAGGTGGGTCTTCCCGCTGCAGGCGCTGAGGACTGCTGCTCTCACACCGGGCACGTCCCCGCTGCCCGATGCTGCTGTGGTTCGGGGACCTTGCTGTTGTCCCTGGACGTGTGGCCTTTGTTCTGGGAGGCGGGGGAGGTCCTGGCGCTTCTCTTTGGGGGGGTCATCGATGATGGCTCCGTCAGGAGCAGGGGCATCTGGACTGGACGCCTGCAGGCGGTAGCACTTGTCCCCGTCCCCGAGGCAGGGAGGTGTCCAGCTCCTGCACACAGGTCTTTTTGTCCTGCTCCGCGCCCAGCACTGACGCAGTGGGTGAGGGAGAGGCCACGTGGATCGGAGCAAACAGCGCTTGTGCTCAGCACAGGCACCCGCCGGTGGAAGGCCGCTCTGAGGCTGTTCCTGCGGCCCGGGGGCGCCCAGCTCGGAGCTGCGAGGAGCCCCCGGGACGAGCGGGGACCAGCAGCAGGACGGGGCTGGAGCTGGCAGGCCAGGGTGTCTCTGGCCACGTGCAGTCCAGGCTCGGAGGCCCCGCGGCTTTCTGCGTGCCCTCGGGCCTCTGGGCAGCTGTCCCCGGCGGTGGTGGTGACTCCAGCAGTCGGATGTCAGGGAGGTTGGACGGGTCAGTGTTTCCCGGGATCTTGGCAGACGGACACGGGTGAACTGCCAGTTGTCATCCGCACGGTCTTGCTGGAGCCTGAGCAGCGGGTTCAGAGGCCACGTGTCGGTGGGCCCAGGCTCTCAGCCTGCACCCGTGCCTTCCTCCCAGGCGCTCAGCACGGAGAGGCAGGGCTGGGCCGAGCCTCTGCGTTCCCTCCTCTAAGGATAGAGTATGGCCTGATCTGAGGGAGACCGAGCCTTTTGTAATCCTCGTCCTCCTGCATTTCTGGTTGAATGTGACAGACCCTGGCTGGTAGGTCTGTTGGTTAGAGCAGTGGTTGCCAACCGGTGGCTCGTGTGGTCCAAGAGGTTGGCGATTGCTGGGTTAGAGCATTTTCATGATATGCAAGTTTCCACGGTTGACCCCTGCTCAGAGCAAATACAAGAATCAACCAATGAATGCACAAATAAGTGGAACAAGACATGGGTGTCTCTCTCTCCCCCTTCCTGACTCTCTGAAATCAATACATTAAAAACAAAAAAGAAAGAAGTGCCCTGGCTGGTGTGGCTCAGTGGTGTGGCTCTAACCCTGGGGACTTAAGAGTTTCAGGTTTGATTCCAGTCAAGGGCTCATGCTTGGGGCAGGCTTGATCCCCAGTAGGGGTCATGCAGGAGGGAACCAATTAATGATTCTCTCATCATTGTGTTTCTATCTCTCCCTCTCCCTTCCTCTCTGAAGTCAATAAAGATATGTTTTAAAAAGAAAAGAAAGTGGCAAAAACAAGGCCCAAGTTTGGCTGCAGCAGAGATCGGGCACTGATTGGCGCGGCCACCAGAGCGGCAGACGCGCTGCCCCCAGCAGGTCCCCGAGGCCTCGCAGGCCCTGGGTCCAGTGAGCTGCGTTAGCTCACGTTTCTCCCCGGGCGCTGGGACGGAGGGCTGGTCCACCCCAGGACCGAAGGAGCAGGGCAGCCTCCTCAGGTGCCCGGGCCAGTGAGCACGCGTGTGCAGTGTCCATGCGGGACCTGCCCTCCCCGACCCAGCAGGCCCCCTAACCCCCTGTCACCAGTGAGGGGTCTGCTCCTCCGGGTCCTTCTTCCCAAGGCCGACCAGCACCCGTGTGTCCACCACGTGCGCCTTAGCCTTCCTTCGTCCAGCGGCGGCACCGGGTGGCTGCTCCGTTCCAACGTGGGGAGCGATGCTGCTGTGAGTGGGTGTGCAGACCCCGTCAGGACCCCGTCAGTTCTTGTGGCCTGTCCCCAGGAGCCAGATTGGGGTCCTGTTGGTGATTTTCTGAGTGCCCCCAGACGGTTCCCCAGTGGCTCCCCGCCGCACGGCACACAGTGCCCGGGCCCCCCACATTCTTGCAGCACTTAGTTTAGTTTGTTGTTTAACAGTTGGCATCATCGTAGTTTTGCTTTTTCCTGCCCACTGGGGATATTGAGCATGTTCTCGTGGGCTTTGGGCCATTTGTGTGTCTGGAGAATGTGTAGCAGTCCTGTCTTTAAGTTGTGTGATCTTGTTGCATTGTACTAATCTTTGTGTACTCTGTAACCGTTATCACATCTATGGCTTGCAAATCTTTCCCCTCATTTTCTGGGTTGCCTTTTTACTCTGGACAGTATCTTGATGCACAACAGTTTAAATTCTGTGAGGTCCACACGTCTGTTTCCTCTGTCACCTGTGGCTCGGTGACATGTCCAGGAAATCATGGCCAAGCCCAGTGTAGGGCAGCTCTTGTCCTGGGTTTGCTGCTGTTTCTTCCTCTTCTTCTTCTTCTTTTTTTTAAAAATATATTTTATTGATTTTTTTACAGAGAGGAAGGGGGAGAGAGAGAGAGAGCCAGAAACGTCAAATGAGAGAGAAACATCAACCAGCTGCCTCTTGCACACACCCTACCGGGGATGTGCCTGCAACCAAGGTACATGCCCTTGACCAGAATCGAACCCGGACCTTTCAGTCCGCAGACCGATGCTCTATCTACTGAGCCAAACCGGCTTCGGCTGGGTTTGCTTCTGAGAGATCTTGTGTTCGAGGTCTTATGTTTAGGTCCTTGGTTATTTTGAGTTAGTTTTGTGTATGGTGTTGGGTGAGGGTGACCCTTCCCATTCCTCTTTTTAAAAAATATTTTCATTGCCGGGACCGGTTTGGCTCAGTGGATAGAGCGTCGGCTTGGGGACTGAAGGGTCCCGGGTTCGATTCCGGTCAAGGGCATGTACCTTGGTTGCGGACATATCCCCAGTAGGGGGTATGCAAGAGGCAGCTGATCGATGACTCTCTCTCATCGATGTTTCTAACTCTCTATCTCTCTCCCTTCCTCTCTGTATAAAATCAATAAAATATATTTAAAATATATATATATATTTTCATTGATTTTTTACATAGATACAAGGAGAGGGAGAAATATCAACGATGAGAGAGAATCATAGATCGGCTGCCTCCTGCACACCTCACACTGGGGATGGAGCCCATAATCCAGGCATGTGCTCTGACCGGGAATTGAACCAGTGACCTCTTGGTTCCTGAGTCAACGCTCAGCCACTGAGCCACACCAGCCGGGCTCCTTTCCCTCTTTTACCCAAGTCCCCACAGGCCTGGGGTTAAACTTCCTGGAAGGTCACGGTGCTGCCTATCAGGGTGCCTCACTCCGGAGCCCTCAGTTGCAGCCCTGCTGTCTCACAGGGACGGGGTGGAAGGGTGCGGGCACCACAGCACCGAGGGGAGGAGGCGCAGACCGGCGACAGAGCAGGCGCTGCTGGGGCCCTGAGCAGGGAGGGGACTGCTGCTGGCTCAGGTGGCGGGCGTGGGTCCTGAGGCTGAGTCCCGTGCCTGCCGTGTCCCTGGCGCCGGGTGCGGGAGACCCAGCCCTGCTCTGCGCCTGTCAGCGGGGAGACCAAGGCTACAAAGCAGGTGTCAGTGGGGATGAGCCCACAGTGCGGGTGGGCCACGCCCAGCTGCCAGGACAGAAATGGGGTGGCTGTCCTGGGTCCTGCACCGTCCTCTGCTAGAGCTGGGCCCCTTCTCCTCCAGGGAGCAGAGCTTGTACTGGCTCGCCATCCAGCAGCTGCCCACGGACCCCATCGAGGAGCAGTTCCCCGCGCTGAGCGCCACGCGGTACTACAACGCCAACGGGGACGTGGTGGAGGAGGAGGAGAGCTCCTGCACCTACTACGAGTGCCACTACCCGCCCTGCACCATGATCGAGAAGCAGGTACAGCCGCTCCGCTCCCGTCCCCTCGGGCTTGGGCCTGTAGCGCGGGGCCGGGGCCGGGGCCGGGCCTCCCATCGCATGCAGTTCTGCGCAGGACTGAGGTCACCTGCTCTGTGCTTTCAGCTCCGGGAGTTCAACATCTGCGGGCGCTGCCAGGTGGCGCGGTACTGCGGCTCGCAGTGCCAGCAGAAGGACTGGCCCGCCCACAAGAAGCACTGTCGGGAGAAGCGGCGCCCTTTCCAGCACGAGCTCGAGCCGGAGCGATGACTGGGCAGCGGCAGCTCGGCTGCGGCTCCAGGCCCGCTCTGGGCGCCGCGGACACGGCGGTGGTTGAGCCTGGTGTGGAAGAAGCCGGCAGCGCCCGGAGCGGCGGCGGTGGCGCGGCCCTGGTTGCGGGCACTTGGCAGGGCCAGCGCTCCCCTGGAAGTGCTCCCTGCAGTAGGACAGCTGGGAGGCTCCCGCCAGGATGCTTCTCATTATTTATATGTTAATATGTTTGTAAACTCATGTACAGTTTTTTGGGGGGGAGGTCGTGGGGGGTTAGGGGTTACAAATAGAATCATTTGCTGTCATCCTCAAGCAGCAGACGGTCAGGCCACGGGTCTCAGACTGTCTCAGCAGGAGCCGCCAGGAGCGCGGCCTCGGCGTGGCGTCCACACGGAAAGTAAAGGGCAGTCACCCAGCACCTGCTCTGCGCTCCTCCTTTCCGCTGAGCCTGTTTCTGCTGGGCCGGGCCCTGGGGTGGGGGCCGCCTCGATCCCGGGCTTCTCCCAGGAGTGATCCCAGACCCACTGGCCTGTGGCGTGGAGCGGGCCCGGGGTTCGCAGCCCAGCTGGGACGTTCTCGCCTGGACTCCCTGGGGCCCTGCCTGTGAACAGACCTGGAGGACAGGAGCTCTGCTCCCCACAGCGTGCTGGGCCTCCGCCTCCCTGGAGCCTCAGATGTCGGAGTGCTGGGCCGCCTGGCAGCACCCTGCACAGCCACCCCGGGGCAGGGAGCTGGGCTGTGTGGTTGGCATCTGGCTGGGAGGATGACTGGGCGGCCCCGGCCCTGGAGTTCCTGCTGCTCTCCATGCCAGCTCTTCTGTGCCCACCGCAGCCTGGCTGGCGGCCCATGCTGGCCTGTTCTCTGCTGAGCTTCCTGTCGCTCCTTTGCTGCATGGTGTCCCGTGCAGAGTCCCGGGGAGCAGGCATAGGACACGTGGAGCTCACGGGAACAGGAGGGCTCTGTTCTCACCCTGAAGGAGGGTTTTCTGGACGGGAGAGGACTCGCATTCCCACACACTTGTTTGGCCAGAAGCTCCTTTGCGGTCAGCGGTCAGGCAATGGGTATTTTCTGGGTCCGAGAGTTTTGTCCCATGGGCAGTCTGTTCAGGTCCCTCCAGACCCTGGGATGAGCAGTGATGGGCTCAGCTATTGGGGATGGTGACGTGTGATCCTGAGAGAGTTGTCCCTACAGCTGGTTTGAGCTCCGGACATTCCCGGTGACTCCTGCGTCCAGAGGCCAGTGCTGGCCAGGACAGTTGGGGGTGGGGCTCTATAGGCCTGCTTTCAGCAGCTGCTTTCAAACAGGCTCCTGGGCTGTGGCTGCGGCTGCGGGTTCTGCCTGTCCTTTGGGGAGTGGCCAGGTGGGTGCTCCAGCCGGTCTACATCCCCTGACCAGCACGTCGCTCTGCAGTCAGCCATTCATCAGAACACGCATTGGAAGGGACGTGCCAATCTGCTGACCACAGTGCCCACTGGGTCCTGACACTTGGCTGCTTCCTACGTGTCTCGTGGCGCTTCGGACATAGCCTTGACCTGGGCGTCGCTGTCGGCCGTGGAGCTGGCGCCACAGGAGGCAGTGTCCCAGCCTGGGCTGAGCTGGGAGCGTGGCCTCGGCCTACAGTTGGCCCTGCAGCAGTGCCTTCCCTGAGCTCATCATCACCATGGCGTCTGGAGAGGTGCTGTTGGGAGGGTGCGTTGGTCCACAGACTCACTAGCTTCTCTTGTCTGCTGCCTTGTACCCAGCCCAACCTCTTGATCTTTGTAGCCACACAGCTGAGCATCTAGGAAGTCTGACATTCAGAAGGTCCGTTCACCCTGGGTCCTGTTTCTGACCTATTGGGAATGTGGCGGGTGGGAAACGTCTCTTTGGGGCAGAGTCCACAACTGTTCCCAGTCCTCTCTTCAGCGGTGTCAGCGTCCTGTAGCCCCGGGTCTGACCGAGACTGCTGGCCACTCATTTATATGCTGAATCTAAGTGGCGGGGGACCCCTGCCCTCCCTGGACACTGGCTGTTCTCCAGGCACCTGCACCTGCTGCAGAGGGCCTGGCTCCTTTGGCACCTCCAGGAGGGTCTGTGTCCTCTCCCGCCAGCCGCCCGCCTTCCTGGGTGGGCAGGAGGGGAGGAGGCCAGCCGAGGCCCAGCTCCTTCCAGCCTGGACTCCGCTGCACGCATGTGGAGGCCCTTTGCACACTTCCCTTCTCCGCTGCCCTCATGGGCCCAGCTGTCCTGTCAAACCCCAGGCAAGGGGCGCGCCCTGGCACGTGGCGCCCGCCGAGGTCCCCCGGCCGGGAGGGGGCGCAAGAGCTCGGCCTTAGAAGGGGGCGGCAATTGCGGCCGGAAGTCCCTCCCCAGCACACCGGAAGGAGTCGGGAGGGAGGCCACTGCGGAAGGGGAGCAAGTACCTACCCGTGCGGCGACGCGGTGCGCTCCTTCCGCGCTTGGGTTCCGGCCGCAGACCCCGACCGACTCCGCCGTCGCCCGGGCCTCGGCCCTTCCGGGCGCGCAAGCTGGCCTCGTTATCCGTCCACAGCACCTCGGCCTCCGCCGCGGCCGACGCCTGGGGGCCGGGCGGGCCCGTGCAGCTGCTGCGGGCGCTGGACACGGAGTTCACGGCGGACTCGGTGGAGTGGTGCCCGCTGGAGGGCTCCCGGCACCTGCTGGCCTGCGGCACCTACCAGCTGCGGGAGCCGGAGGGCCAGGTGCGGGCGGCCTGGGGGGGCAGGGCCACCCCGGCCCCCGCCTCCGCCCCACGGCCGCACCTCCCGGGTCTGCGGCCGGAGCGCTGGGCCCACAGGGGGGCGGGGCGGCGTCGGCCGGGGGCCCGGGGCAGATCTCTGAGGCTGAAGGCCCTCTGGTTGCGGCGTGGCTCCAGCTGATGTGAAGAGAAAGCGGGGCCGTGTGGGGACTGCACCCAGTCTATGGGAGCAGACATGTGGGCCCAAACCGCGACCCTTGGGGGTGACGCTGGCGCTGGAGCACAGGCCCCAGCCGGGACTGCCCTGTGCGGGCCTGAGCACCGCCGGCCCCTGCGTGCTGGTGTGGAGGGAGGCTCTGAGCTGGGCCGGCGCATTGCCCGGCAGCCCTCCCTCGCTCCCCGCCCCACCGTCAGCCTCTGTCGGGGTCACCTGGACACCTGCATCTTTTGCAGAGCAAAGAGGACGTTCCTGAGCCTCAGGCCCGCTTGGGCCGTCTCTACCTGTACAGCTGCAATGGCCCCTCTGCTTGCTGGGTGACTGAGATTCAAAGAAGAGACATGTCTGCCATCCTGGACATGAAATGGTACGGACCTGCGAGCAACCCCACGGCCTGGAATCGCGTCACTGGCAGGGAGCCTGATGCCGGCAGCATTCCGTCGCCTCCTAGCCGCTCGGCTCTTCGCCGCCCTGCCCGCCTGCGGGCACTCGCGGGGTGATGCCGCCTGGGGTCGGCGTCTTTTGTCAGTCTCCCAGCCCCAGAGTCGGCCCGTTCTGAGAGTGGTGCTGGTGTGGGGGTGTGTAAGCTGGGGATCCAAAGCAGGGTAGGGGCTCCCCTGTGAACGGCGAGTTCCCGGGGTGCTTTGTGCCATCCTGGGCCCCCTGTCCTGACTGGCACGTGGACTCTCCCCCAGGTGCCACATCCCGGTGGCCGGCCACGGCCTCTTGGCTGTGGCCTGTGCCGATGGGCTCATGGGGCTATACCAGCTGCTGAGATCCAAGGTCAGTGGCCGGGGACGGGCATCCTCGGGCTGGAGGGGACCCTACGGAGAGGGTTTCTGGGGGACGTCTCCCTGGGGTGGTCTCTGTGCAGGGAAGTCCCGCGCGCAGCGCTCCGGGGCAGCCACGGCCCGTTTTAAAGTGTCGGGTTCTTCCCCGCAGGTGGGCAGGGTTCGGCCTCTCTCTCTGATAGGAGGTCCCGTGTGTGTCATCGCAAAAGGGCTGAAGCAGCGGGCTGCTGGCTTAGCTGTCGACGGCTCTGAAAGGACCTCTGTAAGGAGAGCCTGGACCACCGTCCTGTTTTTTTTTTTGTTTTTTTTTTACAATATGTTCTTATTGATTTCAGAGAGGAAGGGAGAGGGGGACAGAGGGAGGAACCCCAAAGGTGAGAGAGAGTTACTGATCAGCTGTCTCCTGCATGCCCCCCACTGGGAATGGATTCCCACTCCCGTGACCTGGTTTATAGGTCGCCGCTCAGCCATTGAGCCACATTGGCCGGGCAGCAGTGACTTTCTTACGTGGGACCTGCTCTTCTCAGTGACGGTTGGGAGAGCACAGGATCGCAGCCCTCATCCTTGGGAGCCTGGAGGGGACGGGAAAGGAGGGGACAGCCCCCCCCCCTCCAAGGCCATGCCTGCTCTGGAGCACACAGGGTCTGCGGCGAGAGGCAGCGGAGGGCTGGGTGGAGAGGCCTTGCTCCCGGCCGCGGGAAGGAGCGGCTTGTCCTGGGAACAAGGGAGAAGACGGGGCCCCGGGACCGGATGGAGGCCCAGGGCCCGGGGTCGAGGCAGCAGCTGTAAACCCAGACGGAGCCGCCTGTGGTGGGGTTAAGCGGGTCCAGGTCGCGTAATGAAACCTCCGAAGGTGTTAGGAGAGAGAGAGACAGCGCTTCAGCGGCCAGTCGTGGCTTCTGGAAAGCAAACCAGGGGGAGGTGTCCGTCATCTCTGTCTCTGAAGACCCAGCCGCCCGGGGAGCTGAGGGCGGCCACCAGGGCCCTTCCAGGCCTGTAGGGGGGAGCGGGGGACGGGCAGCGAGGGGCTGAGCGCCATGCCTGCTTCCCCGAGGTCACTCGCGGCTGGGCCTTCCTCCTGCAGGCCCCGGCGCTGAGTGCAGACGTTCCCCCGGGAGCGAAGGAGGGCGAGAGGGGGCGGCGGCCGCCGGAGCCCAGGGCTGCCCTCCAGGTTCCCCAGCAGCGCTTCCAGCGGCCTGTGTCCCAGGACACCGCGTACCACCTGCAGCCGCTCACCAGCTTTGCCCTGAGCAAGCAGGGCCTGGCCTTGTCCCTGGATTGGTCCACCGGGAAGGCGGGAAGGTGAGGGCCCCGTCTTCGCGCTGACGGCTCGTTCCTGCTTTTGTCGGGGAGCATCGGCACCACCCGGCCGCGGCCCCCAGACCCGGGGTGCCATGCCAGCCCCCCCCCACCCCCCACCCCCGGACAGAAATCCCAGCTTCTAGCTAAAGGGTGGTGTGTCCGTCCGGAGCGGCCGACAGGGACTGACCTCCCCAGGCTGAGTGGGAGCGCCGCTCTGCAGGTGCCCAAGCAAGCTGCTTACACACCTGCCCAGGTGCCAGGCCCAGGCAGAGCCGCCCGGGGTTTGCTTGGGACCCTGAAGAGGCGATGAGGTGGGTCTGAGTGACGTTCACCGGGTTCTCCGCTGCTCCCCGTGTCTAGGGACAGTCACCAGCCCTTAAAGATCATCAGCAGCGACTCCAAGGGCCAGCTGCACCTGCTCCAGCTGGGCGAGACGGGGTCCCAGCTGCACGAGGTGGCCGCCTGGCAGGCGCACCAGTTCGAGGCCTGGATCGCGGCTTTCAATTACTGGCAGACGGACGTGGTGTACTCCGGTGGGTGTCCTGCGCCGGCGGCAGCCACACGCCGGCATCACGCTTCCCTCTCTCCGACCCTGGCCTCGCTGGGACCGGAGACCTCGTGTGCAGAACGCGCTTTCCGGGGCGGGAGCTGTGGCTGCTCCCACCTCGGCTCAGCGGCGCCCGCTGCAGGATCCGCGGGTCCTGGTGGCGCTGCGGGCGGAGGCAGCGGGAGCCCTGCCTCTGCGGTGCGGTCTGCGCCATCGGCAGAGGCCGCAGCGTGGCCGGTGCTTGTGGGTCCTGGGAGCTCGGGGCTGGATTTCGGGCTGCTGCTGCCTTTTTGGGGGTTTGCCTTCCGGAGGGAAAGGGGGTGGGAGAGAGGGGTCGGCGTCCTGGTGCTGCGACTTGGGGACGAGGAGGGAGCAGTGGCCGGTCCAGCCTCTGGCCCAGGCAGCGTTCTCCCCGCGGAGGGCGGCCTTGGTCTCTGAGGGGACAGGTGAGGGGCCGCTGCCCCTGCAGGAGGCAAAGACCCCACCTGCTCCTGCTCCTGCTCTGTCCCTGGCGGGGAGGAGCGGGGCTCTTCGGTCAGACCCGGGAGGCTGGCAGCCTCGACCCCACCAGACCCGCTCCTGCCAAGGTTCTGGTCGCGGCCCCCAGGCCCCTCAGCATTTGGCATGCGACCCTGGGTCTGGATCCGGGCTCCCCTTCCGCTCTCCACCCTGGCCTCTGCCTCCGTCCTCACTCAGCAGGTGGCTCTCCTGAGCACAGCCACTGTCTCTGTTGGAGACACCTCGGCCCTCCTCCAGGGGGCGCCGCGGAGCCCCCACCGTGTCGGTGGATGGCACCCTGCTACCCTCTTTAAAAATGTGGAATGCTTCACGAATTTGGGTGTCATCCTTGTGCAGGGGCCATGCTAATCTCTGGATCGTCTTCATTTTAGTATACACGCGACCAAAGCGAGCACCCTGCTCTTTTTATTTTTTACAGACAGGAAGGGAGAGGAATAGAGTTAGAAACATCGATTAAAAAAAAAACATCGATGAGAGAGAAACATCGACCAGCTGCCTCATGCATGCCCCTTACTGGGGACGTGCCCACAACCAAGGTACATGCCCTTGACTGGTATCAAACCCGGGACCCTTCAGTCCTAAGGCCGATGCGCTGTCCACTGAGCCACACCGGTTTCAGCACACAACCCGCTCTTACCATCCAGCACCGCACAGACCATCCAGGCCACACCAGAGCCTCTGCCTCCTCCGCCCCCGGGCCCGCGGCTTGTTGGTCTTCTCAGGTCTCGGCACTGGCTGCCTCTCTCCTCCCCTGTCCGCCTCCCTCTCCTCTCTGTCGTGGCTCATCCTGTGTTTCCCGCTTACCTCCTCCCCCCAGGGCGGGGCCTCAAACAGCCTCAGAAACAAGGACTTCATTTCATTCTCCAGTTAGTCCCTCTGCCTTGCGGCTCAGCTGACGCAGGGCAGGGGTGTAGTGGGCAGCGAGTCGATCATTCGGCGAGCGTTCTCCGAGCGCCTACTTTGCGCCAAGCTCTGTTCTGGGCGCTTGGACACATGCGTGAGGGAGGGACAGTCCCTGCCTTCACTGAGCCCACACTGATGGGAGGACATGGACAGAACCAACACCAAATCGGCAGTGAGCTAGCCCAGTGGTCGGCAAACTCATTCCTCAGCAGAGCCATATATCAATAGGCCGACGACCGAAATTTCTTTTGAGAGCCAAGTTTTTTTAAATTTAAACTATATAGGTAGGTCCACTGTTATTAACTTAATTAGGGTACTCCTAAGCTGGCCTTTGCAAAAAACTCAAGGGGCCAAAGAGCTGCATGTGGCTCGGGAGCTGTGGTTTGCCAACCACTGAGTTAGCCAATCGCACAGGAGGGCCGAGGCAATAGGTGCTGGTAAGGATGGGGCCAGGGGCCAGGGTGCCGCGCCGGTGCAGATGGTCCCGTTACAGAGCCGGTCCTGTGGGGAGGCCTGGCGGGGGAGCAGGGACAGGAGCAGGTGACGGAGGTCACCGCCAAGGCCAGGGCCTGCAGGCAGCCCCGGAGCTTGGCCTCGGTGGTGTAACGGAGCCCTCACGGCAGCTCGGGTTGCTGGCCCTCACTCGGAGGTGCGCCACGGGGACCTGGGAACGCCCCGCCAGGCCTGCCGCGGCGCTGCCAGCTCTCCCTTCTTCCCCACAGGCGCCTCTCCGAGTCCAGAGGCAGCGGTGGCTCAGGGTGCCTGGGCGGGGTGCTGACCTGAAACCCAGGAGAAGGGGCCCCGCCCCTCCGGGCCTCGGGTTCCCGCTGTGACACGCCACCTGCTGCTGCAGGCCACCGTCAGCGTGCTTCTCCCCGCAGGTGGGGACGACGCCTTGCTGAAAGGCTGGGACACCAGGGTCCCCAGCGCACCGGTGTTCACCAGCAAGAGGTAAACCCCGGGCCGGCGGTGGGCTGACAGCGCCTCCCGGAGGGGCCGCCCGCGCCTGCTGAGGCCTTGCCCTTTGGTTACAGACACGGCATGGGGGTGTGCAGCATCCAGAGCAACCCCCACCAGGAAGGCATCCTGGCCACCGGGAGGTGAGGCCACGGCGGTCCTGCTCTCCCTTCCTGCCCTTGGGCCGGGTGCGGGTGGGGGAGGGGGACTCGGCCCCGGTCCTGGGAGACGACCCTATATGGGGCCCTGTCGTTGGGTTTCAGCTATGACGAGCACATGCTGCTGTGGGACACACGGAGCATGAGACAGCCGTTCGCAGACGTGCCCCTGCAGGGCGGGGTGTGGCGCCTCCGGTGGCACCCCGTGCACGGCCACCTGCTCCTGGCAGCCTGCATGCACGGAGGTTTCAGCATCATCGACTGCCGGCAGGCCATGGGTGAGGGGTCCCACCTCCTGCCCTGCATCCCCGCGTCCCCCAGGCCGGCTCTGAGCGCACCGGAGTCTCAGTTGCAAGCACTGTGCCCTGGGGCTGCAGTTCTTCCCTGAGCGCTCGGTGGTTCTGGAGCCTTCTGCATTGCGGGGGACCTCTGTGCCAGGAGCCTTCGCACTTGTCACCTTCCTAACCACCCTTGGCCCGCCTTCTGCGTGGTCCTTCCTGCCGGTGGACAAGGAAGCACCCCGAACGTGCTTCCCTTCTTCTCCTGCTCCACCCCGCGCTGCTGGGCCATCCTGCAGGGAGTGATGGCAGGCCCTGGGAGTCGCCAAGCACGGACCTGGCCTGTGCGGCCCTGCGCCGTCTTTGCGCGCTCTGTAGCGATTAAGACTGCGTGGCCCTGACCCTGCACGTGGGAGGCAGCGGCGGCCACCCTTCGGGTGCTGGTCTTTCCGGCTGGTGACGGCTCCGCGCTCACATCCCGTCGCTGGCCCTGGTGTTCCTCAGCAGCTCCGGCCAGCCTCGGCCCGGACCCCTCAGCGCCAGACCCCTCTCTCTGGTCCTGTCGCTCTGACCGTCGGCAGCTTTGTGCCTCCGGACGGAGGCCTGGCCTCCCCCGGTCCCACCTCAAGCCTCCAAGTTGCCCCAGCAGCTCAGGAAACCTCCAGGAAACTGCTCACGTTCCAACCCTTCCAGCTGAGCGTGCTGACGGGGACCATCCAGCCTGTCACCACGCCCCGGGCCTTCCCCTCGTCCCTGTTTGTGGCTCCCCAGGAGCCGTGCTCTCCCTGCCTTGCCTCCGCGGGCAGCTCCTTTGTCCTCAGCTGCGCACGCGTCCTGCCAGCCAGGCCCAGTGCTCTCAGGTGCATGGAGCATCGCGCCTGGAGTCAGCCGGCCTCTGCCCACCCCACACCCAATCCCGCAGCAGTGGTGCTCGCTGTGAGGGCGGGCAGGGCCATCGGCAGGGTCAAAGAGACCAGCTCCGCATAACGATGCATTTCCTGTTCTGTCTCTGTCCAGAGAAGCAGCAGAACATGTGCACGGTCTGTGTGTCCCACACGCTGCCCAGGACCCTGCTGTACGGAGCCGACTGGTCCTGGCTCACCTTATGCCGTCTGCCTGAGGAGCAGCTGTCAACCCACTCGGCGCCCTTACCCGGCTGCCCCCCAGTGGCCGGAACGGAAGCCGAGGGTGGAGGCCAGTCGCCAGGACCTCCCTGTCCTGGCAGTCTCGTGGAAGTCACGAGTAGAAGCAAGGAAAGCCCTCCCCTGCCGTCCACAGAGGTGAGGAGCAGCAGCCAGCGGCACAGCCCAAGGACCAAGGTCCGTGTCTGTGACCCGAGAGTGGGAAGGCCCGACCTCGACATCAACCTGCTGGCCACGTGCTCCTTCTACGACCACGCTCTCCACCTCTGGAGGTGGGACAGCAGCTGAGCCAGGGAGCGGCCCGGCTCGGGACCACAAAGACCAGGCCGTGAACGAGCTGCCTCGGACCCTCCAAGGGCACATGCCTGGATCGTGGGCTCGAACCCCAGCCGGGAGGGGTGGGGGGAAGGGAAGGTGCGTGCAAGAGGCAGCTGATCCATGATTCTCATCGATGTTGCTATCTCTCCCTCTCCCTCTGAAATCAATTAAAAACAAACAAAATACCGGGATTCTGTCGACTTTCAGTTCTTCCCACTCGTTTAAGCAACATTGATGAGTTGCAGTAATTACACCAGCAGAGATTTTACATGCACTTTTAAAAGATCACCCACCGCACCGAGGCACCGGAGGCGCTTCTGTCTTTGCCAGCGTGGCAGCAGGGGGAAGGGGGTGTGGGTGGGGAAGGCGGGGTGGGCTCCTCAGGCTTCCTTCTCCTGGCTTCCGGGGAGCTGCACACGAGAAACCCACGCACAGCTGGGCTCCTGACCCCCGACGTCCAGACAAGCTCGCCCGGGGCACGGGCCACCGCTGAACTCGCCAAACCGTCAGCATTACTGCAGGGGGGGTGGTGAGCCAGAAACGTGCACTTTAGCGTCTCCCTTCCTGAGGGTGCAGCACGGCCTGTGGGTGGTCTGACCAGGGCGTGCTGGGTCACTCTGGCTAACGGGTCAGTCCCCTTACCGTCCTCTGGAGCTTCCGTTCCTTAAGGGTCAGTCCAACCACAAAACCCTAGGCCCGTGATCGGCAAACTGCGGCTCGGGAGCCACATGCGGCTCTTTGGCCCCTCGAGTGTGGCTCTTCCACAAAATACCACGGCCTGGGCGTGTCTGTTTTGAGGAAGTGGCGTTAGAAGTCTCAGCTTAAAAATTTGGCTCTCCAAAGAAATTTCAGTTGTTATCCTGCTGACATTTGGTTCTGGGGACTGATGAGTTTGCCGACCCCTGCCCTAGGGGTTCCCGCTGAAGCAGGCCGGGCACGGGGAACAGAACTGAGATCCCTCTGGTGCCCGGTGTGCTGCCAGGGAGCAGCGCCTCTCACCTGACATGCCCCCGCCCCGCCGCCAGCTGCTCCGGAGCCGTGAGCGGGTCGCCCCGGTCCGGGTGAAGGGCCAAGGGGGTGGGCTGGCGGCGCGGACACGTGGCACCCAACCACGGGAAGGGGCCGAGCCCGCCCTCGGGGCCGCTCCTCCCGCCCTCCACCTCCCCAGGACCACAGGCCAAGCACACGCGCGAAGGTAGCCGGTCTTTAATGGGCGCCGGGGCGGGGCCGGGGCCGGGGCGCGCGGGGGGCCGGGGCCGCTAGCGCGGGAAGTTCTTGGGGTACAGCTGGAAGAGCTTGCCCTCCTGCGTGGGCTCGAAGCCGTACTTCTCCAGGCGCTCGGGGTCGAAGGTGCCGGCCCTGAAGTCCTTCTCGATGGCGGGCGCCACCGCCTCGCGGAAGAGCTGCTCGGCCGTCAGGGGCGTGTCGGTGCCCGCGGGCGCGCGGTAGCTGACGTAGGGCTTGAGCTTGAAGCCGGTCAGGTCGGGCACCACCAGCTCGGGCACCTGCTCCTTGACGAGCAGGAACTTGCCGCCGCGGATGAGGTAGCCGGTGCCCTTCGCGCCGCGGCTCTTGTAGAAGGTGCGCGGGCCCCGCTTGCTCGTCCACTTGCTCATGCGGTCGGCGCCGCGGACCACGCAGCGCGCCGCCGCGCCCAGGAGCCCCATGCTGCCGCCGCCGCTCTCGTGCGCCCCGGGCCCTCCGCGGCGCGCTTCCGGCTCTAGAAGCGGCTTCCGGCGCCAGGGGCAGCTTCCGGCGCCCGCCTCCCGCGCCGCAGCAAGAGCCGCTCCGATTGGCTGCGCCGCGCCCAGTGCGCAGCCGCGGCCCTGCGATGGGGGCGGGACCGGAGGGGACCCGGCCAATGAGCGGGGAGAGCCGGCGTCCGTGCGCGGCGGCGAGAGCGCGGGCTCGGTGAGTGGCTGCCGCGCGCCCCGAGCTGCGCCGGCGTCCGGCCTGCGGGGAGGGTGGCCCGCGGCTCCCCGACCCGCGCCCGGCGCACTCGGCCGCCGGCCACTGGGAGGAGCTCCTCTCGGGCCCCGACACCAACCGTGCCCCCACCGACGCCCCCAAACTCGGTGCCCCCGTGACTCTGACACCCTTAACCTGTTGCTGCTGTAACACCAGCGCCCCTAACCGCGTCGCCCCTCGCACCCCAGTAACAATGAAACCCCCCAACCCGACGCTCATCTTAACACCCATGTCCCTGTGACACCGACGCCCCCATACCCGTGACCCCTGAACCTGAAGCCACGGTAACACCGACGCCCCTTTACTCCGACACCCTCTAACCTGATGCCCCTGTCGCACTGACGCCCCGTTACCCTGCCACCCCATGTCCCCAAACCCCCAACTGACGCCTCCCTAACTCTGGTGCCCTCAGAACCCCAGTGGCCCCCCTAAATCTGACAGCTGGTGATACTCCTGTTCCCTAACCTCCACAGCCAGCCTAGACACCCCTAACTTGCCATTTCCACTAATCCTGACATCCCCCAACCCTGGACACCCCTAACCCTGATATCCCCCCAACCTCGATCCAGGCTCTGCAGGCCCCCAACCCTGCAGCCAGGGCCCTCCGCTCTGCAAGGGTCCCCTCCCCTCTGGCCCCAGGCTGTCCCCCTGCAGAAGTGACAGCAGGTGCTGAGGGGCGAGGTTGGTGTGGGGAGACGGCCTGGTCAGGGCAGTAGCCAGCCACAGGGGTCCGGAAGGGTTTCCCTGCGGGGTGGGGAGGGCATAGGACATTTGACCCCGTGAGCAAAGGCAACCGACCCCACACCTGCCGGCTCCCTGCTTCTCTGGGTGGGACTTTGCCGGAGAGAAGCCCTCCCTGGCTCCCACGTTCCTACGGGGCCTGGCCAGGTGAGGGGGCTGGTTCCCTGGACCCCACACACCCGCTTGAGGGCTCAGCCACACTGGATGGGAGTCCCCACGCCCGGCCTCTGGGGAGGGTGCCCTCTGTGTGCCCAGGCCAGCTTGGAAGGCCGCCGGCAGGCCCGGGGCCGGGGCCAGCTGCCCGCTGCCCTTGCTGCCAGGGCGGCCACGTGAGGGCTGTTTGTGGAGGGGGCGTGGCTTGCTGCTCCGGAAAGGCAGCTCCTCCTCTCGGAGCAGTTCGCCCCGTCCTCCTGCCAATGAAAACACAGATTTATTTACCTCAGTTTTGTTTGCTTGTGGGTCCTCACCCGAGGACATTTTCCCTTTGATTGTTGGAGAGAGTAGAGAGAGAGGGAAAGACCGGAGGAAACGTCTACGTGAGAGCCCCCACCCGGGCCCGGGCGGGGGAGGAGCCTGCAACCCAGGTACGTGCCCTCGGCCGGAATGGAACCGGGACCCTTCGGTGTGCAGGCTGACACTACCCACTGAGCAAAACTGGCTAGGGCTGAAAACATAATGAAAGAACACTTTTTAACACGTTTTGAATGATTTGAGAGAGAGAAACATCGATGGGCTGTCTCCTGCACTCCTGCTGCTGGGGATCGAGCGGGGACCCAGCCTGCCACCCGGCATGTGCCCAGACCCCGACCGGGATCGAACTGGTGGCCTTTGGGTGCACAGGGCCCTCCGGCCAGGGCTCAACACATAGCTGACCGCAGAGGGGAGCCCGGGGAAGGGAGCCCGGGGCAGGCTCCCCCGCGGCTGAGTGGGCGGGACGCTTGTTTGAACGTCTCTCTTCCTTTGCAGCCATGGAGCAGGAGGAGCAGGCCGGCCCGCAGGTAGGGAGCCGGGCGGTTTCCCAGTCGGGGCTCCCTGGGCCAGGCCCTTGGGGCCTGCGGAGCGAGGGGGGGCTGTGTCTCCCTCCCAGGGTCACTCCTGGCCTCAGTCACCCTGAGGAGTTGGAGTCGGAGGCGCGGGGCCTTGGGGACTGTGCACAGGGCTCTGGTCACCGGGCGCCCACCCGCCCCTGGACGGAATGAGCTTGGTGTTCGGGGTGCGGCCGCGGGTCTGAGCACCCCGTCTGGGCCAGGGGGAACCAGGCGCAGAGGCTGAGTTTCCCGGGCACTTCCTGAGGTCCGGACGCAGCGCTCTGCTCGAGGTGCCGTGGTTTGCTAGCACTGATGCCGAGACCAGGAGCGGGAGTTGTCAGGCTTGTGCAGAGTGCCAAAGGATTGACAGGGAGAGGGAGGGCTGCAGCATCCTCCACCTCAGCCCCTGCTGCTCTCCAGGGCTCACCCCTCCCCACTCCCGCTCCGGTCTGGACTCCTGAAGCCAGGCTAGCTCTTCTCCTGGGGCAGCCTGGGGGTTGGTGCGGGGGGCGGGGGGAGCTGGAGCTGGCTGCAGCCTTCTCTCCTCCTGCGGAGAGCTGGGACCTGAGGTTCTCACAGCCCAGGTGGCTCCCCTGGCGCTTAGGCTCCTGTGTGCCCGGGGCCAGCAGTTCAGGTCGTGGTGCCCGGAGGGTGCTAGCGGGCCTTTCCCTCTGGACTGGCCGCCTCGGAGCGCAGGGTTCAGACGCATCAATGGCCTGCGGAGTGTGTGCCGTCCACACAGCCAGGCTTCGGGCCCCTCTGCCCTGCCCGTCCGAGGGCGGCCGTGGACACAGGTCTGGCTCCCGAGGCGGGAGCTGCCTTCCTGGGTCCCCGCCCTGACCTGAGCGCTGTCTCTGCCGGGCCTGCCCTGACCTCCACGCCCTCCCTCCCGCAGGCTGGCGTCTGCCTGGGCACCGCCCTGCAGTCCTGGTGGCTGCTGGTGATGGAGCAGCACTCACAGTCCACCATGGTAACCAGCGCCCCGCTGCGGCCCCCTCGCCCCTCGTGCCGTGCCTGTGGCCGGGTGGGACGGCTGCGCAGCCTCGCTGGCCTGACGCGCTCTGTCTGCCCCCTCCAGCTGACGGGCATGGCGATCGGAGCCCTCCTGGCCCTGGCCCTCGTGGGCATCGCCGTCCTCTTTGTGCGCAGACGGCTGAACCAGCAGCGTGAGTGCATCGCCTCGGGCGGCCCGGGGCGGGCACCGAGGGCCCCGGGAGGTCCGGGTGACGCCCTCCCCGCCGGTGGCCGTGGTGGAGACTCTGGCTGTGCAGCCTGGGGCTGAGCCGTGGGCCCACGGGGTCCTTGTCCATCCACGCTTCTCCAGTCTCGCCCACGCCGCCTTCTGTGGGAAGAGCGCGTCTCTGGGTCCCCTTGGGGTGGGGGGTGTCAGCCTGGACGGACGCTGCCCTTCCAGCGCTGAGGGCGGGGGGGGGGGGCGCGGCTCAGGCGGCCACTCTGCTCCCTTGCAGGACAGGTGCAGCCCACCCCGCAGTACCGGTTCCGGAAGAGAGACAAAGTCATGTTCTACGGCCGGAAGATCATGAGGAAGGTAGCCTGGCTCCTGGCTGCGGCCCTCGCTCGGCCCTGACCCCAGACCTCGGCCCCCACTGGCCTGGCCGGGATGGCTCCATGGCTCTGTGCTGGGCTGGGGGGCTGGGCGGGGCTCCAGGAGGATTGGGGGGGATTGGAGGGGCCCTAGGTAGGACTGGGGGACAGGTGGGGTTCTGGGGGTCTAGAGAGGCCTGGGTGGGGCTCGTGGGGGGCTGGGGAGCACTGGGTGAGGCTGAGGGGGAGGGCGGCTTGCTGGGCGGTCCTGCCAGGATTTGGGGCCAGGTCCCCATGGGGTGGAAGCCCCTCTCTGTGGATGAGCATCCCGGTCCAGCCGGTCCCAGTGGCCTGAGCCTACTCCCGGCTCTGAGGGCGGGAAGGATGCTCAGGCCCGTGAACTCAGAGTCAGGCTCAGGGGCCCTCGTCCGTCTGGGGACACGGGGACCCGCGCTCCTTGTAGAAAACAAGCGTCAGACAAGCGTGTGTGTCTGGCCTGGGTCCTGTGCTCGGACCAGTGTCAGGTGCTGGGCGGGAGGTCGGCTGGAGCTGCCCCGGCGTGGTGGCTGCTCGGAGCCCGGACGGGCCGCACCCGCTGTTGGCAGGGGCCGGGCCTGGTGTGGGCACATGCAGCTGCCTCCAGACGGCCCCGGCAGATTGAAGGAGCTGATGCGTGTGGGGCGGGGAGCCCAGGGGTGCAGGGACACCCGGGAGGGCCCACACCCCACAGCAGCTGAGGCCCTGGGGCTGACCCTCACGAGGAGGGAGAGCTGAGGGCAGCAGAGGGGCCAGGACAGGGGCCCTTGTCACACCGCTGCCCGCCCGGGGCAGTCCGGTTGGCCTGACCCTGGGGAAGGAGGGCAGGACTTTCCAGACCCGGGCGATGGTGTAGAGACGGGCTGGAGAGAGCGGAGCTGTGGGCAGGGCAGGGCAGGGCGGGCTCCAGAGGCTGTGAGGAGGTGGCCACACTGCCTTCTGGGGGCGGCCCTGGCCTGAGGGGGTCCCTGTCCAGAGCACCGAGGCTGGTCCCCACGTCCTGGGCTGGCTGAGGGCTGACCGCCGAGGCCGAGACCTGGACCCAGCCTGTCTGGGGTGTGACTTGGCCTCCCCTGCTCACTCTGCAGGTGACCACGCTCCCCCACACGCTTGTGGGGAGCACGGCCGCCCCCCGGCAGCGGGTGAGGAAGCGGACCAAGGTGCTGTCCTTGGCCAAGAGGTACGGGGCTCCCCCAGGGGTCACTGCCGAGCTCCCAGCTGCGGGCTCTGCTCCAGGGCGCGGGTCTCTGCTTTGTAGGATCCTGCGTTTCAAGAAGGAGTACCCAACCCTGCAGCCCAAGGAGCCGCCGCCCTCCCTGCTGGAGGCCGACCTCACGGAGTTCGACGTGAAGAACTCGCACCTGCCCCTGGAGGTGCTGTACATGCTAAAGAACGTCCGGTGAGGGCCGCGGCCGGCGTGCGAGCCCGTCCCGGCCCCGAGGCTCAGTGCAGCCTCCTGCCGCTCTGCCCGCGGCCGGCGGGGCCTCCTTACCCGTTTCTGCTGTTGTGTTCACACCCTCGCCTGCCCAAGGGCCCTGGGAGCCAGTGGGAGTCCCAAGCCCAGGTCCCCTCTACCCCTCCCGACCCCTTCTTCCTCTTCTCGCCCCTTCCCCAGTGCGAGGGGCTCGCCCCCTGCCCATGGCGATGGGTGTGGCTCACGGTCAGAGTCCCTGCGCCAGAGCTGTGAGCTGGAGACAGCACCTGGGGTTCCTGTCCCGATGGGGACTCCAGGCCGCAGTCCCGGGGAGCTGGCTGTCTGCATCCGGCCGGAGGGGGGGAGGGGGACGCTGGCCTGGCCGCCCCCTCCCTGACGCCCCGCGCCCACCGGCCTCGCAGGGTGCTGGGCCACTTCGAGAAGCCGCTGTTCCTGGAGCTCTGCAAGCACATGGTGTTCGTGCAGCTGCTGGAAGGCGAGCACGTGTTCCGGCCAGGGGAGCCGGACACCAGCATCTACGTGGTGCAGGACGGGCGGCTGGAGGTCTGCATCCAGGATGCGGTGAGAGCGGGCGCGGGCGGGACCCGGAGGGCGGGGGGCGGGGGGAGGGGGACCCTGGGGCGGGAGCGCGGGGCGGGCGAGGTGCCTGCTGTGTGTTTCCTGGAGGTCATACATTTTCCGTGGAATAGTGCAAACTCCTAAGTTTTAGTACTTTGAGGGAAAAGGCGCATGTTGATCCCAACATGGGACGCAACTGCTCTTGACGCTGGTGGGGATATCACACACACACACACACACACACACACACACGTGCACACACACATGTGCACACACGCACGCACACGCACCTGTTTTGTTGAATGGATTCAGCAGCACTGAGTGGTTTTCCTGCTGCCTCACTGACCCGTCCCAGGCAGTGAGAGGTTCCCCCACTTCCACACATGCGTGCGTGTGAAATCGCCAGTGTTGCCAGGTCTTTCTCTTTTAATCCGGTGGGAAAATGTATCAAAATGCATGGCTGACACTGACAGGACGTGGATTTGGTCCCCAGCCTCGGCGGGGCCTGCGGCCTCAGGGCGGTTTGCTGGGACTCAGGCCCTGTTCTGGGTGCGGATGGCCCTGGGGTTGGACGAGGGTCGGACGGGTGGGCGGGCTTCGCTGTTCTCACGCTGCCCGTCCTCTGCTTCCGAGCGCGTCCCTCTGGTCCGCAAGGCTGCATGGTGCAGCCCACCCCTCGGCGGGCGGTGGAAGCTGCTGCCCCCTGGCCGAGCCCCTAGTGGACCGCTCTGCTCTGCCCCACGTGCAGGACGGCTCCGAGGTGGCGGTCAAGGAGGTTCTGGCCGGCGACAGCGTCCACAGTCTGCTCAGCATCCTGGACGTCATCACCGTGAGTGCCCGCCGCGCCCGCGGCAGCCAGGGCCCCGCCTGGCGGCCCGCGAGGTCCCGCATCTCGGCAGAGCTGGCTGCTCACGGGCTTGGGGCGTCTCTTAAGCGCTGTGTTTGGACGGGGTCACCCCCACACGTGGTCCCAAAAGGCCTGCAGCATCACAGATGGAAACGCCCCTGCTCCCCTGGGGGTCCCGTCCACTGGCCACTGTCCCGTGGCCTCATGTGGGCGTCCACCTGTGTGCCTGAGTCCAGCCTGTAGGACAGTCCTCCTGGGTCCCCAGGGCGCACCCCTCGTGGAGGCTGAACACCCCCCCCCCCGCACCTCCCTCCCCAGCTGGGAGCCGTCTGAGAGGTGGTTTGCTGGTCTCGTCGGTGACAGGACAGCATGTCCTGTGACCTTGGGGTTTCTGAGCATTTATCCTGGAACATTCCAAACCTTCCGCCGTCAGAGGGCAGACGGGGATGAGCGTGTGTGTGCCGGGCACCAGCTGCGGCCTCGGCTCAGCCCCTCGCCTCCCCCGACAGTTTCCTTTGGGTAGAGTCCACGCCGTCACCCAGACCTTCCCACACGGTAGCTCACCGGGGCGCCGTCACTCGGCAGGTGCGCCCACGTCAGCCTTCTCCTCGGGAGGGGCACCCTCCTTTAGGGTCCTCGCCTGAGGGTGCTCCCCACCGGTTTTTAGAGAGAGTAGGAGGGCGGAGAGATACATCGACAGTTGCCTCCCCACCCATACCCGCCCGGGGCCAGATGGGGACCAGGCAGGTGCAAAGATCCAGGTGCGACAGGTCTGCGGGTCCACGGCTGGGGGCCGCCAGCAAGAGAAACGCGGGCCCCGAAAGCCCGTGTGACCGCCCACAGCAGCTTTCCGCGGGACTGCCCGCCCCGGGAGCCAGGGTCCGAGCACCGCCGCGTCCCGGCAGGCAGCCGTCCCGAGAGCGGGCCGCGTCCCCGGCGTCGTCCCAGGGACAGGAGCCAGGCCTCACGTCGCACAGAAGACGGCTGGCCGGTTTCAGGAGCAGTGGTGGGAGGAGAGGGTAACGGGACCGAGCGGAGCTGAGCAGAGAGGGCGGGGGGCACCCAAGGGGACCCTCTTCTCGAACACCGAGCTGGGTGCCTCCTGAGCCAGCGCCCCTCGGTGCACCTTGGGGAGGCCCTCGGGCTGGTGCCTGGCGCGCCGTTGCAGAGGGACTGAGAGCCGGGAGAGAACTCCAGGCTGGGGAGCCCCGACGTGCCTGTCCTTGCAGGGCCACACCGCGCCCTACAAGACCGTGTCTGCCCGCGCCGCCGCCCCGTCCACCGTGCTCAGGCTGCCTGCTGTGGCCTTCCAGGGCGTGTTTGAGAAGTACCCGGAGACGCTGGTCAGGGTGGTGCAGGTGGGCGCTCGGGCTCCGGCGGGCGGGCTCCAGCGCGTGCAGGCGGGAGGTGGGGACCTGGTGACACGCTCCTCCATAAGCCCACGCTCGTGACCTCCGGAGGCCCCAGAGCCTCCCGGGCCTTTGGTTCCTGCTGGAGCGGTTTTAGTTCGTAGGAAGCTTACACAGGTGACACAGAGCGCTTCCGCCTGAGGCTGACCCTTAGGTGACCATGGAGATTGTCAAAATGGGGGGTGGGCGGGGTGTTTCAGCTCTCGAGGCCCAGGCGGGCTCACGGCCCGTGTCCCTGTCGCCCAGATCATCATGGTGCGGCTGCAGCGGGTCACCTTCCTGGCTCTGCACAACTACCTGGGCCTGACCACGGAGCTCTTCAACCCCGTGAGTGTGTGTGAGTGTGTGTGTGTGTGTGTGTGTGTGTGTGAGTGTGTGTGTGTGTGTGTGTGTGTGTGAGTGTGTGTGTGTGTGAGTGTGTGTGTGTGTGAGTGTGTGTGTGTGTGTGAGTGTGTGTGTGTGTGTGTGAGTGTGTGTGTGTGTGTGTGTGTGTGAGTGTGTGTGTGTGTGAGTGTGTGTGTGTGTGTGTGAGTGTGTGTGTGTGTGAGTGTGTGTGTGTGTGAGTGTGTGTGTGTGTGTGTGAGTGTGTGAGTGTGTGTGTGTGTGTGTGTGTGTGTGTGTGTGTGTGTGAGTGTGTGTGTGTGTGAGTGTGTGTGTGTGTGAGTGTGTGTGTGTGTGAGTGTGTGTGTGTGTGTGTGAGTGTGTGTGAGCGTGTGTGTGTGTGCGTGTGTGTGTGTGTGTTGGGGGGGCATCATGGAGGCTGTCACCTCCTTCCCCGGGCGCCCTTGACCCCCCTCCTGTCGGCTGGGGATGAGCTGGTGGCTGGAGGTGGGCTACGCCGGCTCCCACCCCCGAGGCCTCGGGACGTAGATGGGACCTCGTGCCCGCTTCGCCCTCTCCCGTGCCGCGCTGTCCCAGGCCAAGCCCTCCTGCTTCCCGCGTTCCTCTCCATCTGCGGAGGAGTGTTGCCGTTTCTGACCATTTTGATGGTTGTTTTAAGCTTGCCGGGTCTCTGCCGCCTTGAGCAAACCCGTTGTCCTTTTCTGCAACTGGTTTCAAGTCCCCGCTGGCTGCCCCGCTCTGAGGGCGCACGCCGCCCGGGCGCTCAGGGCAGCCCCTCTTGCTCACGCCCAGGAGAGCCAGGCCATTCCTCTGGTGTCTGTAGCCAGTGTGGCTGCTGGGAAGGCCAAGAGGCAGGTGAGCTGCGGCCCCGAGGAGCGGCCCCTGCGGCCCCAGGAGTCCTGCGACCCAGGTACTCGCTCGGGACAGACCTCCGCCTGCCTCGGCCTCCTTCTCTCCCCGTCCTTCCCTCTCTGGCCCGGGCCTCCTTCCCCCCTGGCCCCCACCTCCTTCCCCCACTGGTCCCCGCCTCCTTCTCCCTCCACACACACCCTCCCCCCGGCCCCGGCCTCCTTCCCCACCGGCCCTCGGTCACCCACTGCCTCCCCGTCTCTGCTGGGGTCTTGCCTGGGGAGAGGGTGTTCCAGGGTGGGCGCTGTGCTCTGAGCCCTGACCATGGTCATCTGAGACCTCAGGAGGGGCCGAGGTTTGGGGCAGAAACTGACCATGGAGGCTCCTCGGCTTGGATTTGATAAACTCGTGGCTGACGGGGCGTGCAGTGCAGAGCAGCCGTGTTGCTGGCCCCTCCTGGGCTGGGACCCACTCTCCTGAGGGCAGTGGGGTTCTGACGCTCGCCAGGCTGGCAGCTGTGCCCAGGGCCACCGCCGAGGGCTGGCTCAGAGGAAAGGACACTGTGGCTTCCGCCTGGGCAGGAATGGGCCTTCACGGTGCCCAGCCAGCGGCAACGGGCGGCCAGTTCAGGAAGACCTGGAGACGGGCCGAGGCTGTCCCAGTGCACCCGTCACCTGGGCCGGCGGGCACGGGCGGTGGGCCGGCGGACACGGGCGGTGGGCAGGCGGGCACGGGCGGTGGGCAGGCGGGCACGGGCGGTGGGCCGGCGGGCACGGGCGGTGGGCAGGCGGGCACGGGCGGTGGGCCGGCGGGCACGGGCGGTGGGCAGGCGGGCACGGGCGGTGGGCAGGCGGGCACGGGCGGTGGGCCGGCGGGCACGGGCGGTGGGCCGGCGGGCACGGGCGGTGGGCCGGCGGGCACGGGCGGTGGGCCGGCGGTGCAGTGAGGTGTGGCCTGTGAGGCATGTGCACAGAGGCCCCTGGGCCCCGAGGTGGCGGCATGTGCTGCTGGGGGGACGGAGGCTCACCTCACCACACCCTCCCCGCAGACCACGGGGGCGGTGGGCGGGCAGCCCTCCTCACCACACCCTCCCCGCAGACCACGGGGGCGGTGGGCGGGCAGCCCTCCTCACCATGCCCTCCCCGCAGACCACGGGGGCGGCCGGGCAGCCAATGGCGGGCCTTTGCTGAAGAGGAGCCACTCTTACCCGCTGCCCTCTGTCCACGAGGAGGTCTCGGACGACCTCGGCCAGGCCCAGGCGGGCGACCAGGCCGCTGCGCCCCCCCCAGGTGAGAACCGGCCACCGCGCCCGGCTCCCTCCAGCACCCAGGCGGCAGCAGGCACACCGCGCCTCGAGGGCTGCACTGCGGTCACAGCCTCTACGCCTACACGCGCTCCCGTGTGGGCGGGCGGCCGGAATGTGCGCCTGTCTGCCACGGGCGTGGGCGGCTGTAAGACGGTGGTGTAGTCCCGTGGCTTACTGTTTTCTACGTTGCCCTTTTACCGACTTCCGAGAGGGAGGGAGAGAGACATCACTGATGAGAGAGTCGCGGATGGGCTGCCTCCTGCACGCCCCTCACTGGGGATCGAGCCTGTAACCTGGGCCTGGGCCCTGATTGGGAATCGAACCCTGACCTGGTTCGTAGGCCAACACGAACCATTTAGCCACACCAGCTGGGGCCAAACGTGATACGTATTTAACACGTAGTAGAATAACGTGGTAAGTACTAGAAACACGTGTGTATCAGAATGAGAAAAGTAGCTGTAAACTGTTACTTTTATTTTTATTGTTCATTTTTGTTAATCCTGGCCCGGGGATCTCCCACTGATCTTTAGAGAGAGGGAGGGAGGAAGAGGGACAGACAGACACTGGCGAGAGGGACACGTTGGCTGGTTGCCTCCCGCACCCGCCCGCCCCGTGCCCTCCGCTGGAATCAGTCCTCGGGCCGATGCGCTGTCCCCTGAGCCGAACTGGCTGGGGCAGAAACTGCGTTATTTTGAACGTTTTGGAATCTGATCCACGTAGGCCAGTAGCTGAACCGACTTGTTTGCTGTGGAACGTAGCCCGGAGGACACCGCGGGAACTGGCCGCGCAGTCCGGGCGGGAGTCCGTCTCTCCCTCTGAGAGCACGTTCCGGCCGTGCGGCCCCGCCTCCCCGCCCCCACAGAGGCTTTCCTGCCTGTCCCCAGGCAGCCCTCACGCTTCCTCTGCCCCTCATCCGCTCCACCCAGCCTCTCCTCCCTGCGCCCTGCATCGGGGGTGGGGGCGGGGGCGGGGCCTGTGGCTGGGACCCGCTGCCAGGGTGCCTGGCACCCTTCCCCAGGAGCATGTCCCCCTTCTGAGGCGGAGGGTTTTCCAACGCAGACAGGACTGTGGGCGCTGGGACAGGGCCGCCCACAGGCCCCTGGGTGCTGTCGCTCACCCTCCTGCCGCTCCGCTCTGTGGGCCTCTGCCGGAGCCCACTGACCTGCCCGCGCCTGACGCCCTGGGACTCTGCACCTTGGGGGCCGGCAGGCTCGGGCCCGGAGGCCGGAGGCAGGCCCAGGGCTGAACGGTGGTGTCTAGGCTGAGATTGGCTAATGCCGGCACGCTGCCCGTGTGAATGGCACGCCAGCACCGGGCCTCCCTCAGGACCAGACTCATCCACGGTCCACAGGTGTGAGGGCCCTGCCACCCCGGCTGCCAGCCCGGCCCTGAGTCCCCCTCTGTCTGCAGGTGCCCCCTCGGACCTGCGCATGGCCTGTGACCGCGCCAGGGTGCCCCTGCGGGCCGAGGAGCGCCCCGGGAGCGCGGCCAGCAAGGTATGGTGCCCTCCGGCTCTCCCTCCCCACACCCGTGACCCCTTTCCCTGCTCCCTCCCTCTCACCCCACACTGATGACTCCTGTCCCCTCTCCTCTCCCTCTGACCCCACACTGATGACCCCCGTTCCCTGCTCCCTCCCTCTGTCCCCACCGGCGACCCCTGTTCCCTCCCTCTGACCCCATCGGTGACCCCGGTGACCCCTGCCCCCTCCCTCTGACCGTGGTCCGTGCCCTGCAGTCCAAGAAGAGCGTGCTAGTGGCAGAGACGCCCTCCGCCGTGTTCCACTACTCGGACTGCGACCTGGATGAGAGCGTGGCCAGCACCAAGACGGACGCCATCTTCCGTGCCGCCAAGAAGGACCTGCTGACCCTGATGAAGCTTGATGTAGGTGCCCTCCGGCCATGGCACCCACAGGCCGGGCGCCGCCTGTCCATGGCACCAGGCCCCGCCAGTGGGTGGGCTCTGTGTGGTGGGTGGGCTCTGTGCGCGGTGGGTCCCTCGCAGCTCTGCAGCCCCGCCCACAGCAGTGAGCGTTGGATGAGACCCGGGCTCACCGATCACCTGTCCCTCGGGTGGCAAAGGCGTTGGCTGCACGTCTGGCGCTCTGTGGGCCGCCCTCACGTCTGCTGGCGCCATCACAGGGTGGCGGGGGGCAGGGTGCGGGCGGGGGGCGGGGGGCCGGCGGGGGGCGGGGGGCCGGCGCCGCCGCACTGGCTGCTGGGAGCTCCTGTGCAGACGCCACGTTTCTGTTTAGGACCCTTCGCTGTTGGACGGTCGGGTGACGTTCCTTCATGTCCCGGGGGGCACGGTGGTGTCCAGGCAGGGGGACCAGGTGAGCGCAGGCCTGGGTCCAGGGGCGCTCACGGAGCCGGCTCTCCCGGGCTTGTCCTCACGGCTGGGCACGCGCCCCCTCCCCGCCCTCCCTTCGCTTTGTCCCCCAAGGAGGAAAGAAGGGCACGCGCCCACCATCCCCGCACCTGGTCTGGGTCACCTGGGGGAGCCTCTCCAGGGCCTCTGCGCCCTCGGCCTGTCCCCCAGCTGCCAACCGGCCGGTCCCCGCACACCCGTCCCCGCACACCCGTCCCCGCACACCCGTCCCCGCACACCCGTCCCCCACACCCGTCCCCGCACACCGGTCCCCGCACACCCGTCCCCGCACACCCGTCCCCGCACACCCGTCCCCGCACACCGGTC
This sequence comes from Nyctalus aviator, assembly GCA_036971965.1. Lineage (NCBI taxonomy): Eukaryota > Metazoa > Chordata > Mammalia > Chiroptera > Vespertilionidae > Nyctalus > Nyctalus aviator. The sequence goes on from CM072931.1 coordinate 70,972,580, forward strand.
CCCGCACACCCGTCCCCGCACACCCGTCCCCGCACACCGGTCCCCGCACACCGGTCCCCGCACACCCGTCCCCGCACACCGGTCCCCGCACACCCGTCCCCGCACACCGGTCCCCGCACACCCGTCCCCGCACACCGTCCCCGCACACCCGTCCCCGCACACCCGTCCCCGCACACCCCTCCCCGCACACCGGTCCCCGCACACCCGTCCCCGCACACCGGTCCCCGCACACCCGTCCCCGCACACCGGTCCCCGCACACCCCTCCCCGCACACCGGTCCCCAACACCCGTCCCCCACACCCGTCCCCGCACACCCGTCCCCGCACACCGGTCCCCGCACACCCATCCCCCACACCGGTCCCCGCACACCCGTCCCCGCACACCCGTCCCCGCACACCCGTCCCCGCACACCCGTCCCCGCACACCCGTCCCCCACACCCGTCCCCGCACACCCGTCCCCGCACACCGGTCCCCGCACACCCGTCCCGCACACCCGTCCCCGCACACCCGTCCCCGCACACCGGTCCCCGCACACCCGTCCCCCACACCCGTCCCCGCACACCCGTCCCCGCACACCCGTCCCCGCACACCCGTCCCCCACACCCGTCCCCGCACACCCGTCCCCGCACACCCGTCCCCGCACACCCGTCCCCGCACACCCGTCCCCCACACCGGTCCCCGCACACCCGTCCCCGCACACCCGTCCCCGCACACCCGTCCCCCACACCCGTCCCCGCACACCCGTCCCCGCACACCCGTCCCCGCACACCCGTCCCCGCACACCGGTCCCCGCACACCCGTCCCCCACTCCCGTCCCCCCCACCCGTCCCAGCACAGCGGTCCCCGCACCCCCGGCCCCGCACACCCCTCCCCGCACACCCGTCCCCGCACACCGGTCCCCGCACACCTGTCCCCGCACACCGGTCCCCGCACACCCGTCCCCGCACACCCGTCCCCGCACACCGGTGCCCGCACACCCGTCCCCCACACCCGTCCCCGCACACCCGTCCCCGCACACCCGTCCCCGCACACCCGTCCCGCACACCCGTCCCCGCACACCCGTCCCCGCACACCGGTCCCCGCACACCCGTCCCCCACACCCGTCCCCGCACACCCGTCCCCGCACACCCGTCCCCGCACACCCCTCCCCGCACACCCGTCCCCGCACACCCGTCCCCGCACACCCGTCCCCGCACACCCGTCCCCGCACACCGGTCCCCGCACACCTGTCCCCGCACACCGGTCCCCGCACACCCGTCCCCGCACACCCGTCCCCGCACACCCGTCCCCGCACACCGGTCCCCGCACACCCGTCCCCGCACACCCGTCCCCGCACACCCGTCCCCCACACCGGTCCCCGCACACCCGTCCCCGCACACCCGTCCCCGCACACCCGTCTCCATGTGGCTGTGCCCACACGGCCGTCCCCTCAGGGCCGTCCCCACACAGCTCGTGCCCACACTGTCCCTTCCCGGCCAGACCACAGGGACGAGGTCCGAGGGGCAGGTGAGCAGGTGGGGAAGAGGTCATGTGTGGGCAGATAGGTTGAGGTTGGCGTCAGCGTGTGTCACTCGTCGATGTTGGGCCCGTCACGCCTGTGATGTGGGGCCTGCAGGGAGGGTCCGCCCGCCGCAGCAGGCACCTTGTCGGCCGCTGACGCCTGGCCTGGCCGTCAGGACGTGAACGTGGTCTTTGTGGTGTCGGGCCTGCTGCACGTGTACCAGCGGAGGATCGACAGCGAGGAGGACAGCTGCCTGTTCGTGACGCGGCCCGGCGAGATGGTGGGCCAGCTGGCCGTGCTCACGGGCGAGCCCCTCATCTTCACCATCCGGGCCAACCGGGACTGCAGCTTCCTGTCCATCTCCAAGGCGCACTTCTACGAGTGAGCCCCACTCGCCTCCGCCCGCCCCGCACCCGCCCCCGCGCCCGCAGCGGGACGGCCCCGGTGGTGTGCCCCCTCCCGGCACATTGTGGGGTAGACAGTGGGGCGGGCTCCCCCAGGCTGCCGGCGGCTGGTACCCAGGGCGGGTGGCGGGTGGTGGCTGTGCTCCTGTGCTCCTGAGTGGGAGTCACGGTTTGACAGGTGGTGCCGGTCCCGTGTCCTCTCGGTGCCGGCGGGCTGGTGGGAGGGAGGGCGGCTGACGGGGCCTCTCGGCAGGATCATGCGGAAGCAGCCGACGGTGGTCCTGGGCGTGGCGCACACGGTCGTGAAGCGCATGTCGTCCTTCGTGCGGCAGATTGACTTCGCCCTGGACTGGATGGAGGTGGAGGCGGGCCGCGCCGTGTACAGGTGGGTGCGGGCGAGGGGAGGGCTGCGGGGGGGTCCTGCGGGGGGACAGGCCTCGGGTGGAGACTCCAGGGCGTCCGCCGCCCGTACTCTCGCTGGGCCGGCTGGGCCCGGTGCTCACGCACACGGATGCTCAGCGAACCCACACCCGCCCGGGACACGGCCACTCGGCGCCGGCAGCACAGCGTGTGTGCGGGTGCTGCTGGCCCTGCTCCTCGGCTGCCCCTTAGTCAGCTGTCGGGCGTTCAGGGCGCTTGCTTACCGGAGTGTCACGTGGACCCGTCCGGTGACGGGTGGTGGGTGCGCGGGCTCCCGCGGTGCCCTGCCGCTCCAGCCCCGTCCCTGCAGGCAGGGGGACAAGTCGGACTGCACCTACATCGTGCTCAGCGGCCGGCTGCGCTCCGTGATCCGCAAGGACGACCTCAAGAAGCGCCTGGCGGGGGAGTACGGCCGCGGAGACCTCATCGGCGTGGTAGGCGGGTGCCGGGGGCCCGGGCGCGGGCCACTGGGCGCTGCCGGGTGCGGGAGGAGCCCTCGCTGTGGCCTCGGGAGGGCGTGCCTCCGTGGCGGTCCGTTTTCTGGGCCGGTGTGCCCGCCCCCAGCCGGGCTGCGGCACGGGCGGAATCCAGGGGTCAGAGGTCTCCAGACCTCGGGGGCCTGGCTGCAGCGTCCTCGCCGGCTCCCCCGTGCAGGAGGCGCCACCAGCGCTCTGTCCTGGGCGCCGGGCGGCAGGTGAGAGCGCAGCTGGCACCCCCTCCTTCCTCAGGTGGAGACGCTCACCCGCCAGCCCCGAGCGACCACAGTGCACGCCGTTCGGGACTCGGAGCTCGCCAAGCTGCCGGCGGGGGCCCTGACGTCCATCAAGCGCAGGTACCCGCAGGTGAGGGTCTGAGCCCGCCGGGGCCGGGCCGCTGGGGGCAGGCGGCCGGGGCAGGCGTTTGAGCGGGTCCAGCTGTTCCTAACACGCACCTGAACGCAGCCTTTCTGTCTGAGAGGCTCCACTCCGACTCAGCGTCGGCTGCAAACAGTTAGACGGCCGAGCTGCTGCTGCGTCGGGAAGGAGGGAAGTAACGGATGACGTGCCTTTTCCACTCGAAAACGAGCGGCCGCTGAGGGCTTGGAGGGGAGGCTGGTCGTGCGGGGTGCAGCGGCGCTGCCTTGTCCCTCCCGCCCGGGAGAAACGGAAGGGAGCAGCCCCGCTAAATCGCAGCGCTCTGCCTGGCCGGGCGGCTCAGTGGCTGGAGCGTCGGCCTGGGGCCCGCAGGGTCCCGGGTTTGATTCTGGTCCAGGGCGTGCACCTTGGCTGCAGGCTCCTCCCTGGCCTGGGCCCTGGTCAGGGTGTGTGCAGGAGGCGACCAATTGAAGTGTCTCTCACGTCGACGTTTCTGTCTCCCCTCTCCCTCCCACTCCCCTAGCAATCAGTGGGGAGTGTCCTCGGTGAAGAGTGAGTACACGTGTACACGTACACGCGTGCAGGTCGCAGGGTTCTTAGTCAGGTCAGCCAGGGGCTCTGCTCGCAGGGAGTGCAGCCGGGGGCCGGCTGTTCCGTGTGGGCAGGGCTCCCCTTGGGGCCCAGGAGCAGCTGCCCGGAGTGACTGGCAGGCGGGCACGGACACAGGGAGACGCTGGGCAGAGGGGCACTCACGTCCCGGTCTGGGCCGAGCGGCTGGCATGAGCTCGTCCGCGCACCATCCCGCTGGCTTTGGAAACCCTGGTCCCAGGGACCGCGCCTGCCGGTTTAATGTTTTAAAGGTTTGGGGTCTGCTTTCCACCAGGTGGTGACCCGGCTGATCCACCTGCTGGGGGAGAAGATCCTGGGCAGCCTGCAGCAGGGGCCTGCGACCAGTGAGTCCCCCGCGCTCCGGCCCCCTGCCCTGCACAGCGCCCCAGGCCTGCCCTCTGCCCTCTGCCCCCCGCACAGTGCCCCAGGCCTGCCCTCTGCCCTCTGCCCCCCGCACAGCGCCCCAGGCCTGCCCTCTGCCCTCTGCCCCCCGCACAGCGCCCCAGGCCTGCCCTCTGCCCTCTGCACAGCGCCCCAGGCCTGCCCTCTGCCCTCTGCACAGCGCCCCAGGCCTGCCCTCTGCCCTCTGCACAGCGCCCCAGGCCTGCCCTCTGCCCTCTGCACAGCGCCCCAGGCCTGCCCTCTGCCCTCTGCACAGCGCCCCAGGCCTGCCCTCTGCCCTCTGCCCCCGCACAGCGCCCCAGGCCTGCCCTCTGCCCTCTGCCCCCGCACAGCGCCCCAGGCCTGCCCTCTGCCCGGCACCACCTCAGTGGGCAAGGCCTTCATCCCAGGCCTGAGACTTCCCTCTCTCCTCTTCCCCCTCTCCGTGGCCTCCCCTCAGTGGGGGTGCACCTCTGCTGGCTCAGGCTGTGGGGAGGTGGGTCCCCCTCGCCCACTGTGGGGTCTGCTTAGCACTGGGGACCCAGGGGAGTCTCCCTGGAGGAGCACCCAGTGGGGAGGGCGGGGTGCAGCCCACCTGCCTGAGCTGGCGGGGCAGGGTCACTGCTGACGTGGCGTCAGGACCCTAGCCAGCCTGTTCTCCCCCCGCCCCCCTCGGGCCCCTCTGAGGGCTGTGCCCTCCCAGCGTGGGGTTGCCTGCCCCTCCCCCGTGGCCAGGACCAGACCCTGCCCCGTGCCTCAGGCTGCACGGCTTCACAGAGCGCATAGACCCTGTCCCCCCTTCCTCCCTCCCTGCCTCCCTCCCCCCTCCCTCCTTCGGAGGATGGTGACATCAGAGGTCCTGGGAAGGACGGGAGGAAGGGGACCCAGGGTTCTTTGTGTCTCTGCTCCCTCCTGGGTCCGAGCCCTGGGGGGGGGGGGGGATGGGGTGCAGAGCCCGGCGTCTCGGTAGGGGCAGGGTGGAAGCGTCCCGGTGCTCGGCTCGTCCCAGCTGCTGGTGCCAGCGTGTCCTCCGGAAACACCTCCTGACGCCTGGAGAGTGTCCCGGGGCCCACCCCTCGGCCGACCATGATCCCCGCTTCCAGGCCACCAGTTTGGGCTGCGCTCCACCGGCAGCAAGTGGGACTCTGGGAACCCGGCCAGCAACCTGTCCACGGTGGCCGTCATGCCCGCGGCCGAGGACGTGCCCCTCACCGCCTTCGCCCTGGAGCTCAAGCACGCCCTCAGCGCCATCGGTGAGCCGCCTCCCCTCCCGCTCCGTCTCCCTGTGGTCCGCGTGGGACCCGGTCTGTGTGGGCGCTGGCTTGAGTGTCAGTGGGGCCGTGAGGCGGTGGGGCTTTCCTCTGCAAGTGGAGGCCAGCCACAGAGCCTCCCTCCCCGTGGCGGCCTCGGCTGTGTCTGCCCTGAGACTCGGTAGATGGCGGTCCTTGCCGATTCAGACCCAGGTGTGGGGGCTTGCATCATGAGCCTGACTGTCTGCCACGGCCGGCTGGTCTGGGTCTGGGCGTTTGTCACCTGCATTTTATGAGCTTCTGCGTCCCCTGCCCCCAGCACGCCGCCTCTGTGCTGCAGAGCACCCATTCCGTGGGCAGAGGAGGAGACTGAGGGTCAGAGAGGCCCCTGTCTCTGTGCCTGGCGAGCCCTGAGCAGTGCAGTCCTCCCACTTTGCCTGTGCGCTCACCTGCCCGGAGCTCCCCTCGGCCACAGGCACTTCGGTCCTGGGAGGCGCAAGGCTGCTGGTGGCCTCGGAGCCCACCTCTGGGGGGCGGTGCTGCCTGCTGGGTTGGCTAGCTCCCCTGTGGCAGCCTGGCTGTCCGGGAGGGGCTGTCGGCCAGCTTCCCACCACCAGGTGCTTTCCAGGCCCCGTGCTGCTGCTGACCAGTGACAACATCAAGCAGCGCCTCGGCTCGGCCGCCCTGGACAGGTACAGGCTGCAGGGGCACCGCTGGCTGCCGTGGCTCTGAGCACAGCCCGAGACGGCCCGTGTCTGTGCGCCCTGAGGCCTGCCCCCATGTCTGCGCCCCATGTCTTCACCCCCACATGTGTGCTCCCATGTCTGCACCCTGTATGTCTGCACCCTGTATGTCTGCACCCCATATGTCTGCCCCCCTTATGTCTGCACCCCCGTATGTCTGCACCCCCGTATGTCTGCACCCCGTATGTCTGCCCCCCTGTATGTCTGCACCCCGTATGTCTGCACCCCGTTTGTCTGCACCCCGTACACCTGCCCCACCCCGTTTGTCCGCACCCTGTATGTCTGCACCCCGTATGTCTGCACCCCGTTTGTCTGCACCCTGTATGTCTGCCCCCCCGTATGTCTGCACCCCGTATGTCCGCACCCCGTACGCCTGCCCCCCCCGTATGTCTGCCCCCCCGTATGTCTGCACCCTGTATGTCTACACCCCGTACGCCTGCCCCACCCCGTTTGTCCGCACCCCGTATGTCTGCCCCCCCGTATGTCTGCACCCCATTTGTCTGCCCCCCCGTATGTCTGCACCCCGTATGTCTGCACCCCGTTTGTCCGCACCCTGTATGTCTGCACCCCGTTTGTCCGCACCCTGTATGTCTGCACCCCGTTTGTCTGCACCCTGTATGTCTGCCCCCCCATACGCCTGCCCCCCCCGTATGTCCGCACCCCGTACGCCTGCCCCACGCCGTGCCGTCTGTGCAGCATCCACGAGTACCGGCTGTCCAGCTGGCTGGGGCAGCAGGAGGACATCCACCGCATCGTGCTCTACCAGGCGGACAGCTCGCTCACGCCCTGGACCCAGCGCTGCATCCGGCAGGCCGACTGCATCCTCATCGTGGGCCTGGGCGACCAGGAGCCCAGCGTGGGCGAGGTGGGCGCTGCCCCCGGGCTGTGCGTGGGGGGTCAGTGCGGGGGTCAGCGTGGGCCTCTGGGCAGCCCCGTCCTGGCTTCGGGCCCTGACCCGGCTCTGCCCTCAGCTGGAGCGGATGCTGGAGAGCTCGGCCGTGCGCGCCCAGAAGCAGCTGGTGCTGCTGCACCGGGAGGACGGCCCGGCGCCCGCCCGCACCGTCGAGTGGCTCAACATGCGCGGCTGGTGCTCCGGCCACCTGCACCTGTGCTGCCCACGCCGCGTCTTCTCCAGGCGCAGCCTGCCCCGGCTGGTGAGGGCCCGGCCGAGGCCCCGGGGGTTCGGGATCGGGGCCAGGGCGCGCTGTGCTCCCGGAGGCAGGGCCCGGCATGAGCTGAGGTTCCTGGGGGTCTCGGTGGCCTCGGTCGGCATAGCCTCCTGCCTCAGGCAGAAGCTGTGCAGACCCCGAGCCCTCTTCCCTGGGGGGCCTTGGCGGGGGGCCGGGGGAGCACGGAGCCTGCCAGGCGCCCAGCCTGCTGGCCTGCTCAGGGACATGTCGGACAGCTGCGTCCACACTCCCGAGTCCCTGCCCAAGCACCTGGCCGCGGGCCGGCGGGGTCAGTGAGGTGCGGACAGGGTGGTGACAGACGACAGACAGAGCCGAGGTGGGAGCCCGCCCTCCGCCTCTGCAGGTGGAGATGTACGAGCGGCTCTTCCAGCGGCCCCCGGACCGGCACTCGGACTTCTCCCGCCTGGCCCGGGTGCTGACGGGCAACGCCATCGCGCTGGTGCTGGGCGGAGGCGGGGCGCGGTGAGTCCCCGTCCTGGGCACATGGCCAGGCCGGGCTCACGGGCTGACCGTGGTCCTTACAGAACGTGCAGGAGCGTCTAATGGTGCCAGTCTCCTCTGAGCGAGCGGGCGTCGAGGGGAGTGGTGGCACGGCAGCGCCGGGCACTGCGGGCACCGTGGGTGCCGGTCCTGGCGGGGGCACTCACTCCTGTCCCTGCTCCCGGTGGCAGAGGCTGCGCCCAGGTAGGCGTCATCCGAGCGCTGGCGGAATGCGGCATCCCCGTGGACATGGTCGGGGGCACGTCCATCGGGGCCTTCATGGGCGCCCTGTACGCCGAGGAGCGGAGCTACAGCCAGATTCGCATCCGGGCCAAGCAGTGGACGGAGGTGGGCCCCCCTGGAGCCGGCTGGTCCCCGCGGCCACCGGAGGCAGAGGGGCACAGGGTGCGGCACACCACGGGGAGCGGGGCTGGCTGTGCTGGCTCCTGGTCTCCATTTAACGAGGTTCACTGTACCCGCAGTTCCGCTGAACCCGAGGCGGGCCCCGGGGAGCCCAGCCAGCGCTTTGGGGTTCTGTGGGACGGGCAGGGTGGCAGCTGAGGGTCAGCTCCTCCGAGCTGCCCGGGGCTGGGCCCTGGGCCTGGCCGTGGCTGAGCGGCCGGTGCTGGCTGGTGTGAGGTTTGGGTGGGGGTGGGGGTGCGTTCATCAGTTTCCAGGGGAGACACCAGGGAGGTCAGCGGTGTCCCCACAGCACTTCCCGGCGAGCCGCTCAGGCACAGCGCCCGCTCCCTGAGACGCACCCCAAGGTGCCCACGGCAGCTCCGCGCTGTCTGGGAGCACAGCCAGGCCTTGCTCCTCCTCCGAGGAGCCCGCTGCCCCTGCCACCAAGGGGCAGTCCTCCCCACTGGCCTCACTGCCCCTCAGGACATGTCCTCAATGATGAAGACGATGCTGGACCTGACCTACCCCATCACCTCCATGTTCTCGGGGGCCGGCTTCAACAGCAGCATCTGCAGAGTCTTCAAGGACCGGCAGATCGAGGTGCTGCACCCTCCCTTCGCCTCACCCCACCCTCCTCACCCTCCCTACCCTTTCTCACCCTCTCCCACCCCTCCTCACCCTCCCCCACCCCTCGTCAACCTCCCTTACCCCTCCTACCCCTCCCCTCCCCCACCCCACTCGTTCCCCTCCCCACAGGACCTGTGGATCCCCTACTTCACCATCACCACGGACATCTCTGCCTCGGCCATGCGGGTGCACACAGACGGTGAGCGCCGCCCCCAGGGGCTCCCAGAGAGATGACCTTCCGCACGTGGCAGGGCGGCAGGGAGGGATCAGGAGCCCGAGTGGGAGGCGCAGGAGGAGCCGGCCTGAAGGCGGCACGTTTGGAGCTGCTCCAACGTCTCTGGGGGCGGGAGGGGCTGGTGAGGCCCGGCACACTGTGTGGGGCTGCACCAGGAAGGCGGGACACACGGAGCGCGGCTCTGGGCCTCGGGCGGGATATCCAGGAGGGGGTCCAGCCTGCGCAGGGCCCCTCGTAGGCAGGGGCGAGGGTGCGGCAGGGATGAGGGTCCGGAGAGCTCCTGCCTCCTGGGCATGGCCGGACCTCCGCCCCCGGTCCCTCCAGGCTCCCTGTGGAGGTACGTGCGCGCCAGCATGTCCCTGTCGGGCTACATGCCCCCGCTCTGCGACCCCAAGGACGGCCACCTGCTGATGGACGGGGGCTACATCAATAACCTCCCAGGTACGGCCTCCCAGCGCCTCCGCTCCGCCGCTGCACGCTTCCTCCCACCGGTGCCAGGCACTCAGTCTGGCTGCGAGCAGGGAACACGCGCGCGTGCACACACACACACACACACACACACACACGCACGCACACGCGCACACACACGCGCACACCCCGCGGCCCAGCATATGGCTCCATTTGTCAGCTCAGCAGCTCCCAGAACAGGGCCAGGGAGAGGCGGGGGCACTTAGCTCCCGCTGTGCCCACCGTAGGAGCTGAGCCGCAGGGGCTGGGGGAGGCCCGCCCTGGGGCACGCCTGCCCCCGTTGGGCAGTCTGTGTGCTCCACGGTCCTCGGGAGGGCTGGGCAGGCTCTGCCCGGCCTGGGTTCCGGGCTCCTGTCCCGGGGTGACCACCCAGGGTGACCGTGTCTCCTCGTCCCAGCGGACGTGGCCAGGTCGATGGGGGCAAAGGTGGTGATCGCCATCGACGTGGGCAGCCGGGATGAGACGGACCTCACCAACTACGGCGACGCGCTGTCGGGGTGGTGGCTGCTGTGGAAGCGCTGGAACCCCTTGGCCACCAAAGTGAAGGTGGGCGCAGCCCTGGGCGGGCAGGCAGTCCCCTGCCTCCTGGGCCCCAGCGCTTCCCCGCCGGGCAGCCGGCGCTGGGAGGGGACGGCCAGGCAGAGCTCTGCCCTGGGGCTGGGGAGGGCAGGGCCCAGGGGATGGCGAGGCCTCTCTGGTGGCAGGTGCTGAACATGGCGGAGATCCAGACGCGCCTGGCCTACGTGTGCTGCGTGCGGCAGCTGGAGGAGGTGCGCAACAGCGACTACTGCGAGTACCTGCGCCCGCCCATCGACAGCTACGGCACCTTGGACTTCGGCAAGTTCACCGAGATCTGCGTGAGTGCGGAGGCGGCCGCGGGGCCCCGGGCCCGCCTTTTTAAAAACATGTTTTTATTGATTCAGAGAGCAAGGGAGGGAGAGAGAGAAACATTAGTGAGGAGAGACAGTCACTGATCGGCTGCCTCCTGCAAGCCCTCTGCGGGATCCTGCCCACCACCGGGCCTGTGCCCTGACCTGGCTCTGAGATCAACGCTCAACCGCTGAGCCACACACACCGCACACACCGCACACACCCCACGCACACAGCCCGCACACCCCCCGCAGGCGCTGGCTGCTTCCTCCCCAGCCCCTGCCCTTCTGAGAGCAAGAGGTGGTCCCACACCCAGGCCCGGCCCTGTGTGCAGGAGGTGGGGTACCAGCACGGCCGGACGGTGTTTGACATCTGGAGGCGCAGTGGGGTGCTGGAGAAGATGCTGCAGGACCGGCAGGGCACAAGCAAGATGAAGGCCTTTGATGTGAGTGCCCAGCGGCGCCCTCTGCCGTCCCTCTTCTGCAACCTGCCCCCCCCCCCAAGCCCCAACCCCCGAATCTGAGATTGCAGCCAGCAGCACCAGAGCACCCCTCAGCTGCCGCGTCCTGTGGCCAGAGGAGTAGAAGGCAGCAGGCCTGGGCTGTCTCCTCGCCTCTCTGTGCCCCTGCCCCTTGCCCATCCCTCCCCACCCCTTCCGAGAGGGTGGGGGTCTGGGTGGGGGTCTGTGCAGGACTCTGCCCATCTCTCACATCCCTGCCCCCACTCCAGGGGCTGGGGATCCTCAGAAGCCAGGCCCCCGGGGGGGGGGGGCAGGGCCCGGGGCGGGGTGCCTGTGCCCAGGTGTGGCCTCCTCCCCAGGTCCTCACCTGCCCCAATGCCTCCTTCACGGACCTCGCCGAGATCGTGTCGCGCATCGAGCCCGCCAAGGTGGCCGTGGTGGATGGTGAGTGGACGCCAGGACGTGTGCCCACAGCCAGGGTGCTGGGGCGCGTCCCTGCCACACCCTTGCCCAGCAACAAGGGACCCTGGGCCTGGTGGGCTGTGGGCGGGGCCCGTGCCATCGCGGCACGGCCCCGCCCCCGGGGCGACCAACGTGGACCCTGTGCCCAGACGAGTCTGACTACCTGACCGAGTGCGAGGAGGGCTTGCCGGAGGGCCCCCAGGAGGCCTACGCGGACTTCCAGAGCTCCCCGGCCGACGGGGGCTCCGACTGGGTGAGCTGCCCGGGCCGCCAGGCCCCGCGCCACCCCCCGCACTGAGGCCTGGGCAGGGACGCCCGCAGGGTGGCCTCCACTGTCCCACCCCGACCGTGCCGTCTGCTTCCAGGAGGACGAGCCCTCGCTGCAGCCCCAGCACCCCGGCGTGGCCGCCCCCACGCCGCCCCCGGACGCCTCGCCGCCCCGGCTCTCTGGCCAGGACGGGTAGAGGCCTCCCCGGACGCCCCCGAAGCCAGTACCTCGTGGCCTGTGCTGGAGACCGTGGCTCCCGGGCAGGAGACCTGGCCGCGCCCGGGCCGTGCTGGGTGTCAGGCCTCTACACTGGGCGCTCCTGGGGCGCTGGCCCTGGCCCTCCGGCACACACAGCAGCCCCCCGGCTCTGAGTGGTGCTGGAGCCTCTGAGCCCCGATGCTTCTGCCCATCAGGCCAATAAAAGTAGATCTGATGTGTGGGCGTGTCGTCCTTAGCCTGTCCTTGCGGGAGCCGTGCCAAGACTGCCTGCAGCCACTGGGCGCGGGGGCCTGGTGGGCGCACCCCGCCTCCCTCCCCAGAGGACGCCCTCTGCTGGGACTTGGCAGCAATTCAGGCCGAGCCGGGCGCGTGCCCAGGAGCTGGGGTCCCCAGAGCAAGGACCAGCCTCCCCCCCCTCAGGCATTGCTCCCACTGGTTCACCCGACCGGTCTGAGACGCGGGAGCCCCCACTTCTCGGGGTCATGGAGCAGCGCCCGGACTGCGGGGGAGCTGGGGAGGGACCTCTGACCCGGAGCCCAGGGCCTTGCAGGCAGGTGCCTGCCCTGGTGCGGATGGACGGATGGACGGAAGGACACTGTTGGCGGAGCTGCCACCCAGGTCCTGACGTCAGGTGGGCGGCCAGGGTGCACGGACCGCCGGGCCCCGCCCCACCCTGACGTCACGGTGGGCGGAGCATCGCCCCCGGGCCTGGCCGCGGCTCCGGCTCCGGGTCCGCCTCCGGCTCCGGGTCCCGGTGCTGGACGCGCGGAGGGCCCGGCGACCATGCGAGCCCCCGGCCCGAGCCCCGGTGCGGCCCGGCTCCCCCGGTGGCGGCGGCGGGCGCGGGGCGCGCTCTGAGCCCGGGGATGCGCCGGCGCCTCGACCATGGGCGCCGCCGCCTCCCGGAGGAGGGCGCTGCGGAGCGAGGCCATGTCCTCCGTGGCGGCCAAAGTGCGGTGAGTGCCCGCCGCCCCGCGGGCTCCCCGCCCGCCCCCGGGCGCCCCGGGCCTCCCCACCACGCGCGGGGCAGGGTCCCGGCGGAGGGCCGACCGCCCGGCTGCAGGTCCCGCCCCGCTGCCCTGGCCCCGGTCCGGAGCTGCGACCCGACCTGCCGGCCGGGCTCTGGGGGAGGAGTGCCCGCGGGGTGACCCGGCTGCAGGGGCGGGGACCCAGCGCCCGCCGCGGGCGAGGCCGGCGTGTGCCTGACGGCGCCGCGCTGTCCGCCCCCAGAGCCGCCCGGGCTTTCGGCGAGTACCTGTCCCAGAGTCACCCTGAGAGCCGGAACGGAGCAGGTAGGGGCGCGGGAGGCGGTGCGGGGGTCCGCACAGCCCTGGCCCCGGGGCCACTGGCCTGTTCCAGCGGCGCCCCGGGGCTGGGGGTGGGTGAGCTGAGTGGCAGCAGCTGCCCCGCGGGGCTGGCTCCCTCACGCCCCTGCCCTCCCTGCCCAGGGCCCCAGGAAGAGCTCATCACCATGGCACCCACCCAGCCTGGGCCGTTGGCATGGCAACCGGCCTCCTGGCACCCCCAGGGTTGGCACCGCTGTCTCTGGGGGCCAGCTGGCCGGGGGAGGGGAGGAGTTGGCACTGGGCACCGTGAGCGGAGCCAGGCTAGGAGGGGCTGCTGCTTCTTGCCCCCCCGTCGCCCGGCAGGTAGCACACCCCGTCGCCCACACGCACAGCGCTGGGGCCCGGCCGGAGGGCGGGCAGCCGCTGGAGGAGGCCTCGGAGCCCCCTCCCAGGAGGGCAGGGCCAGGGGGGTCGGTGGGGCCGGGCAGTCCCAGGCCCACGTCCCGCTTCGGAGCGCCCGGAGACGACGGGGAGGGAGGCCCGCCTGGAGCTCACCTGCCGCCTCTCCCCCAGACCACCTGCTGGCCGACGCCTACTCTGGCCACGAAGGGTCCCCCGAGATGCAGCCGGCCCCCCAGATCAAGCGCCGCCTCTCGCTCGTCTCCAAGGGCAGCCTCTCGGAGGAGGGGGCCATTGGGAAGCCGGCGGGGGAGGGACCCCAGCCCCGCGTGTACACCATCTCGGGGGAGCCCGCCCTGCTGCCCGGCCCCGAGGCCGAGGCCATCGAGCTGGCCGTGGTGAAGGGGCGGCGGCGCCGGGAGCAGCACCCCCCCCACCACAGCCAGTCCCTGCGCGGCAGCCGCGAGAACGTGGGCACAGCCTGCCCGAGCTGGGCGGGCAGCCGCCAGGGCTCCCAGGACTGTCCGGAGTGCGCCCCGCTGGCCCCGGGCCCCTCCCCTCGGGCCTTCGGGCTGGACCAGCCGCCCCGGCCCCAGGCCACCGGCCGCCGCAAGAAGCTGGAGAGGATGTACAGTGTCGACCGCGTGTCTGGTGAGGGGCTTGGCGTGGGCGCGGGCGTGGGCGCGGGCGCGGGCGAGCTTGTGCGGAGTGCTGGTGCCAGGTCTGCTAGCAGAGCCGCTGGGATGCTTGGCCAGGTGGAGGTGCCCAGGTCACAGCTGCAGCTAGTCCTGCCCCCTGCCCCGTGGCCCGTGGCCCGTGGCTGGCCGTGGCCCGTGGCCCGTGGCTGGCCGTGGCCCGTGGCTGGCCGTGGCCCGTGGCTGGCCGTGACCCTGCCAGAGTCAAAGAGTGCTTCTCGGAGGAGGAGCTTGGAGGGAAGGAGGGTGCGGAGGGGGAAACATGGCGAGGCTGGACGGTGGCGCTGCCCCGGCCCGACCCCCGTGCAGGGCTCCCTCCTCAGGACACACATGACTGTGTGGGCCTGGCCAGCCGTGGGCCTCCCCCCAGGCTGGTGGCTCTGTGGGTGGTGCGCACTCCCGGGCCGCCACGCCTTGGAAAGACCCCCTGGGCCTCAGGCAGCCCTGCCTCCTGCTCGGAGGGCGCCTCCTGAGGGCAGAGCTCTCCCTAGCTGAGCCGCCACGTCCGCCGAGGCACCTCCCGGGCATCGGCACAGCCCCGGGCGTGGGCAGCCCCCTCCACCACCTCCGGCTCCTGAGGGACAGGGCTGGGGTTGGGCGAGGGTCAGGGTGGGCAGCAGAGCGGCTGCAGCCTCCCCACCTGGCCTAGGAGCTGCAGGTGGACACACGCTCGGGGGTCTCCACCTCGCCCTCTGGGAGCGGGGGGGCGGGGGTCTGGCCGCTCCCACCAGGGTCCTGGTGCAGAGGGTCCGGGGGCTGCGGCCTTTCCCTGGCCACCTCCTCCTCGCGGAGACGGGCTCCTGTCCGGCTCCCTGGGGACAGGCTGTGCTTTCCCAAGAATGCTCCCCACTGTGCAGCCAAAGAGCTGAGCGAGGACAGCACACGTCATGAGCCCGCAGTGGTGGGCGCACGTGGCAGAGCCTGTGCCTGTCCCCCTCCCCCGTGGTGGCCGAAGTACACGCTCCCCTGCAGGCCCCCTGCCCCCCTGCAGACTCCCCACTCCCCTATAAGCCTCCCCCACCCCCTTCAGGCTCCCCGCCCCCCCTGCAGCCCCTCCATTCCCTTGCAGGCCCCCTGTCCCCCTGCAGGCTCCCCGCCCCTGGTCACCACGCCTCTGTCTCTTCCAGACGACGCCCCCACCCCCATCCGCACCTGGTTCCCCAAGGAAAACCTCTTCAGCTTCCAGACGGCAACCACAACTATGCAAGCGTGAGTCGTGCCCCCGCCGTGCGCCCGGCCCCTGCCCCTGCTCCTCAGCAGCCCCGTGCCCACGCCTGGCGTCCCTCTGAAGGCGGGCGGGCCAGCTGCTCTCACCCCCGCGGCCCCCAGGCCTCCCCTCTCTTCACGGCGCCTCCTGCCCGTCCACGGCTGGGACAGTCACCGGTGGGGGCGGCTCCCCTGGGCCCGCGTCACTCGGCTCTGCCCACGAGGCTCTGCCTCACGGCGCCCGGACAGCAGCCTGCTCACGGTGGTCCGTGAGTCCCCGGGGACAGCGTAGGGCCGCGGGGTCTGCCCTCTGTCCGGGCTCTTCCCAGGCCCCGGCCGTCCTGTGCTCCACACCGGCGACACCCCTCCCCACACGCTCCCACCACACCCCGAGGCCCGGGGCGGGCAGGCCACACGCCTGGGGAGGGACTGGCCGCAGGGTGCTCCTGGGAGTGAGGGGCCCAGGCTCACTGCGTCTTCTCTCCCACGCTGCCCTCCGGCCGCGCCACCAGCATCTCGTAAGTACCCCGTGGGGCCTGCAGCCTGGGCAGGCGTGTCCCCCGGAGCCCCTCACCCCAGTGAGCTCGGCAGGCGGCGACGGGGCCTGGACCCTGAGCGCAAGGCGGCGGCGGCCGCCAGGGGCCCGGCCAGGGCGAGGCGGCAGGCCCCTCTGCAGGCCCGGTGCCCCGCTTGGCCCACGGTCCCCGAGCTCTCGCCTCTGCCCCCGTGTCTGTCCCTCTGCCCGTGCTGACTCCCCGGTTTCCCAGGGTGTTCAGGGGCTACGCGGAGAGGAAGCGCCGGAAACGGGAGAGTCATTCCGCGTCCGTAATCCAGAGGTAGGGCCTGCCAGCCACTCGCCACCGGGGTCCGTCTCATGTGTGTGCTGGTCTGGCCTGGGCCCCCGAGGCCCCCGCAGACCGGATGGGGGAAGGGCGGTGGCGACCACTGGCCTGGCCCTGCTCTGGGGACGCAGTAGGCAGGCGAGGGCACGGGCCTGGGCCCCAGGCTCTCGTTGGGGCACAGTGGAGCCAGAGCTGTGGGGTCAGTGTCAAGGCTGGCCCTCCCGGCTCTCACCTCAGATGGTCAGATGGCCAGAAGTCGGCCTTGTCAGGGCACAAGGGTGTGGCAAAGGAGACCTGCCCCTGAGCCTGGGGGGGGGGGGGGCGGTAAGGGGAAAGAAGGGGGAAGAGGGGGCGGCCGTGGCCGAGGCCCAAACCACCTGTGGGTGGTGCAGAGCAGGAGCGGTGACCTCACCGGGCGGGGAGGGGAGAGGGGAGGAGGGCGGCCCTGCGCTAAGGGAAGGAGGGGTAAGGGGAGGCCTGGTTCTCTGCCTTCGGCCTGGCAGACAAGGGGGCGCTGGGAGGACCTCAGTGGGACAGGGACTGGGGAGGGACTGGGTGGGCGCTGGGCCGGTAGGAGGGTCTCTCCTGGACAGAGGGACAGAGGCCCAGCGCGGGGTCAGGGATGGAGGGCAGGGCCCCGCTCACCCCTCGCAGCCCTCAGCAGCCGCTGCCCCTCTTCCCCCAGGAACTTCCGGAAGCACCTGCGCATGGTCGGCAGCCGGAGGGTGAAGGCCCAGAGTAAGGGGGCCGGCGGCGGGGGCGGCGGGAGGGGCGCCTGCTCTTGGCTGGGCTGCGTGCTGCTCGCTGTGCGGGACACCCCTAAGGCCCCGGCCTCCCACGCCCCCCCAGACACCCCAGTCTCCATCCCTCCCAGGCTCCGCCCATAGCCCCCACCCCCCCTCACCCCTCCTTCCCGCCACGGCCTCCTCCAGTTCCCCAGCCCAGAACTTCCAATCCTACCCAGGCCCACCCCGCACGGCCCCCTCCGGCCCGCCCGCCCGGCTGATGGGGTTCGCTCTCCCGCAGCGTTCGCGGAGCGGCGCGAGCGCAGCTTCAGCCGGTCCTGGAGCGACCCCACCCCCGTGAAAGCCGACACTTCCCACGACTCCCGCGACAGTAGGTGCCCCGCGGGCCGGCCCGCCCGCGGTACCCCCGCCCGCGGTACCCCCGTCCCGCCCCGCGGTACCCCTGTCCCCCCGCCTCGCGGTACCCCTGCCCCCCCCGCCTCGCGGTACCCCCGCCCGCGGTACCCCCGTCCCCGCCCCGCGGTACCCCTGTCCCCCCGCCTCGCGGTACCCCTGCCCCCCCCGCCTTGCGGTACCCCCCGCCCCACGGTACCCCCGCCCCGCGGTACCCCCGGCCCCGCCCCGCGGTACCCCAGCCCCCCCCCCCGTCCCGCCCCGCGGTACCCCCGGCCCCGCCCCGCGGTACCCCGGCCCCCCTCCCCGCGGTACCCCGCCCCCGCCCGCGGTACCCCCGTCCCCACTCCGCGGTATCCCCGGCCCCCCGGCCCCGCCCCCCTCTCCCCGCGGTGCCCCCCGCCCCGCCCCGCGGTACCCCCGCCCCCCGCCCGCGCTCCGCAGGCCGGCCCCCCCTCCAGAGGCGCCCCAGGCCCCGCGCTCCGCAGGGCGGTCCCTCCGGGGCTAAGCTTCTGGCTTCTGCTCTGAGCCTCGGGTTACCGGCTGGTAACCGAGGGCGCCCGCACCTCTGACCCCGCGGCGGCAGCTGTGCAGGTGCGGGCGGCACCTGGGCCTCCGCTGGCCGCCCGCGGGGGGCACGAGGCTGCCAGGCGCAGCCCTCCCGGCACTCGCCTCCGGCTCCGTCGGCTCCCTTCGCGGCTCCATCCCCCCGCCTGCTCCCTCGGCCCGGACCTCCGGGCGGCCCGCCAGCGCCGCCCCCGCCCCCGCCCCTCGCGGACCGGCCGGCGCCCGCCCGCAGCCCGTGCCCTAACCCTCCGCAGGCGGCGACCTGCAGAGCTCGCACTGCGCCCTGGACGAGGCTTTCGAGGACCTGGACTGGGAGGCCGAGAAGGGCCTGGAGGCGGAGGCCTGCGCGGCGGAGGGCTTCCTGCCGCCCAAGGTCATGGTGAGGGCGGCTTCCCCAGCGGGCGCCGGCCGGCTGCCGCGGGGCTGGGGGTCCGCATGGGGCTCCCCTGGGGCTGCCCGGTCTCCTCGTCTCCGCTGCGGGGGGGGGGGGGGGGCGCCGGCCGGCTGCCGCGGGGCTGGGGGTCCGCATGGGGCTCCCCTGGGGCTGCCCGGTCTCCTCGTCTCCGCTGCGGGGGGGGGGGGGGCGCTGGCTGGCTGCCGCGGGGGTGGGGTCCGCAGGGGGCCCCCCTGGGGCTGCCCGGCCTCCTCGTCTCCGCTGCGGGGGGGGGGGGGGGGGCGCTGGCCCACAGGGCCTCCCGCTGCCCTGGCCCCGCTGCGGCCGAGCCTTCCTGAGCGGCTCCTGTGTCCCCAGCTCATCTCCTCCAAGGTGCCCAGAGCGGAGTACATCCCCACCATCATCCGCAGGGACGACCCGTCCATCATCCCCATCCTCTATGTGAGTGCCCGCCCCCAGCCCCCAGCACCCCCTGCCCCCAGCCCCCAGCAGCCCCCTGCCCCCCGCCCCCAGCCCCCCGCCTCCTGACCCCCGCCCCCAGCCCCCAGCCCCCCGCCTCCTGCCCCCCGCCCCCAGCCCCCCGCCCCCAGCCCCCAGCTCCCCAGCTCCCCGCTCCCTGCCCCCCGCCCCCAGCCCCCAGCCCCGCGCCGGTGGGGGGCTGCCTGAGGGGACTCTGACTCAGGTTGGCCTGTGTCTCCTAGGACCACGAGCACGCGACCTTCGAGGACATCCTGGGTATGTGCCCTCCTTTCCCCCCCCCCGTCTTGGGGGGCGGGGGCTGGGGGTGGGGGTGCCAGGCCGTAGACAGCACTGGGCGCGCTCACACCCCTCCCTCCGCAGAGGAGATAGAGAAGAAGCTGAACATCTACCACAAGGGCGCCAAGATCTGGAAGATGCTCATATTCTGCCAGGTGGGGCGGCGCCCCGGGGTGTCCTGGGGGAGCAGCGGGTGGCACCCGTGGTGCAGCCCCCCGGCTGACCAGTCTCTCACAGGGCGGCCCG
Organism: Nyctalus aviator; assembly: GCA_036971965.1. NCBI lineage: Eukaryota > Metazoa > Chordata > Mammalia > Chiroptera > Vespertilionidae > Nyctalus > Nyctalus aviator. The sequence goes on from CM072931.1 coordinate 70,991,953, forward strand.
GGGCACCTGTACCTGCTCAAGAACAAGGTGGCCACCTTCGCCAAGGTGGAGAAGGAGGAGGACATGATCCAGTGAGTGGAAGGGCCGGTGAGGGCTGGGGAGGGGGCTGGGGGCCGGTGGGTGCGGGAGGGGGCTGGGGCGGGGGCTGGGGGGTTGGCAGGGGCTGGGGAGGGGGCTGGGGTCTGGTGGGGACAGGCAGGGGCTGGAAGGGGGCTGGGGGATTGGCGGGGGCTGGCGGGGCTGGGGAGGGAGTTGGGGGGTTGGCAGGGGCTGGGGAGGGGGCTGGGGTCTGGTGGGGACAGGCAGGGGCTGGAAGGGGGCTGGGGGATTGGCGGGGGCTGGCGGGGGCTGGGGAGGGAGTTGGGGGGTTGGCAGGGGCTGGGGAGGGGGCTGGGGTCTGGTGGGGACAGGCAGGGGCTGGAAGGGGGCTGGGGGATTGGCGGGGGCTGGCGGGGGCTGGGGAGGGAGTTGGGGGGTTGGCAGGGGCTGGCAGGGGCTTGTGGGGGCTGGTGGGGGCGGGCGGGGCTGGGGGGTTGGCGGGGGCTGGCGGGGGCTGGGGAGGGAGTTGGGGGGCTGGTTGGGACTGGTGGGGGCTGGCGGGGGCTGGGCCCTGCGTCCTGTGCCCTCCGCTCGCCTGGGGCCTGGGCTGGAGGCCACCTGTGACTCGCCCTTCCCCCCACCAGCTTCTGGAAGCGGTTGAGCCGCTTGATGAGCAAAGTGAACCCAGAGCCAAACATCATCCACATCATGGGCTGCTACATTCTGGGGAACCCCAACGGGGAGAAGGTACAGGGACCCCAGGCCCCACCCAGGCTTCGGGGGCCGGACCCATGAAAAGATTGACAGAATGCCCCTCCCACCTGTGTCCTCAGATTCCCTTTCCTCTTCCCTCAAACCCTCGCCCGCTTGGCTCCGTGGATAGAGCCTTGGCCTGGGGACTGACGGGTCCTGGGTTCAATTCTGGTCAAGGGCACATGCCCGGTGGGGGGTTCGATCCCCAGTAGGGGGCGTGCAACAGCAGCCAATGCATGATTCTGATCATTGATGTTTCTTTCTCCCTCTCCCTTCTTCTCTGAAGTTAATACAAATATATATTTTTAAAAACCCTCCAGAGAACCTTTTGGTTTTTCTAAGCCCTGTGCCATGCCATCAGTGATCATATCAATTGGCAGTGACTTTCGTATAGAGAAGTAGAAAAGTCGCAATGTATTGACTGTACCACAGACACAACATGTATGCTTTTTACTTAGCTAGTAGCATAAATAAAACCAAATCTCAACATAAAAAAATAATAAAATAAAAATTAAAAACCCTGCAGAGAAACCCCTTGCTCCTCAGCCCAGCCTGTTGTGAGGGGTCCTGCCCCCCCCATCTTGCCCGTAAGCCCCCTCCCTCCTCTGCCTGGACTCACGGCCCCGCCCCTTCCTTTCAGCTGTTCCAGAACCTCAGGACCCTCATGACCCCTTACAGGGTCATCTTTGAGTCCCCCCTGGAGCTGTCGGCCCAAGGTGAGTGTCAGGCTGCTTCCCAGCTCCGGATGGGGTCCCGGAGGCAGCGCCCCACCCCCCGGCCCGCCCTATTCCAGCCTGAGCCCCGCCCCTCAGCCCCGGCCCCGCCCCTCAGCCCCGGCCACGCCCTTCAACTCCGGCCCCGCCCTCGGCTCCGGCCCCGCCCCGCGCTGTCTGGGCCCCGCCCCTCGGCTCTGGCCCCGCCCCGCGCTCTGCCTGAGCCCGCCCACCTCCCCGCAGGGAAGCAGATGATCGAGACCTACTTCGACTTCCGGCTGTACCGCCTGTGGAAGAGCCGCCAGCACTCGAAGCTGCTGGACTTCGAGGACGTGCTGTGAGGGCAGGGCCGCCGCCCCGTCCTGGCGCCCGGTCCGGCCCGGGCCCCGCCGGCAGCCTCGGCTCAGGGGCCGCCGCCGCCGAACAAGTGCCATTTCCTCCGGCCCCTCGGGAGCCAGTGACGTGCCGCCGGCCCGGGTGCCCGCCCTGCGAACCCTTCACCAGCACCGGGCGCTGGGGGCGCCGGGTCGGCTCGCGCGCGCCCTCTGCCGGCCTGTCCCCAGCGTGGCCTGGGCCCGCCCCCCGCCCCTCCTCGCTGCCGCGGCCAGGCCCGGGCGGGGGAAGGGGGTCCATCCAGGGCTGGGCCCCCGGGTGAGACCCGCCCGCTGCATGGGGGCCGGACCCCGCCTCCAGGCCCAGGAGCCGCGCTGGTGGGCGGGCTGGCACCTGCCCCGCGCGGGCGGCTCTGTACGCACAGCGGGCGCCGGGGGCAGGTCCCCCTTGCAGAGCCTGGTCTGAGGGCACCTGGCCGTGCCCGAGGCTGCGGGCGGGCGGGTGGCCGGGCTCTATCCGTGTACGATGTCCGTAGAGTGACCATTAAAGCTGACCCTCCGCTGCTCTGCCGTGTCCTCAGCTGTGTCCTCAGCCGCGGGTCCTCTCTGCACCCGAGCTTCTGGGCTGATGGAGCCGCCCGCACACCTGGCTGGGCCGAGGCTGCCAGCTTCCACGCCTCCCAGCCAGGGGCCGCTCCATGGGAGGGTGGGGAGCCCGCCGCAGGCCCGGAAGGGTCTAGAAGCGGGTGGAGAGCAGGCCCCGAGCCGCTGCCGCCTGGTCCCTGAGAAAGGGCAGGGTGGGCGTGGGGGCCTGCCCCTCGCACTTCTATCCCCACCCCTGGCAGTGACCACAGGACCGGCTGGCCTTTGAGCCTCCTCCTCCCCAGATGTGCCCACTGCCACCCATCCCCTCGTGACCAAGCTCTCACTGGGCACCCCGGGGGACAAACAGCTGGTGCCAGCCGGTTACCCACAGTGGGCGGCATGATGCAGCCGGAGGGACAGCAGGGGCCGGAGGGACAGCGGGGGCCGGAGGCACAGTGGGACCGGAGGGTGGTGGACCTGCTCGGGGACGGCCCTGCATCACCCCTGCTGGGCGGGAAGTAGAAATTTTGGCGCAAACTTGAATAGGTAAACTCTTAGGAGTTTCGACTCAATACCACATGCTTGTCTACATGCTCTGCACATACTTACTACACGCACCACAGAGTCACGTGGTTCCTGAGACCTGGTGGGACTCCCGCGCCCTCAGGCAGGCATCGGGGTGTCGCTCTGGCACTTCTGCTGGTAGATAAAACCCCACAGGCCTAAGCAGGCAGCCTCCCACACGGCCCACCTCCCGCACACGTGCTCGGAGGGCCCTCCGTCCTGCCCCGGGCCAGCCGAAGCTCTGCCATGTGCCCCTGGCCTCGCCTGGCCTCGCCGGGACCCGGGGGCGGCCGAGGCGGGTGAGGGCTGGGCGGGCCTGCCCCGCCCGCGGGAGGCTCCAGGGTGGCCACCTGGTTCAAAGTTCCACTCCCCACACCCATACCCACCCAGGGGGGGCATCATGGAGGGACAGCTGGCAAACGCTGACGGTGCCCAGGAACAGGCAGTGCAAACACGGAGGTATTCGGGGGAAAGTAGGTGGGATCCTTAACACGGCCCGCGTGGTTCAGGGCCCACTCGGGGTCTGGTTTCTGGATAAAGAGAGAGACTGGGACTGGAAAAGGGTTCATTTGGAAAATGGGGGCCAGGCGGGAAGTCCACCTGTAGTCCTGCTCTGGCCTTTCACCGTTCCTTTTATTGGAATTCTGAGACAAAGACATCTCTTAGGCGGGAAATTCCAACAGCAGAAAATCAAGAATTTACATATGATCAACAAATTCAAGTTGCCTCAACTACCACTATCTCAACTAGACGAGAGGTTGGCCAGCTCTTTTTACATTTTACTATCAGGGAACGTTTGGTTTCGGTCAGCCAGCTCTTTTTACATTTTACCGCCAGTGACTCAACCTAGAGTCAATGAGTTAATAGCTCCGACCATTCAGAGCCATGATGGTTGGCCAGCTCCCTTGACAATTTATTACCAGTGACAATGCTAGGTTTCGGTCAGCAAAGTACACCAGTGCGGTGACGGCGCCTGCCCACTGCCCGCCTGAGACACCAGCGAGGCAGAGGTGAGGCAGAGGTGGTGGGGGAAGAAGTATTCACAGCACGTGAGAGGGTCGGGTCCTTAACAGGGAAGACTTTTTATGTGTTTTTGTTTTGTTTTTAAATATCTTTTATTGATTCTTTTACAGAGAGGAAGGGAGAGGGATAGAGAGTTAGAAACATTGATGAGAGAGAAACATTGATCAGCTGCTTCCTGCACCGCCCCCCCACACACCCAACTGGGGATGTGCCCGCAACCCAGGCACATGCCCCTGACCGGACTCGAACCCGGAACCCTTCAGTCCGAAGGCTGACGCTCTATCCCCTGAGCCAAACCAGTCAGGGCTGTAATTGTAGTCTTTAAGTTACTTTTATATCATATAAAACCTATAAAAGGTATCATTCGGGGAAGATGTATATGTGCTGGTGGGTGCGGGGGAGGCACTGTGAGTGGCTGCCGTCCCGTTGGACAGAATCTGGCAGCCACTGTTAAGTGTCACGCGTCCTGATGAAACAGGAGCACTGGACAGACTAATTACTAGCAAGGAGGCTGTGTCAGCCATTAGAAACCTCCCAAAAACACGAATCCAGCACCAGATGGCTTCACTGGTGACTCCTACCAAACATTCAAAGGAAAGTTAATACCAATCCTTCTCAAACTACTGTAAAAAAATGCCAAGCCCTTACCCCGGCGCCAAACCCAGACAAGGATGGCACACAACAACAACAGCCGTGATGACTGTAGATGCCAAAATCCTCAGCGAAATGTCAGCAAACGGAACTCGGCAATACACTAAGGGGACACCTCATCACCGTCACGTGGGATTTGTTCCAGAGATGCAGGATGATTCAGCATCTGCAAACCAAAACAACAAACCCAAAATGTTGTCTGAGACCATGAACGGCCCCAAATAGCTACAGCAAGCGTCAGAAAGGAGAAGAAAGCTGGAGGCAACTTACCCCCAGGTTTCAAACTATGCTACAGAGCTACAGTCCTCAAAACAGCATGGCATTGACAGAAAAACATATCGATGGGACAGAGTAGGGAGCCCAGAAATAAACCCATGGATGTACACACATGGTCGACTGATTTATGACAAAGGAGCCAAAATTATGCAATGGGGGAGGAAAATCTCGTCCATCAACCGTGTCGGGAAAACTGGACCCTCCCTTACCCCACACACAGGATGGACGTAGAAGATGGGAGCCTTGAGCGAACAGCCCCTGGAAGAACACAGGCGGGAATCTCCTTGACATCAGGCTTGGCACTGATTCCTTCAAACCTGCACCGAGCCCTGGCTGGTTTGGCTCAGTGGATAGAGCGTTGGCCTGCGGACTGAGAGGGTCCCGGGTTCGATTCCAGTCGGGGCACATGCCTGGGTTGTAGGCTCGATCCCCAGTGGGGGGGCGTGTGGAGGGCAGCCAATCCATGATTCTTTCTCATCACTGATGTTTCTATCTCTCTTGACCTCTCCCTTCCTCTCTGAAATCAATACAAATATATTTTAAAAAACACACACAAAAACAACAACAACACCAAAACCCTGCACCAAAAGCACCAGTAACAAAGGCCACAAGACACAGGTCTGTCGCGCGAAAAGTCTCTGCGGAGCCCAGGGAGCCGTCGCAGAGCGGAGGCAGCTTGAAGACGGAGATGAGGATTGCAAACCACGTACCTGATCAGGGGCCAACGGGCAGCAAACATGAAGGATTCACACAACTCAGCAGCTACAAACCATTAAAAAATCCAATTGGAAAACGGGCAGAAGAGGGCGTCAGAGCTTACGCTGAGCCGGGCCGGTGTGGCTCAGTGGTTGAGCGCAGACCCCGGAACCAAGAGGTCGCTGTGAGGGAGCAGGAACGGGCTCTCCTGCCAGAAAAGGGGGGGGGGACTCAGGACCCTGGCGGCCTACCTCCTGGGTGGGTCCGGGGAGACCTGTGCCCCAAAGTCCCTCACCTCTGTCTTCAGGGTCAGAAGGTGGAAACTCCCGGAACGCCTTGGACGGGGAGGACGGAGGGGGGCGCGGAGGAGGGACCGGGCGCCTGTGCTGAGCGGGAGAAGCCAGGTGCTGTCCATCCCTGGGACCTGCCCTCCAGAGGAGCTGTGGACGAAGCTGCTGCTTGGGGTGGGCGGCCAGGCCGGCGTGAGCACAGCGTCCGCCCAGGAGGGAGGCCAGGGCCCCCAGCCGTGCACAGAAGCAGTTCTGAGAGCGGACACCCCCCAGCAGGCGCCCAGGCTGCAGCCCCTGCCCCCTCCCCCTCAGTCCCCCCACACACACCGGGCTGGGCCGCCTCGGCCTTTGCTCCCGCTGGAGCCCTGGCTCCCTTCTAGTCACCTGACTCACCTGACTCTGACCTGCCCTCAGCCCAGCCCCGGCTCTTCTGCCAGTTGGGGGAGGGTGGGGCGGAGGGCAAGGTCCGCCTCCCCGGAGGGGCGGGCCCACGTGCTGGGGTCCCAGAGCAGGGAGGGCAGAGAGGGAGAGAGGGGGCCCCCGGCACAGCAAGTGGAGGGGAAAACCTGGGCGCCGGAGGCTGGGGAGAGCCTCGGGGTGTGGAGGGGGAGTGACTGTCAGGGGCCTGAACTTGGCCTCAGGAGCCTCAGCCACTGTCTGCTAGCCGGGGGGTGGGGCTCCAGCTCCTGCCCGCAGATATGCAGGTGCGGGCGGCTGGTGACTAACGGGTGGGGAGGGGACCAGCAGCACCCAGCGAGACGCAGGTACCTGAGGGACAGCAGTCCAGCTTCCTCCTGCTGCCGCCAGCCACCAGCACAGGTGAGGGGCCAGCCAGGCCTGGAGGGGGGCTGTCCTGGCCTGAGGGGGCTGTCCTGGTCTGAGGGGGGCTGTCCTGGCCTGAGGGGGGTTGTCCTGGCCTGAGGGGGCCTGTCCTGGTCTGGGGTGGGCTTACCTAGGAGGGTGCTGACAGTTCTGGGGGCTCTCCTGACTCTGGGGAGTCAGCCCATTGTCTTTGCCCGCCCACAGGGGGCTCAGATGCTGTATCCGGGGAGATGGGCTGTGGCATGGGGTCCTGGGGCCCTGGCTTCGTTCTGTCACCTGCTCGTCTCTGAGCCGTGGCCAGGACTGCCCTCGCTGCAGCCCAAGCAGTACCTCCTGCCTCCTCTGAGCCTCCGTCCTCCCTCCTTCTGGACGGAGGGAGCCTTCAGCTGTCAGCACCCCTTTAGGGCCGGTCAGGATGGGCAGGAGCAGGACAGAGGCAGCCTCCCTCCCTCTTCCACTCTCCCTCCTCCCCCCCTCCTCCCCGGCCCTGCTCCAGCCGTGTTTGCCTTCCTGGGGGAATAGATGATACAATACAAATCACGGGGACCCCAAAGTGCTGCCGACTCTGAGATCAGGTTCCCCCGGGCAGCGGTGCCAGCTGGCTCGAGGCTCTGGGTGACCGGTGAGCAGCAGCTGGGGCCCTGCCCTCGGGGTCAGCCAGGATGCTGCGGGGGGGGGGGGGGCATCAGGGGCCGGAATAAAACCTTTTAGCGCAGACTGCAGATGCAGAGGCTGGGTTCCACACAAACCCGGTCTCTGCTAACTGCCCCTCAGGTGCTTCAGTGGAGACACGCTTCTGGGAGCCAGTGACCTCATTCCTCCATTGGGGTGCAGGTCACCTCTGCCCTTCTGGGTAGGCCTGACCCAGGGCCCAGAGAGGAACTCCGGCTGGGGAAGGCCTGGGCGGGGCCCCAGAGGAGGCTGGACCGTGGGAGGGGGTCCTGGGAGGGGTCCGGAGGGCGGGCGGCTGCCAGGACAATGGGGCGGGATGGGCGGGGCTTACAAAGGCGTGTGGGCTCCCAGCACAGGCCGGCCTCTGCGGCCCGCTCCCACCCCCAGCACCTGCAGCTCCTGGGCTCCCTCTGGCCCAGCGAGGGGGCAGGACCCCAGGTGGAGCCTGCCCACTGCTGCCCCCCAGGCCCAGCCCGCCCCCAGCATGAAGCTGACAGTCAAGGAGAAGGTGATCGTGGCCCTGCTGGGCGTCACGGTAGCCCTAGGCCTCACGGCGCTGGTGCTCAGCCTGGTGCAGGTCGCCAGCATCCTGCTGCCCGCGGACACCAAGGTGCGCCTGGGGGCGGGGCGGGGCCAGGGCGCATGGGGGCGGGCCTGGGGCGGGTGTGGGCGGGGCCATGGCGCCTGCAGGGCGGGGCGGGGCCAGGGCGCCTGCAGGGCGGGGCGGGGCGGGGCGGGGCCAGGGTTGTGCACACCCTCCTGACCCCAGTGTCACTCCCAGTTTGGGATCGTGTTTGATGCTGGTTCCTCCCACACGTCCCTCTTCGCGTACCGGTGGCCGGCGGACAAGGAGAACGACACCGGTGTGGTCAGCCAAGCCCTGACCTGCCAGGTGAAAGGTCAGCGGTCGCCCTGTCAGAGGGGGCGGTGTTGGGGCTCCCCGCCCCCCAGCTGAGAGCTGGCATGAGCTGGTCCCCGTCCCCAGTGAGTGGCAGATTACCCTCAAGGAGAGGGGCTCAGAGAGGTGGGCTGAGCTGCCCCAGGAGGCCCAGCGGCCCTCTGGGTGCTGGGCCGGAGCCTGCATTGCCTCCCGCGGGGGTCTGGACAGGACCTGCCTGAGCTCCTCCTGCCTCCCCAGCCTCGGGGGTTCCTGGGGTGCCTGCCCTGTGGCCCCAGCCCGTGTGGCTTCCTCCCTGCCTGCAGGCCCCTCCCCTCCTGCACAAGGACCTGTCCCCGGAGGGGGCCCTCGGGGTGACCTCCCCCACTTACCCTGCAGAGACCCCTTTCCCAGCGAGGCCGCCTGGAAGGCCTGGCAGGGTGAGCAGGTGGACACACCCTTTGGGGACCACTGTCCACCCCCCACAGGCCCTTTCCGCCCGGCCAGCCTTCGGGACCTGGAGCCTGGTCTTGGGCTGCTGTTTCAGGGCCCGGCATCTCCTCCTACGCCTCCGACCCCGCACAGGCCGGCGAGAGCCTGCGGGGCTGCCTGCAGGAGGCGCTGGCCGCCATCCCCGAGGCCCAGCAGCAGCGGACGCCCCTGTTCCTGGGCGCCACGGCCGGCATGCGGCTGCTCAGGTGAGGAGGGCGCGGGGCCCACACGTGACCCGGGAGAGGCCGGGAGCCGAGGCCTCAGCGCCCCGGGCGGGGGGATGGGCCGGGCCGGGTGGGGGACGGCGGGCAGGCCTCCCGTCAGCTCCGCCCCGTCCGTCCGCCCGTCTGTCCGCTCTGCGCAGCCAGAAGAACAGCTCCCAGGCCCAGCAAATCTTTGCGGCGATCTCAGACGTCCTGGGCCGGGCTCCCGTGGCCTTCTGGGGCGCCGAGCTCCTGGCCGGGCAGGACGAGGGCGCCTTGGGCTGGATCACCATCAACTACGTCCTGGGCCTGCTGGTCAAGGTGCCCGGGCGGCCTGCGTGGCGGGAGGAGCTGGGCCGGCCCGCACGGCCGGTCCTGGAGCTGGTGTCCGTCTGTGCCTAGTACTCCTTCTCCGGAGAGTGGATCCGGCCTCCGGAGGGGACGCTGGTGGGCGCCCTGGACATGGGCGGGGCCTCCACCCAGATCACCTTCGTGCCCGGAGGCCCCATCCGGGACCAGAGCACCCAGGCCTCCTTCCGGCTCTACGGCTTCGAGCACCGCGTCTACACCCACAGCTACCTCTGCTACGGGCGCGACCAGGCGCTGGTCAGGCTGCTGGCCCGGCTGGTGCAGGTGGGCTTCGGGGTCGGGGTCGGGGGGGCCGCGCCGACGGGGTGCTCTGGCCCGGGCCGGTGCTCACGGCCGCCCTCGCCCCCGCAGAGCAGCACGGCCCCCCTTGTCCGGCACCCGTGCTACCACGGCGGCTACGTGGACACGCTGTCCCTGGCCTCCCTGTACGAGTCGCCGTGTGTCCAGGCCGCGCCGCGCCCGGACTTCCCCCCGAGCCTGCCCGTGGAGGGGACCGGGAACCCCGGGGCCTGCATCTCCGCCATCCGGGAGCTCTTCAACTTCTCCAGCTGCCGCGGCCGCCAGGACTGCGCCTTCGACGGCGTCTACCAGCCCCCGTTGCGGGGCCAGTTCTATGTGAGCGAGGGTCCCGGCCCCAGGCCCCGGGCCGGCTCCCTGGACCGGGTGTGGGGTCGGGGGCACCCGCCCGCCCGGGCCGCCCCATCGCAGACGCCCCGTCTCCTCGCCGCCCCCAGGCCTTCTCTAACTTCTACTACACCTTCCACTTCCTGAACCTCACGGCCGGGCAGCCGCTGGCCACGGTCAACGCCACCGTCTGGGAGTTCTGCCAGAAGCCCTGGAAGCAGGTGGGGGCCGGGGCGCGGGGACAGGGTGGCCCGGGAGGTGGGGGAGGCACGGAGGGAGGACACCCCGTTGCTCGGGTTTGGGGCAGCCCCTCGGGCCGGGCGGTGTGGCCTCACCGGCTCCTCGTCCGGCCCAGGTGCAGGCGTCCTGGCCCGGGCAGCAGCCGTGGCTGCGGGACTACTGCGCCTCCGGCCTCTACGTACTCACGCTCCTGCTCGAGGCCTACGGCTTCAGCGAGGAGACCTGGTCCAGCATCACCTTCCGCAAGCAGGTGGCTGCCCCGGGCCGGGGGGCGGCTGGAGGGGGGGGCCCCGGCCCTGACCGCCCGGCCCTGACCGCCCGGCCCTGACCGCCCGCCCTGACTGCCCGGCCCTGACCGCCCGGCCCTGACCACCCGCCCTGACCGCCCGGCCCTGACCGCCCGGCCCTGACCACCCACCGTGTGCCCCTCCGCAGGCCGGGGGCGCCGACATCGGCTGGACGCTGGGCTACATGCTGAACCTGACCAACATGGTCCCGGCCGAGGCGCCCGCCCCGGGCCGCACCCAGAGCCAGGCCGTCTGGGTGGCCGGCGTCGTCCTGGTGGCGCTGACCCTCGCAGCCGTGCTCGCCGTGGCCGTGGCCCAGCTCCTCTGGCGCCGGGACTGAGCAGGGCCCACAGCCCCCCCGCTCCTCCCCGCAGTGCCCCCCCCCCCCCCGTCGGGCTGGCCTGACTCCCTGGCAGGGGCAGGTGGGGGGCAGGGGAGGCCCAGCCTGGAGCCTGTTACCGCCCGCGCCCACAAAACACGTCACACCTTGGCGGGAGCATCGCTTTTATTAAAACCCTCCCTCCAACCACCAGACTTCTCCAGGCTGGCCTTGTGGGCTGGGGGGGGGGGGGCAGGGGGCGAGGTCGGGGGGCGGGGAGGAGAGGGGCAGGGCGGGCGGGGAGGGGGCGGCTCCTCAGCGCGGGCCCGCGGGGACCACGAAGCTCTTGGGGAAGATGCCAACGCGGCCGTCACAGTGGCCCTCCAGCCAGGCCTGGTCCACTGCAAGGAACCGCGTGAGCCACGTCCCCTCGGACCCGGCGCCCGCGGGGCGGGGGGGGGGCTGCCGCCTACCCTCACACAGCACGTCCACCGTGTCGCCCTGCCGCAGGCCCAGGTCCGCGGGCCCCTGGGCGGAGTAGCTGTGCCGGGCCACCACCTGGTAGAGGACGGGCCGGCCGCCCGCTGCCTGCGGGGGGGGGCGGGGGACACTCAGGCCGGGCACCAGGGGGTCCGGGCCGCACCCCGGAGCCTCCCAGCCAGGCCCCCAGCCCGGCCCGCCCAGCTCACCGGCCCAGCTCACCCGGCACTGCAGCCGCAGCCCCGCCGACCCCGAGGCCGCCTCCGGCCGGGCCCCCCGCAGCCCCTCCGCCGGGACGGGGACCCAGCGCCCGCCGGCCCCCGGCTCCTGGTAGCTGAGGGAGACCCGCCCGAGCGTCAGCGGCAGTGAGGCCGCCGGCTGCGAGGGGAGGCCGGTGGCCCCGACACCGCAGCCTCTGACGGGTCGGGCCAGCCTCCTCCAGCTGGGCCCCCAGGCCCCCTCTGCCCCCGGCCCTCCCGGTCACCTGAGCTGCCCGCACTGGGCCTGGCGCGGGAGGGCCTGGCCCAGCAGGGCCCGCAGGCGGGGCAGGTCTGCTCCGCGGGGCGCCTGCAGGGCCAGGGTGAAGGCGCACTGCACCGTGAGGGTCACCCAGGGCTCGGGGTCCCCAGCAGCCAGGCCCTGAGGTGGGGCAGAAAGGCCGGGTGGTGAGGGCGGGACTGGGGGCGAGGCTGAGGGGGGCTGGGGGGGCTGAGGGGGCTGGGGGCGAGGCTGAGGGGGGCTGGGGCGGGCTGAGGGGGCTGGGGGCGGGGCTGAGGGGGCTGGGGCGGGCTGAGGGGGCTGGGGGCGGGGCTGAGGGGGCTGAGGGGGTGGGGGCGGGGCTGAGGGGGCTGAGGGGGTGGGGGCGGGGCTGAGGGGGGCTGGGGGGGCTGAGGGCGGGGCTGAGGGGGCTGGGGGCGGGGCTGAGGGGGCTGAGGGGGCTGAGGGGGTGGGGGCGGGGCTGAGGGCGGGGCTGAGGGGGAACTGAGGGGGGGCTGATGGGGGCTGAGGGGGTGGGGGCGGGGCTGAGGGCGGGGCTGAGGGGGAACTGAGGGGGGGCTGATGGGGGCTGAGGGGGTGGGGGCGGGGCTGGGGGCGGGGCTGAGGGGGAACTGAGGGCGGGCTGATGGGGGCTGAGGGGGGGGCTGAGGGGGCTGGGGGCGGGGCTGAGGGGGAACTGAGGGGTGGGGGCGGGCTGATGGGGGCTGAGGGGGGGGGCGGGGCTGAGGGGGCTGGGGGCGGGGCGGGGCTGAGGGGGCTGGGGGGGTGGGGGCGGGCTGATGGGGGCTGAGGGGGGGCTGAGGGGGTGGGGGCGGGGCTGAGGGGGAACTGAGGGCGGGCTGATGGGGGCTGAGGGGGGGCTGAGGGAGGGCTGGGGGGGCTGAGGGGGAGCTGAGGGGGGACTGAGTGGGGGCTGATGGGGGCTGAGGGCAGGGGCTTCCTCAGCCGCGTCCCCAGGCCATTCAGGGGGACTGGGCCTGGGCTCGGGACCTCTTACCCCGGCTCCTGTGGGGTCCTCGGGAGGTCCGGGGTCTGGGCCCCCAGCCGCCAGCAGCCCTGGGAGGGGGCAGAGCCGGACTCAGGCGCCAGAGGGGCCGTCTGGGGGAGCTCCCAGAACACCAGGGCGGCCCGGGCACCGGCTTCCTCTCTGGGGGTCACAGGGGCCGCTCCCAGCCCCCCGTGCTGCCCCTCCACAGAGCGCCCGCCTCCCGGACACCTTACCTACAGGAACCTGCCCGCCAGGCTGGTCCGTGCGGGGCCGCTGCAAGGGAAGCCATGGCTCTGCTTGGCCAGGGGAGGGACCGGGGGGGGGGGGGGGGGGGGGGGGGGGGACCTCGAGGGTGGGGTGGGGACCGGGGGTGGGGGCCAGGGGTGGGACCTTCAGGGTGGGGACTGGGGGTGGGGGCCAGGGGAGGGGACTGGGGGTGGGGACCCGGGGTGGGGGCCAGGGCCGGGACCAGGGGTGGGGGCCGGGGAGGGACCTCCAGGGTGGGGGAGGGCGGGGCCTGGGGGAGCTGGGGGCAGGGCGGTGGGACCTGCAGGGAATGGAGGGCCCTGGATGAACCGAAGGTGAAGCTGAGCGGCTTCTCTGTGTGGCAGGACCCCGTCCCGGTGCTGCCTGAGGCACACTCAGTCCCCTGCCCTGAAGCCCGCTCCCTCCTCAGCCTCGCCCAGCACCCTGCGCCATGCCAGGAGGGGAGGCGGGGTGCTGGGGCTGACAGAGGACGGGAGACCCACAGCAGGCCGGGCCCTGGGGACCGCCGGGCCCTGAGCGTGGGGAGCACCGGCCGCCGCCCCCCGGCTGGGCCCCGCAGACACGGAGGCTGCCGCCCAGCGGTGGCCCCAGTCCCCTCCAACCCCCCGCTCAGCCTGGGCGCCCTCAGGCTCACTCACCTGCTCCTCACAGGGGCCGGGGGCACAGGGGCCCGCCCGGCCGGCCTGCTCAGACCCGGCCTCCAGGTCTGCCCGGGAGGGCGCCCCGGGCCCCGGAGGGGTGTCTGCTCTGCAGGTGCCTGTGTCGAGGGCCCTGGGGGGAGGGGACCCCAGTCTCAGCGCTCACTTCTCCCTGATGCAGCCCCCCTGCTGCCCCCTCGGTCCAGGGCTCTGGGGGGCCCCAGGCGCCGAGGAGAGAGGAGCAGTGTGGACCCACCCCTGTGCACCGTGAGCACCCGGATGGCCCTCTCTCCCAGGCCTGGGGTGGGGGTGGGGGGGGCTGCTGACCACAGCCCAGCCTGCACCCCCTCCCGGAGCCTCACTCTGACCCTCCACGCGGTCCGGAGCCCCTCGAGGCCCCAGAGGGGGTCCCATGGGGGCAGGACGGGCTCAGGAGGCAGGAACTTGGGCCTTTGGCATGCGGGACATGGGGGGGTGGGGGGCGGGGAGGAGCCGTGGGGGGCGGTGGGGGGCGGTGGGGCGGTGGGGGCTGTGGGAGGCGGTGGGAGACTGGGCACCGGGCCCTGCGGCTCCAGCCAGGTCCCCTGTGGGAGGACAGGACAGAGTGGCCACGCCGGCGCCCGGCGCTCCTGCCCGGACAGGAGCGAAGCGCTCGGGGGAGACGCCCCTGCTTACCTGGGGCCAGCCCGGGGCCCGGCTCCACCATCCTCACCCCCGACCTGTGGGCACAGGTGGCACCCAGCTTGGTGCAGAGTCGGGGGAGCGCCAGGGCGGGCGGCTGGCAGGCTCCCCCGCAGGACTGGGAGCCACAGCCTGTGGCACAGGAGGGGATGGCCACCCCCCATCTTCCCGCCAGAGGGAAGTTGGGGGCCAGGGGAGGGCTCAGAGCCGGTGGCATCTCCCTTCCCCGAGGAGAGACCTGCAGCCCTGTGACCCCAAACCCCGCGGCGGCGGCTGGGGCAGCGCCCACCCACCTGGGGCCGCTGAGGCCAGTCGCCCTGGTTCCGGGCCTGGAGCGCGGGAGAGGCCACCACCACCTGGGGAGGGAGGGAGGGAGGGGCGCCGGGTCAGGGCGCCAGCCGCATCCGGGGCCTGTGATGTCCGCTCCCCAGCCCCGGCTGCCTGCCCACCCCCAAGTCTCCTCCTGGGAGCGGGGCTGCCCTGCCCTCGGCCTCCAGGCCTCCGGGCCGGCGAGGAGACACGCCTGTGCTGGTCACTGCAGGCTGTTCCCAGGACAACTTTCCAACACCCTGCCTCTCCGGAACCCACTGTGCAGGCGGACTCCCCTCCCCTCCCCCGGGCTGTGCTGGCCCAGGAGACCCTGAGACACACACACACACACACACACACACCCGGCCGAGCTGGCCCAGGAGACGGGCAGGAATCAGGGAGCACTGACCTTGGCCTTGCCTAGGAAGCAGGGAGTACTGACCTTGGCCTTGCCCAGGAAGTCCACGTGCTCCAGGCGCTCCAGGTGCCGCCGGGGCGGCCGGAAGACCTCGCCCCGGGGGACCGGCCGGGGCTGCAGGGGAGCCTGTTTCTGGGGGAGCGGGCACACGCCTGAGCGGGCGCCTGGGGAGCCCCCACAGGCCACAGCGCCCGGCCCAGCCCCCCGCACCAGGCCGCCCCCCTCCTCCTCTCCCAGGCTGGTCCTGGGGCGTCTGCACACGTGGGAGCCCACCCAGAGCCGCACTCCGAGCTCCGGAAGCCTGTCTGGGAGTGTTCGGGAGCCCGAGGGGGCCGGCCGCTCCCTCTCCCGACCCCTCACCTGCACGTGAGCCAGGGCCACGCTCAGGTCGCCGCGGGCCCCGTCCGGCGCCTGGGTGGCGGCGTCATCCAGGCTGCGGGCGGCCTCGGCCCAGAGCCCCAGGGCGCACTGCGCGGCCGCCACGTTGAACAGCACCTGGGAGCCAGGCGGACGGTGGGCACAGCCAGGACCCGCCCTGTCCTACCCGGGGTCAGCCCTTCGGGGCCCTGGCCAAGCCCTGGTCCTGCTCCAGGCCCGTCCCCCGTCCCCCTGCAGGGTCCCCCTGGTCCAGCTGCCTCCCTCCCAGCCTCAGCGCCAGGCCTCCGGGTGCCTGGTCCGGACCCACCACGGAGGTCCAGGCTCCAGCCCACCTCCCGTCCCTGGGGCGTCCGGCCTGTCCCCCCCACACCCCCCTCCCCCCGTTGTGTGCCCAGCAGGGCCCCTCATGGCCCCTTCCTCCCTGCACTGCACCCCGCGGGTCTGGGGTGCTGCCTGCTCAGCCCTGTCCCCTCCTCCCACGGGAAAAAAATTTTGACGGACACATGGGATTGGGTGAGGCCTGTGGCCACACCACGCTCCTGCCGCTGCCACCCTGGGTCCCGCACCAGGGCCTGCTGGGAGCCGCCTGCACCATTCAGAGCCCCAGGCCGGGACACAGGTGGGCTGTGGGCCCGCACCCGACAGGCCTTCCCACGACCCCCGGAGGCTCCGAGGCCCCGTGTTTCTGGGCATGCTGGGGGTGCAGGGGGGCCCCAGCCTCCTCGGGGTAGGAGAGTGGCCAGCAGGGCCTGGGGGCGCCCTGGCCAGAGAGAGCCTCGGTGCACATAGCCCCCGTGACAGTAACAGACAGTGGGGCCCACGGGGTGACCGCCCGCCCATGGACAGCGCCCAGAGGCCCGGCCGGCCCGCTCACCTCCCAGGCCTGCAGCTTGAAGCGCAGGCCCAGCTGCGTGTAGTCGATGGCGGCGTTCCCCCGCAGCTGGGCCAGGGCCTGCTGGAAGTCGGCCAGGGCCTCCTGGGCCCTGCAGGAGCCGGGGCCCAGGATTAGGGGGGCCCCCCCACCCCCCGCCCGGGCTCCAGGGCTCCTGCTGGGGCCGTGGCGGTCACTCCGGTCCCAGCCAAGGGCTCAGGGGCCAATGCTCAGCTGCGGCTGCCTCTGGGATGCTGGGTGGAGCTCAGCTCTGAATCCTGGGCGTCTTGCTCCCCTGCCTGGGGCCCGCCTGCACCCCAGACACTCTGGAACCCCAGCTGTGCCCTGGGCATTCCCCTCCTGCCTCAGCCCCCGCCCCTTCGGCAGAGCCCCCTCCCCCGGGGAGGCTCCAGCTGCGGGGGCCATCTGCGGGGTTTGTCTCTGGGAAGGGCCGCAGTGCACAGCCTGGGAGCGGTGAGGACGCCAGCCCCGGGGATGGGGACAGACCCCTCCAGCCCTGCCTGCGTTCCCACAGGCCCTGCTGCAGCAAGGAGCAAAGGAGGGGACGCCCTCCACGGACTGGACCGTGGTCTGCCCTGCACCCTGCTCCGTCCAGTCCAGTCCAGGCGGACGGTGGGGTGCAGCCAGGACCCAGCCAGGGGGTGACCCTGGGAGAGGCGGGGGCGGGCGCACAGGGGGCCTTCAGAGGGGGAGCCCGGGGCCCCGCGCTCACCTCCCCACCTGGAGGCGGGCCACCCCGCGCTGGAAGAAGCCAACCGCCAGGCAGGCGTCCTTGGCCACGGCCTGGTCGAATGCCTGCGGGGAAATGCCCGAGGGATGCCAAGGCCGGTAACCCACCCCGTGTCACGGACCCAGGCCGGGCGCCTGACCGGGCGCAGGGCCAAGGAATTCCATCGGCCCTGGGGCTCCGGCCTGGCGCACAGCATTCAGGGCCCTTTGCTGCCACAACCGCCCCCTTTGCTGCCACAATCCCCCCCGCCCGGCCCCCAGCTCCCCAGACGCCTTTGGAGGCTCAGAGCAGCGATGTCGTGAGCGCCCCCGCTGTTTGCCGGGAGGACAGGGGCGCCGCCGGGAGGCGGTGGATGAGTCACCTCGGGATGACTCCTGTCTTTTGGAAATCCTATTTTGGGCGCTCCTACACAATGACACACTTAGCTAACGGCATCGGAGGAACACACCGCTCTTCCCCACACGGCGGCCTCTGTTCCCGAGGAGGACAGAGGCCGGGGTCACGGTCCTGCCCTGGTGGGGGCGGGGCCGTCCACTGGACCGGCTCAGGTGGGAGGCGCGCAGAGACGGGGGTCTGGGGGCCGCGCGGGGTGGGAAAGCCGCTTGTTCGCTGTCCCTCGCAGGAGCCGCCAGCCCCAGGCCCCGCACGCCCCTCCCCTGGCCGCTCCCCACAGCAGGTACCAAAGGCAGCTGGCCTGTCCTTTTACTTTAAAAAACATACAGACTTTGTATTGACTTCAAAGAGGAAGGGAGAGGGCGAGAGAGAAACATCAAAGACGAGAGAGAACCACGGAGCGGCTGCCTCCCGCACGCTCCCCACGGGGGATGGAGCCTGCAATCCGGGCCCGTGCCCCTGGCTCACAGGTCTGCGCTCGGCCACTGATTACTAATAAGCCTCACCGACTGTTACTTATGTCCCCGCCCTCAGATAGCACCCTGGCGCCCCCTCTGAGGGAGGGGAGCCTTGAACAGGCAGACCCCCTTCCCCCGCCACAGCCTGAGCCTCTCTGGTTAAAGGGCTGTGAATGCCGATGTGGTGACTGGACGCCTGGCCCCTGCTGTCCAGTGACCGGCCTCCCTTCCTTGGGCAACAGTTCCCCTCAAAGGGTCACCGAGAATCGTGGGTTCGTGTGCGAGGGCAGACGTGACGGGGGTCCCTGTGCACTTTGCCAGGCCCTCCGCCGGCGGACAGACAGGGATGTCCTTCCACATCAGACCCTCCCCTTTCTTTCTTCTTTATAATATATATATATATATTTTATTCATTTCAGAAAGGAAGGGGGAGGGAGGGAGAGAGAGAGAGAGAGAGAGAGAAGAGAGAGAGGAGAGAGAGAGAGAGAGAGAGAGAGAGAGAGAGAGAGAGGGAGGGGAGAGAGAGAGAAACATCCATGATGAGAATCATGGATCAGCACGCCCCCTACTGGGGATGGACTCCGCAGCCCTGGCATGTGGCCTGGTTCCTAGGTCGATGCTCAGCCCCGGAGCCAGGCCGGCCGGGCATACACGCTCCTCCCGTTTTCACCGACAGAAGTTGGGGGGCGGCATCGCTGGGGGCCCTGTAAAGCCTTCAGCGGGCAGGGAGCCGCTCTGGCTGCCCCCGGGGAAGGCCAGGTGTGCGTGCCGCTGTGCACCCTCAGTTCTTGGCTGCTCTGGGGAGCAGGCTGCGAGACAGGTGGGCGCTCACATCTGGGGTTTGGGCAAAGAGCTGTGTCCTCACCACAGGCACCTGCTGAAACCCCAAACTTTACATCTTGGGGGACAGGTATGTTTCCAGGTGTGTGAGCACCTCGCTGGGGAGCACCTGGGCGGGTCCTGGCCCTGGCCTTTCCCAGGACTGCGAGGCTGGCTGTGGGTCATCGCAGAGGGGAGGCGGGAGGAACCTGACTCAGCTCCCGGAGAGGGCCCCGCCCACCTGCTCCCACCCGCCTCAGGTGCTCACTGGGGCAGAACAGTGCCCGCATGTCTCCAGAGGGCCCCGGGAGGAAGGGCGGGCCCTGAGCTGGTCTGATCCCATGGCTGTGGACCCGGAGCGGTAAGCCAGGCGCCGGGGTCGGGGAGCAGCCCCCCAGAGGTGGATCTCCGCACCAGCCCGGGGCCCTGCTCACCCGCAGCGCGGCCTCCGGGTCCCCGGCCAGCAGGTGCACGCAGCCCACGTTGAAGCACATCTTGGCGGGCGGCTCTGGGAAGCCGGAGAAGAGGCGCAGGGCGCAGCCCCAGTCCCCGCGCTCCACGGCCTGCACGCCCCGCTGCCAGTCGCGCACCTGGTCCCCGAGCGAGGGCATGGCGGCGTCCGCACCTGGCTCGCCGCCGGGAAGTCCCTGCTTCCGGGCAGGAGCGCGGCAGGTGGAGGGTGGGGTCGGGGAAGGGTCCAGAGAGATGACCGCGGAGCAGGGACGTCCGGGTCCGGAGGTGGGCTGGGGTTGGGGGGCCCCTCCGAGGCCTGTCGGGGGGTCAGGGGAGGCGGACTGACCCCGGGGCACCTGTCCGGGGACAGGATGTCCCCAGAACCAGGTGCGCCACGCCTCCGGCTGTCCTGGGGGCCCCTGGGGCACAGCGGCCCCGCCCCTTCCCGCACGGCCCCGCCCACCAGACATGATCCCCGCCCCCATCGGGACCAGGCCCCGCCCCTCCCAGTGCCCGGCCCTTTCCGTGGCAGCCCCGCCCCGCCCCGCCCCTCCCGGGCTGGCCCCGCCCCCTCAGGACTTCCGCCAAAAAGCTCGGAGCCTGGCGCCGCCGCTTCGCCGGGGACCGGGGATCGGGGACCCGCGGGGCCGCGCGGCCTGGTGCTCCGGGAAAGCCGTCCGGGTCCTTTGCCTCCGCCGCTGCCGGGGCCGCGCCAAGGTTCCGGGCGGCCCCGCGGGTTGAGGTGAGCGCCCCCCGGGGTGCGCGCCGAGGCGGGCGGGCGGGCTCGGCGGCGGCAGAGGCGCCGGAGGCCGGGCGGGGCCGCGGGCCGCGGGCAGGGCTCAGCCCGCACCCTCAGGGGCCGAGCCGCCGCCGCCACCCGCCCCCGGGCCGCGTCTGAGGGCGCGAAGTCCGGTCCGCGCTCCGGAGCCGGCGCCGCGGGAGCGCGTCCTGGCCTCGGGCCCCAGGCGCCGGCTCCAGGCAGCGGCGGGCAGCGGCGGGCGCCCTGGGGGCCAGGCCGGCCCTGGACCGGCCCCCCACCCGGGGAAGCAGGGAGCAGCGCCGGCCACACTGGAGCTGCCTCTCGGGGGCCCCGCGCCGTCCCCCGGCTCCCGGGCCTCCTGTCCCCCCAGCAGGCGGACCAGCCTCTCCGGCCTCGGGCTGGGCGCCCAGATGGCCCTGTGGACCCTGAAAACGAAAGTTCTCCTAACAGGACACTGCTTGTGGGGGAACGAGCCAGCCTGGCCGAACTGGGGAAGCGGAAGTGGGCGGCAGATCAAGCGTCCCCGGGAGGGGGGGGGGCGTTCCGGGCGGAGCTGCCCGCGCGGCCGGTCCTGCGGCTGCGCACAGCGCCCCCTGCTGCCCTCTGCGGCTTCCCAGTCTAGGGGGGGCCCCCAGGACCAGGCCCCGCACAGGGGAGAGGCCTGGATTTCATTTATTATCTGTTCATCCTCCCCCGAGGATGTCTCTCACTGATTTTTATTTATTTTTTATTTTTAAAAATATATATTCTATTGATTTTTTACAGACAGGAAGGGAGAGGGATAGAGAGTTAGAAACATCGATGAAAGAGAAACATCGATCAGCTGCCTCCTGTACGCCCCCCACTGGGGATGTGCCTGCAACCAAGGTACATGCCCTTGATAGTTCAGTCCGCAAGCCGACGATGCTCTATCCACTGAGCCACACCGGCCAGGGCTCCCCGCTGATTTTCAGAGAGTGGAAGGGAGACAAACACCTCGATGGGCTGCCCCCTGCACCGCCCCCATCAGGGTCCGGCGGGGAGGAGCCTGCAGCCCCAGTCCGAGCTCTCAAACGGGGGAGAACCCCGGACCCTTCGGCCCGCAGGCCCATGCTCTGTCCACAGGGAACTCCCCGTCCGGGGCGAGAGGCGTTGAGTGCAGGAGTTCGCTCACCCGGCTGTGGAGACGGCTCGTCCACGCCCCCCGGCGGGCTCACAGGCTGGGGAGCCCGGGCCAGGCCGAGCCGAGGCCGCAGCTCACGGGCAGGCCGGCGGGAGGCCGGGCTCCCTCCTCGCCGGACCCTCCGGTTTCTCGAGGGGCCTTCCGCGGTGGACGCAGAGACAGAGCGGCCAGGCAGAGCCAGCAGGAGGGCTCGCTCGGGAGCAGCACTGGCAGTTCAGGACAAGCTCCCTGTGGCCGGCCGGAGAGGACCCCCCTGTGTGAAAGGAGGAGCCGGGGGGCGGTGGCCACGGTCCGAGGGGAGGGGAGAGCTCAGGAAGGTGGTTTCCCAGTGGCCCGGGTCCTGTCTGTAGCTGACATGGAGATTGAGCGCCCCCTGCTGGCCTCCTGTCTTCAATGCGCCCAGCATGCCTGTGCCCCCATGGAAGCCTGGGGCCCAAGCCATCCTCCCTGTGAGGTCAGAGGGCCTCAGAGATGGGGCGGCCAGCCCACCGGGGGCCGTGGGGCCAGGCAGCCCTCTCCGTGCCCAGCCTGTGCCGAGTCCCCCAGGAGAGGGCAGGCGGGATCTGGACAGACGGGTGGGCCGTCGGAGACCCTGACGGGAGCAGCCCTGGTGGGCCACAGAGGGCCCCCAGCTTCGGGCCGCTGCCAACCGGTGCCCTGGAGGGAGGGGTCTGGGGAAGGGGGGTGGGAGGTGGGCCGGGGCCGGGCTGGGGACTGTATAGGGTGCTGGACCAGGGCACGGAGCTGCACGGGCTTCGGTTGGCGATGGGGGTTTTAAAGAGGTGATTTAGGTGAAATGGCGTTCTGGCTAAGTAACGGTGACCTCGTGAGAGGAGGTGAGGACACACACACACACACACATACACGCAAGCACATACAGACACATGCACATACACATGCAAGCACACACAGACACACGCACACACAGACACGCGCACATACAGACATGCGCACATACAGACACGCGCACATGCAGACACGCGCACATACAGACACGCGCACATGCAGACACACACACATGCAGACACACACATGCAGACACACACACATGCAGACACACACGCAGACACACACACGCAGACACACGCACATGCAGACACACGCACATGCAGACACACACATGCACACTCACTCACCCACACCCAGGGAGGCCGTGAGGACCCGGGAGAGGGCCGCCTGGCCACAGACCTGCCACCTCCTCCCCTACCCGGACCGGGTCAGGACGTGGCGGAGGGCACCTGGCCTGGCCCCTCCGGCAGGAAGCGTGTTGCCTGATGCTGCGGCCGCTGCCTGAGCTCGGTTTCCCGGTGGATGTGTTTGAACCGGGCGGGCTGGCCGGCCGCTCCACGTGGCCAGCGGGGAGGGCCGGGCCAGCGGGCGGGAAGGAGGAGGCCCCGGTCGCCACGCGCTCAGCTGTGAGCAGGGCTTGCACGGCCACCCTGGGGCCTCAGCGCGTCGTCGGGGACGGGAGCTGTTGTAGGAGGTTCCGGGGTGTTGGGCACAGTAGTGACCTCTGACCTCTGAGCTGGTCAGTCAGTCAGGAACCCGGGAAACAGCCATACTGTGTGCTCCTCAGACAGGTGGACGTGCCCGGCCCGGTGGCTCCCTGGCCGAGCGATGACCTATGAACCAGAAGGTCAGGGTACCATTCCCGGTCAGGGCACGTGCCGGATGGCAGGCTCCCTCCCCAGGAGGGGGCGGGCAGGAGGCAGCTCTCTCTCTCTCCCTTCCTCTCTGACATCAATAAAAATATATTAAAAAAAGAAAGAAACATGGACATTAAGACCCACAGACGCCGAGGGGCCCCTGGGAGCGGCCTGCGGGCCGGCCTGGACCTGCAGGCGGCCGTGTGGTCCTGGGGTTCCCACACTGGGGTTCCCACAGCCGCCTGAGCAGGGAGTCACGAAGGCCCCAATAAAACAGGTTCAAGGAGGGAAAGCGGGGCGCCTCGCCAATGTGGGAGCATGTCCAGCGTCAAATGTGCGTCCGCGGAACCCGGTGGCCGCCGGCGCCGGTTCCAGCCTGGCGCACCCCACGGGGGCTCTGGGTTCTCACTGCAGGGCCCCCAGGCCCCCCAGCCTCTGAGATAGGGAGGTGTCCCTGTGTGCCTGCATCGGGATCCCTCTGCGCCTCCCCCCAGGTGGACCCAGCCTGACTGTCCCGCTTCTCTAGTCCCACCTCAGGCTGCCTGCCGCCACCCTGTCCCGGCCCCGCCGCCCTGAGGATGGACCCTGGACAGCCCGCTGGTGCAGACCCTGCTGGTGACCCTGCCGGTGGAGATGCTGCTGGTGACCCCGCTGGTGGAGACCCCACTGGTGACCCCGCTGGTGGAGACCCCACTGGTGACCCCGCCGGTGGAGACCCCGCTGGTGACCCTGCCGGTGGAGACGCCGCTGGTGACCCTGCCGGTGGAGACCCCACTGGTAACCCCACTGGTGGCCCTGCTCCTGGTGAGTGCTGCTCTGTGGGGGAGTCTGTGTCCCCTTGTCCTGAGTCCAGCTGGGCTGCGTTTGGCTGGGCTGAGGGTGTGGGGTGCGGAGTGAGGGGTGCATGCCTGGGGTGTGTGTGTGGTGTGTGCAGCGTGTGTGCTTGTAGTGCACATGCATGATCCCCGTGTTGGCCGTGTGGGGTGCATGTGCGTGTGCAGGGGGGTCTGTGCTGGGGTAGCATTGGGTACGTGAGCTGCCCGCCCCCCCCCCCCGTCTGTGCTGAGCACAGTGTGGCGTGAGGCTCACCTTTGGGGGTGAAGACGGTGACGGGATGCAGTGGGGTGGGCCGGGGCAGCCCGGGGACCCTGCCTCGGCCGCTGGCCCCCAGCTCCTGGGCGCCGGCACCGTGGGCCTGCGGAGAGGGCCTCTCAGAAACAGCCCGGAGGGGATGCGGGCGGGAGACTCAGGGCTCACACCTCGGCCCTTTCTCCGGGGGGCGGCCCGGGCTGGGCCCCCCGGTGCCACTGGGGCGGGGCGGATGGCCAGGCCTGGGCTGAGAGTCACTGCAGCGAACACGGGTGTCGGAGTCCGGTGCCCAGGCCGCCGGCAGGCACAGCTGTGGTCCGGGCAGCAGGCTCAGTGTGGGCACTGGGTCCTGCTGGGCCGAGGGCGCGCCAGGCAGTGGTGGGAGCCTTTGAGATCCTGAGCGGAGAGCAGCCTCCTGCCTGGCCGGGGGGAGTGGGGGGGAGGCAGGGTGCTGCACTGGCCACTTTGTGGGGCACGGCGGGCTGGGGTGGCTCTGTGGACACCGCCCGCTGCTGGAGGCCAGGTGTCTGCCAACCAGCATGCATACACACACTCATACACACATAAATACCCATACACATATGCACATTCACACGTACACACATATACTTGTGTACACATACATGCACACTCACACGCGCATACATACAGTCATGCACACTCACACAGTGCACACGCACACACTCAGATACACGCCCGCTCTGTGCTCTCAGGCCATCCTGCAGGGTCGGATGGACAGGCAGAAGGACTGTGGTGGGGCCTGGGGCACTTGGCCGTGGGGGGGGAGGCTTGGAGAGCGCCCAGCTTGCCAGGGCGCAGCAGGAGCCGGGCATCGGAGGGGGGGCTGTGACGTGACGCCGAAGTGGGGGGCAGACCCGCTGGATATGCCTGCAGGCTCGGCTGGCCCTCGAGGGGCCTGGTCAGGGCTGTGGGCGCAGCCCTGCTGGCTGGCCCCCCGCCCCCCAGCTCACGGCTGTTCCGGGACCTGAAGCTCCCGTGGCTGCAATGCCACCCGGGCCCACAGGCCCGAGGGGCGGGGGCCTGGGCACTGGTGGTGTCAGTGAGCCCGCCCGCCACAGCCCGCCGTGGCCCTGTCCCGTCCCCAGGCCAGGACGTGCTCGGGTTCCTGCCGGCCCTGCAGGCGCTGTGGTCGGCGCGGCAGCCGCAGCAGGTGAGCTGGGTGTGGGTGCGGGCCGGGGCCCAGAGCACAAAGGCGGGAGCCCCCGCTGCCCCCACTGGGGCTGCCCGAGCCCCTCCCGCCTCCCGCTGCGCCCCGAGCCGGGGCAGGGCTGGCGCGAGCGCCCGTGACGGGCATCTCCACAGTTCAAGGAGGAGGCCTGGCGGGGCTTTGCTGCCCTGGACGACCCGCGCACTGTCCTCCTGGACCAGCTGGAGGGGCGCAGGGCCCCGTGGAGGAAGGGCCCCTCCCTGGAGGCCTGGCTCATGAGGGAGCTGGAGCGCTGGCTGCAGGCACGGCCTCCCCCGGGGCCGTCCCAGGTAAGCCCCTCCCCGGGTCCCCATCGGCCACGTCCCTCAGGCAGCTTCTCCCGCCTGCGTGCCCAGCTGACGGGCCTCACAGCTGGGGTTGGCGGGTGGTGGGGGCTGGGGACTCAGCCTGAAGACCAGCCATCTGCCCCTCGGCCTGTGGGCTTGCCCCTCAGCCCCTGACGTCTCCCTCAGCGGTGTCTCCGCCTCTGGGCCTCACCCGCCCCGCCCCGCCCCGAGCCCCCGGCCAGGCCCACCAGCTGAGACCAGGTCTCGGCTTCCAGGGCGGCCCGGGGCTGGGACCCCTGCAGGCCCGTGCGGCCAGGCTCCTGGCTGACAGCCCCCCGAGCCTCGTGGAGCCGCTGGTCAGGATCTTCCAGCTGCAGGACACAGACCGGGGGTCTCTGCTGGCCCTCGTCCGCCAGCTGCACCGGGAGGGCAAGTTCAAGGAGGTGAGTGTGACCTCCGTGTGGTCTGGCCCCGCCCATGGCTGGGCGGCCTCCGGGCCGTCCCGGTTCTCGGCTCTGTCGGTTTGTGAAGTCTGTGGGGTGAGCGAGCGTGGGCTGGGCTCACAGGTCCACCCGGAAGTGCCTCTGCCTCTCCACCTGAGGGTGCGGGGGCTCGGGGACCAAACACCCTGTGCCCGGGGCCTTCCTCCTGAGGCGCTGGGCCCTCCCACTCTGCCGGCGGCACGGGGACACCCTGGCTCTGGCCCAAGGCCGTGCGCCGAAGCGCCTTGCCTGGGACGCAGCCCCAGCCTCCTGGTTCCGTGCTGGACCCCCTCTCGGGCCAGGGGGGCAGGGCGTGGGAGAAGCCAGTGAGGGTCCCTCTGACCCCCATGCCACCCCTGCGCCTGGGCCAGCCTGCTGTCCCTCTCTCCTCCTGCCCCACAGTCACCGGGCTCCTGTCGCTGTCCCCGCCTGGCCCCCGGCTGCCCTCCTGTGGGCCCTGCGGCCACGGCCGCACCCGGCCAGGCTGGGAGCTCCCCGGTCCGATCGGTGACGGCGCGTCCGGCATCTGTGTCGCCGGAGCCCCGGGCACTGCGTCTGCCGCTCCTGGACCTGCCAGGCCCTGCCTGGGCCGTGGGGCGGCCCCTGCGTGTCTGCTGGTCCGGCCACGGTGGTGACATGAGGGACTGGCTCCCCAGGGCCTGGGGGCTCCCGGCCGTCACCGGCTCAGGCAGGACCCGCCTCCCACCGGCCCCAGCAGCCCCGGGCCAGCCCCCAGCATCACGCTCCTGCTTTGGATGGAGGTTCAGTGGGGGGCACAGGGCTGGCACCCGGGCCACAGATCACCGGCCGTGTGGGCGAAGCTGCCCGGTGTGAGCTGTGCCTGCGGTGCCCTCTGCTGGGGGGAAGGCAAGGCGTGGGCCTCGGTGAGGATGGAGGCCCTGCTGGGGCTGCCCCGTGAGCGGCCTGGAGCCTGAGGGGGGGGCCTGGCCAGCTGGCCCGAGTGGGGCGACAGGGAGGGGTGGGCCTGCAGCACGCAGGGAGGTGCCTGGGTGGCTGAGCCGTGCTGCGGGCGCACGGGGCCCGAGGCGATAGTCAGCCCCAGCGTGGGGCATGGAGTGGGGCCTGGGAGTGGGGCTGAAGCAGGGATCCCGGGTGCAGGTGGGGACTAGGGCGGGGGGGAGGGGCGCCCCAGAGGGAGGAGTCCAGTGTCTGGCGATCAGAGACAGTCCTGCTCCCCACACAACCTGGCCAGGGACGGGGCTCCGGGCGCTGACCCCACACCCATGGCAGCTGGGCGGGGCGGGCACCGAGGCCGGACCCTGCCCCCGCGTGGGCCCTCGTTCCCAAGAGCCCGTCTGGTGAGGAGGCTCATGGGAAAGTGGGCGCTGGGGCCGGAGGTGCGTGCCCCGCGGGCAGCGTGGGCCCCGCCGCCAGCCCCGCCGCCCACTCTCGGCCGGACACCCGGGTGGACGGTGCGGGGCCCCGCCCGCGGGCTCCAGCCGTTCCCGGCTGAATGGGGGCCGTGCCGCCGAGAACGTCCGTCTCCGGTTACACTGGGCCTTTCAGAGTGTCTGGCGCTGCCTGCGCCTCTCGCTCCAGGCAGAGCCACACAAAGGGGGCCCTTGTCCGCCGGCCCTGCGCCGGAGCGGCATTGTCCCGCCGCCGGCGGGCGGTGTACGCTCCAGTGCCCGCGCCCGGGCGCATTCAGCCGCCGAGCAGCGGGCACCGCTCAGGGCGCCGCGGTATTTCATGTCCCGGCGGCGGCTGGCTCCGGGCCGATGAATGCCCGCTTTTGTCTGCCGAGTTATTTTATTTACATTTTTTAAACAGCTTATCAAGGTAAAAGGATAGCTCTGCTTAAAAAGGGGGGCCTTGGCTCTGGGCCCAGCCGAGCCTCGGAGGTGGGGGCGGCATCCTGGGTCCCAGGCCGCTGCCCCGGGCAGCCCGGGCGCGGGCACCCCTCCCGCCGTGCCGCCTGGCCCTCTGGGTCCTCGGGGTTATTCTCCCCAAAAGCAGCCGCTCTGGGCCCGTCTGGGAGTCCCCACCTGCCGCCCTGACCTCCGGGCAGCGGCCCAGCCCTGGGCAGTCTCCTGCGGGGCCCGGGCCCTCCCGCCTCGTGCCCCCTGGACCTGGGTCTGAGCCCGGTTGTGGACACCTGGCCGGCAGGTGCTCTTCCCACACCTGCTGGGCCTCTCCCGTGAGCAGGCCTGGACAGTCTGGGTCGCACGTCAGCTGCAGCCCGTCCAGAAAGGGCCAGAGATCGACTCTGAGCCCAGCCGGGGGCAGAACCACGGGCAGCCCCCACCCGAGCCCACGATGGGGCCAGGCTAGGGGCCTTCCTGAGGAGGCGGTTCTGCTGCCAGCAGTCCCCCAGGTCACTGTGGTGCCCCAGATGGAGTGGGAGCGCCCTCCCGCGGCTGGGTGAGACCAGGCAGCCTCCCCCTGGACCTGTGCCCTCCCCCAGCCCAGCCTCCAGCCCCAGAGCAGGCCGGGAGAGGGCACCCTGGGTGCACGGAGCGCCCCGGCCGAGCCTGGGCAGGGAGCCGGCTGCTGCGGGAGACCTGGGGCAGCAGGGAAATCCCCTCCCAGGAGAGGCCTGAGCTCTGAGCGCAGCGCCCTCCACACCGGCCCCACCCCGGGCGGAGGCCCCGCCACAGCCAGAGGGCAGGTGTGGGGTCAGCACAGCAGCCCGGGACGCCACCAGCTTCTTGGGGAGAGGGGAGTCCTGGCAGGCAGAGGGGGAGCCCGGGGCTGGAGAACAGGGAGGGGCCGTGCCTGGCCTGCATGTGGCCCTCCCCTGACCGCCTGCCGCCCAGGCCACTCCCCCTAGGCCTGAGGCTCACTCCAGGACAAAGCAGAGGGCATCTTGGGGGGGAGGGGGCCCATGGAGGGCAGGGTCTGAGGGAGACGGTCTCATCCTCAGAGGAGCTGGACCCACCTGACTTGAGCACTGATAACCCGTCCCCCAGCCCTGTGCCCCCTCTCCCAGCCCTGCACCTCCTCCCCCAGCCCTGCACCCCCTCTCCCAACCCTGCACCCCCTACCCCGGCCCTGCACCCCCTCCCCCAGCCCTGCACCCTCTCCCCCAGCCCTGTGTCCCCTCCTCGGGCCCTGCACCCCCTAACCCGGCCCTGCACCCCCTTCCCCAACCCTGCACTCCCTCCCCCAGCCCTGCACCCTCTCCCCCAGCCCTGTGACCCCTCCTCGGGCCTTGTGACCCCTCCTCCAGCCCTGCACCCCCTCCCCCAGCCCTGTGCCCCCTCCCCCAGCCCTGTGCCCCCTCCTCGGGCCCTGCACCCCCTCCCCCAGCCCTGTGCCCCCTCCCCCAGCCCTGTGCCCCCTCCCCCAGCCCTGTGCCCCCTCCTCGGGCCCTGCACCCCCTCCCCCAGCCCTGTGCCCCCTCCCCCAGCCCTGTGCCCCCTCCCCCAGCCCTGTGCCCCCTCCCCCGGCCCTGCACCCCCTCCCCCAGCCCTGCACCCCCTCCCTGGGCCTTGCACCCCCTCCCCCGGCCCTGCACCCCCTCCCCCAGCCCTGCACCCTCTCCCCCGGCCCTGCACCCCCTCCCCTGGCCCTGTGCCCCCTCCCCCGGCTCTGTACTCCTCCTTTGGTCCTGTGCCCATCCAGCCACCTTGTGCCCCTTTCCCGGCCCTGGGCCCCGGGGGAGCCTGGCCCGGCTATGGGCCGGGATCAGCGGGCACTGGGAGAGGGCCCGCCCTGAGATCCGGCCGGAGGCCCGGAGCCTTTCCCAGCTGCTATTTCGGTCGTTTCTGTGAGCGGCGGGCGGCGGCCCTGTGGTTATTTTTGCGCATAATGGGAGCGCGATGTATGGAAATATTAATAGCACAGCCTGCGCTACGTGCGGCTCTCAACCCGGCGTGTTCTCTGCCAGGGCCTGGGGTCAGGGCCGGCTCCCGTGCACGCCCCCCCCTCCCCCAGGGACAGCTGCCCCCCAAAACTGCCGGTCCTTGGCATGTCCCGGGCGGCTCTGGGCTCCAGGGCACGTGATGAGGCTCTGCCTCTTGCCTGCCCCCCTCCGCTGTCCACTCAGGAGCAAGCCCTGGTGCGGGTCCCCGGGGTCCAGCCCCTGCGGAGACCCTGTCCGGGGACAGCACAGGGCTGTCCCCACCTGCCCCTACCCCCCGTGCCGGGGGCCACGCCACGGTGCTGGGGCAGGCAGGCCCTCCCTGGCCCATAGGCTGGGGGTGACCAGCGTCCGTGCAGAAGGTGGCCGCCCGCCCCCCCCGTGTGACGGCCCTTTGTGTTCGCCAGGCTGTCATGCTGGGCACGAAGCTGCGCCTGCAGCCAGAGCTGGACCTGGACATGGTGAGTGTCTTTCTCATGCAAATGCCCGGCTCCCACTTGGATGCGGCCCAGGCCTGTGGACGGGCGGCTGCCCACGCTGGGCCTGGGCCTGGCTCCCACCGGGCAGGGCGGGCCGGTGCCGGAGGTCAGGGGTCACGTGTGAAGGGGACCTCGAGGAGGGCGGAGAGGGGCCGCAGGTGCCCTGAGCGGTCAGCGGGCTCTGGTGTCAGACGCTCAGAGTGAGGCCAGGCTCCTCTGCCCTGCGGGCCACAGGGGCTCCCAGGGGCGGGCCAGTGAGGACCGCTGGGCTCTGGATAGCTGGACCTCTGCGGTGCGTGGGGGGCTGACAGCAGTGAGGGGCTCGGCTGAGCCTGGTTCTGGCAGGGGAGTGGCCCCCCACACAGCGGGGGCTCCCTCAGGGACCTGCAGCGTGGGGTCCTGGCCTGCGGGGGGCCGTGTGCGGGCTTGCCCTCCTGCGCCATCGGCTTTCCCGGCCCCAGGACTGTTGCTGGGGGGGGGTGGGGGGGGGTCTGCTGCCCTGCGGCCCCGTGAAGACAGGACCCGGCCCAGAGCCGCGGAGAGGGAAGGCACAGCCGCAGGGACCAGGCCCAGAGCCCCGGGCCCGTGTGTGTGCATCTGAGTGTGTGCGGGCACACGCGTGCTCATGCGTGAGTTGTGGTTCGTGCACATGTGTGTGCGCTGGGCTCTGACCTGCTGGGCCGTGCTCCCGGGCAGGTCGGCGGACGGGCCGGCCCTGCTTCTGACGCCCGGGCTGCTCCCTGCCCCAAGGGGGAGCGAGGGCTCAGCCGGGGGGCAGCCTGAGGGTGCCTTGCCCCCCCCCCCCCCCCCGCCCGCAGATGAGCGTCCCGCTGCTGCTGCAGGACCAGCTGGGCCTCGTGGAGCGCTACGTGGAGGGCTTCCCCAGCCTGCAGCGGCGGCTCCTGGCCCTGCTGGACTCCTGGTGCCGGCCCGGCTTCGACATCGGCGTTGTCGCCAGGTGAGTCCGGCGGGGGCCCAGGGCGGGGCGGGCGGCGGGCCACGTGCTCACCAGGGGATCCGCAGCCAGGCCCCGGGGCGAGGCTGGGCCGGGGCCAGGGGCTGGGACGGCAGGAAGTGGGTGAGCTGATGCCTGAGGCCTCCAGCCCCAGTCGGAGCTGGTGTGTCCGGCGGCCCCGTCCCTTCTCCGTGGCTCTCTGCGGCTCGCTGCGCTCCATCCCTGCACAGAGCGGGCAGCACACGTGGGGCCGTGTGCGCGCGTGTGTGCACATACGTGTGTGGGATACGGGGTGACACCTGAGCGTGGGCACAGGGATGCCCTGGGTGGCCCAGTGCAGCGTGCGGGGGGTGCCAGCGGGTGTCAGGTGGGTGCGCCGTGGAATTGTCTGACGCGAAGACGTGCGTCTGGGTGACTGATGGGAAGGAACACCTTACAGGGCTGTTGTTTTTATATGACTTTTATTGGCCCCAGAGAAGGAGGGAGGGAGAGAGAGAGAAATCAATGATGAGAAAGTCGTCCATCGGCCGCCTCCTGCCGGGGACCGAGCCACAGCCCAGCCTGTGCCCTGAGGGAACGAGCCCTGACCCCGTCAGAGGCCGATGCCCAGCCTGAACCGGCCGGCCGGGCTCACGGGTGTTCCCGAGCAGGAGGCAGCTGGGCAGGAGCCGTGTCTCTCCCGCAGGCGGCACCCGCAGGCGGCCCCCCTGGCGCTGGAGAAGCTGCGGCCCCGGGTGCTGACGCGGCAGGTGCTGCGCCTGCAGAACCGCTTCGGCCTGGACCCAGGTGAGGGCGCTCCCACCGACCCCGCGTCCCACCGCCGCCGCCGCCGCCGCCGCCGCCGCTCCCCAGGCGTATGGCCACGGCTCTGCATGGCCTGCGTCCTCTGGTGCGGTGGAAATGTGTCATTACAAACACATTGAGCTCCTTATCTTTCATATATAAATATATATATATATATGTATATATATATATATATATATATATATATATATATACACATATACACTTCAGAGAGGAAGGGAGAAAGAGAAACATCCACGATGAGAGAGAATCACCGATCGGCTGCCTCCTGCATGCCCCCCACTGGGGATGGAGCCCACAGCCCAGGCCTGTGCCCTGACCGGGAATCGAACCGTGACCTCCTGGTTCCTAGGTCGACACTCAGCCCCTGAGCCCCACAGCTGGGCTGACTGCTCGTCTCTGAAAGGGTCTCTCCTCTCTGGCCGCGTGGTGCTCAGCAGCGTCCCCGCCAGGAGACTCCATACAGATCCCTTTGCTCACTCGCAGCACTCGCTGGGCTGTTAGAATCGGGGGGGCGGGGGGGGGGCGCTTCCCAAGTGCCCTCAGGGAGCGGGCGGCTCCGATGTGGGTGGGAGGCAGCGGTGAGGAGAGGGGGAGCAGATGAGGCCGTGGGGAGAGGGGGTGGGGCCATGGGGGGAGGGGGGAGGCTGTGGGGGGAAGGGGGAGGCTGTGGGACTCGGAAGACCTGGTGCTGCTGAGCCGCCCTCCCTTTCAGAGTCCTGTCCCCACGCTGTGGCCCTGCAGCGCCTGGCTGCCCTGCAGTACCTGTGTTACAAGCGGTTTGTGAAGGTGCGTGTGCCCATGGGAGACGGGGTGGGTGTTGGGGGAGGGGGTGGGCGTGGGGGAGGGGGGAGGGGGTGGGCGTGGGGGGAGGGGTGGGCGTGGGGGAGGGCCTGGCCGTGGGGGGAGGGGGTGGGCGTGGGGGGAGGGCCTGGCCGTGGGGAGAGGGGATGGGCGTGGGGAGAGGGGGTGGGCGTGGGGGGAGGGCGTGGGCGTGGGAGACGGGGTGGCCGTGGGGGGAGGTGTGGTCGTGGGGAGAGGGGGTGGTTTGGGGTAGGTGCGTGTACTCGTCGGGGCAGGCGCTGTGCCCGGCAGGGGCCTGGGCCGGGGGAGGGGCCGTGAGGCCGTGTGGCGCCTGTGGAGCTGCGGCTGGAACGGGCTTGGTGTCCCTGCAGGGCAGCATGTCCCAGGAGGACTGGGCCGACTTCGTGCGGGTGAGTCTGAGCAGGAGGCCGGCCGGGGGCCTCACACGGGCCCGGGGGGTGTCCCGGGAGGTGTGTCTGAGGACCAGGTCTGTGGTCAGAGGCCCCCCAGGCTGGCAGGGAAGGGCCCTCCCAGCAGCCTCTGCACTTTAGGCCATGCTGGAGGCGAGGCTGCCCCCTGACCCCGGTCATCACAGCCCCAGGCTGCCCCCTGACCCCGGTCATCACAGCCCCAGGCTGCAGTGGCCTTGGGGGGCGGACATAGTGCAGGGCCTGGTCAGCTCCCTCCCAGGTGGCTGACACCATCGATGTCCTGAGTGGCATCCAGTGGGGGGCAGTGCTGAGCCGCCCTGGAGCCAGGTGCGGGGCGAGGGGGTGGGGGGTCAGGGTGAGTCACCGGAGAGGAACGCGGACCCCAGGCAAGGCCCGGAAGGCAGTCCCCCGAGTGCCAGCGGCCGGGGCAGCGGACATCCTGAAGAATGCGGAGGGCTTCCACATATTGTCCGCGTGGGAACTCCGGCTGCGGGAAGCGGAGGCCCAGGCTGCTGGGGGCAGAGCCATGGGGGGGCGCTGGCGCTTCCGGGACTGAGCGGACGCCGATGGAAACCCCCGCTCCCACGCGGGGCGCTGGGGTGGGGCGGCCGGGCTGGGCGCTGCCCGCGGGGGGCGGGGCGGGGGAGGGGCGGGGCCCAACCACGTGCTGGCCCCCAACCCGGCCGAGAGGAGGTGCTGGCAGGTCCCCAGCATGGCCGCGGGAGGGCCCGGCGGAGGTGGGCAGGGACAGGACCGGCTGTGGGTGCAGCAGCCTGCGGCTCACCTGTCGTCCCCGGAGCCGCCGGCCCGGGGGCAGACCCCCTGAGGCCGCGCCCGCCGGCCGAAGGGTGAGGTGCGGGCGGGGCTTCGGGCCTCTGCACCCACTCCCGCTCGCAGAGCCGAGCTCAGCCACGCTGCCGGTCCCCAGGGCCTGGTGGGCTCCAGCAAGTGGCTGCAGGGCCGGCTGCTGCGGCTGCTGGCCTCTCGCGCCGACGCGGCCACGGTGGCCCGGTGCGCGCTGGACCTGTCGCTGCCCGAGGAGTGGCTGCCGGCCACGGCGGCCACAGAGCTCCGCCGGCTCAGGCTCCAGGGCAGGTGAGCCCCCGGGGGCCCTCGTCCCGGGGGTTATGTGTCCGCGGTTTGGAAATCAGAAACAGAAGCCAGGAGTGGGGTGCACGCCCCCTTCCCAGCGAGCAGCCACGCAGAGCAGGGGGACAGGCCCTCCCGGGGGACCGCGTCGGGGTCTCACACCCCAGGAAGCTCTCACGCCCAGAGGCCTGTGGGAGGAGGATGGGGCAGACCCCGCCGTCAGGCCGGGACATGGCAGGGGACCCGGGACAGCGGGGGACAGCGCTGCCTCCTCCTAGGCCGGCCGAGGCGCCCTCCCGGGACACGACGGGCCGCTACTACCAGCTGCCCATCGCCAGGAAGGACGTCCACGTCCTGGCCTCGGGGGCGGAGCTGGCGCGGCACCAGGCGGAGCTCCTGCAGGTGGGCCCCGGGGCTGCCCGTCGGGCCGTGGGCTCCGGCCACACTGCCTCGTCCCCACGCCTCCAGCGGGGCACACGCACCGGCCGGTTCACGGCGCCGCCCTGCTGAGGAGGGAGGGGCAGCCTCACGCACCTGGTTCACGGCGAGGCCAGGCCTCCACCAGCCCCCGCCCCGCCCCCGCCCGCCCGGCGGCGCCCGCGCAGACCGCCCGTGTCCTCTCTGCAGCCCGGCCAGGTGGTCGCCCTGGACCTGGAGTGGAGGCCTTCGTTCGGCGCCTGGGACCGGCCGCCGGCGTCCCTCCTGCAGCTGGCCCTGCGGGGCCGCGTGCTCCTGCTGGACCTGCTCGCGCTCTCGCAGCCGGGGACGCCGGCGTCCCGGGCCCTCTCCGGGCTGGTGTCCCGGCTGCTCTCAGACCCGTCCATCACCAAGCTGGGTAAGCGCGGCCCGCCCCAGCCCGGCCACGCCCGCCCGGGGTGCGGTGCGGGGGCCGACCCCGCCCTGGTGCCCTCCCCCTCTGCTGCCCACAGGCTACGGCATGGCCGGCGACCTGAAGAGGCTGGCAGCCTCCTGCCCGGCCCTGGCCCGCGCGCCCCAGCAGCTGCAGGGCGGCCTGGACCTGCAGCTGGTGCACGGGCGGGTGAGCACCGCGGGGCGGGCGGCCCAGGGGCTCGGTCCATCTTCTCAGTCCTCCCCAGCCCTGCCCCTGACCACGCCGACCGGGGCCCGGAGGGCAGGACCCCAGGGTGTCCCTCATGTGCCACGACCCCCGGAGCCGGCCCCCTCCGGCCCCTCTCAGGAGCTCTCAGCCCGAACCCGGGACGGGCAGGAGGGCGGGGACCACAGCCCCAGACCCCGGTCCAGCCTCCTGTCCCTCCGTCCTCGCACGGACCGCTGTGGCGCAGGGCAGCCAGGGCGTGGGCTCACCGGGCACTGTCTCGGCAGCTCCGGGAGGCCGACGGGCCCGCGCCGGGCGAGGACCGGGCCCCGGGGCCGCGGGGCCTCAGCCTGCTGGTGCAGCGGGTGCTGGGCAGGCCCCTGGACAAGACGCAGCAGCTCTCCAACTGGGACCGGCGGCCCCTGGCCGAGGGGCAGCTGCTGTACGCGGGTAGGTGCCCCGCCCGCCCCGCCCGCCCCGCCCCCGGGCCCGCCCCCCGCGGGAGGCTAAGGCTGCCCCTGCCCCCAGCTGCCGACGCCTACTGCCTGCTGGAGGTGTACTGGGCGCTGTGCAGCGAGCCCGCCCGCGTCCACCTGGCGGGGGACCTGGCCCGGAGCCTGGAGCCGCCCAGCCCGCAGGAGGCCGCCGCCCCGCCCCAGCAGGTGACCGCAGACGGGGTCCCTCACAGGAGCGTGGGTCCTGGTGCGCGTGGAGGCCCGGGGTGGGGGGCCCGGGTGGGGGGGCCTGGGTTCCTCCATCCGGAGAGGAGCCCAGAGTGTGGGCAGTTTCCTGGAGGGGGTCCCAGCCCTCCCAGAGGCCCAGGGCAGCATCTGGCTGTGCCTGTGCTCCCTGAACCCCACTTCAGGGCCCCGGGGCCCCCAGGGCTGAGCCGGGTCCTCGGGACCTAGTGTGGGTGTCCTGCGTTGGGCTCACTGCTCGAGATTCTCTTCACAATTTTTTTTTTTTAAAAGCGACCAGCCCGGCCGGCGCGGCTCAGTGGTTGAGCTTCAGCCTATGAGCCAGGAGGTCACGGTTCGATTCCCGGTCAGGGCGCGGGCCCGGGCTGTGGGCTCTATCCCCCGTAGGGATGTGCTGGAGGCAGCCGGTCCGTGCTTCTCTCTCATTGATGATTCTCTCACTCTCCCTTCCTCTCTGCAATCAATAAAATATAAAAATAAAAACAGAGCCACGCTCAGCCCTGCATGCGGGGCGGCGGCTGCTGAGTGGGCTGCGTTGCAGGTGCCGGAGGCGCAGGCGGAGGCGCAGGCGGAGGCGGAGCCGGGGGCGGGGGCCCCGGAGATCCCGGCCCGGGCCTTCCGCGCGGTGTGTGACAGCATGCTGCAGGGGCTGGCACGCAGTCTGCGCCTCCTGGGCGCCGACGTGCTGGCGCTGGGCAGCGGCGAGGACCACCGCCGGGCGGCCGAGGTGAGTGCAGGGCGCCCGCGGGCTTTGTCCCTGTCCCGTCCCCGGCTCCGCTGGGCGCAGGGCTGTGTGGTGCTGCCGCGGACGCCGCGCGGACGCCCTGGAGCCCGAACAGCTGTGGCTGGCCCTTCCTGGCCCCAGTTTCTGGGCCACTTTACCCCCGTGCCCCCGGAACCGGGCAGAGGCGATGGGGCTGCAGCAGCGGTCCCGGGCGGGGGCCCTCACCAGTGGCCCTGCCTTTGCACAGGTGGCCCGGCAGGAGGGCAGGATCATCCTGACGGCGGGGCTGCCGTACCACACGGTGAGGACCCCGCGGGCCCCGCCCCTCACACCCCACTCCATCTGCTGTGGCCACCGGCCCCTGTGTCCTGAGTGGCCCTGAGGCTGGGGAGCTGGGGGGCAGGGGTAGGGGAGGCAGGGGGGCTGGGAGCTGGGGGTTAGAGGGGAATGGGGCAGGGGGACTTGAGGGTTAGGGGGCAGGGGGGCGGGGGGAGGGGGTTAGGGGGGAATGGGGCAGGGGGACTTGAGGGTTAGGGGGCAGAGGGGCAGGGGGAGGGGGTTAGGGGGGAATGGGGCAGGGGGACTTGAGGGTTAGGGGGCAGGGGGGCGGGGGGAGGGGGTTAGGGGGGAATGGGGCAGGGGGACTTGAGGGTTAGGGGGCAGAGAGGCGGGGGGAGGGAAGCGGGGGCAGGGCGGCCAGGCCGTTCCGAGCTCAGAGCCGACCCCTCCACAGCTCCGGTCCCAGGTCGGGGATGGGCGCTGCCTCCGGGTGGACTGCAGCCTCAAGGCCGCGCAGCAGGCCAAGGCCGTGCTCCGGCACTTCAACGTGCGCGTCAGCCCGGCCGACATCTTCAGCCGCTGCCAGGTGGGTCCCCGCTGCCTCGGGCGGAGTCCTGGCCGGGCTGGACGCCGAGGCCACTGCCCACGTGAGCTGTCCCATGCGTCCTCTCTCCTCTTCTGCCCACCGGCCCCCACGCCCCACGCCAGCGGTGCGGGCTGCAGGGGCTCTGGCCAGGGCCTGGCGTGGCCGGCCGGCGGCTGCGGGCGAGGGAGCCGCTCAGAGCAGTGCTGTCCGTTAGGACGGGACTGTCCTGTGCCCGGCGGCCTCCGCAGGCCTCGGGGAGGGAAGGAAGCTGGGAAGCCGTCTGGCTGGGTGGGGCCCTCGGGCTCCGGGCCATGGGGCATCCGGAAGGCCGGGGGAGGAGGTCCGGGGGGCCGGTCCAGAGGGCTCAGCCTGGGCGCCCGATGCTGACCCACCCCCCTGCCGCCCAGGCTCTGAGCTCTGAGCTCCCGCCCGCCCTGGGGGCAGCCTGGCTGAGGGAGGATGCAGCCTTTCAGCCTGCCCTGCGGCCTGGGCCAGGCTCCAGGTGCAGAACATTCTGGAATGCGGGTCCCCGTGAGGAGGGCTGATGGCTGCAGCAGCCCCTCCAGCCGCCCCCAGAGGGTGAGGAGGAAGGAAGGGGAGGCTGTGTCAGGTGGGAGGGCCACGGGCAGCGGCCACACCGGCCTCCCTTGGGCTGGGGGACCGGAGGGGGAGGGCGCTGTCAGGCCTGGGACCTCCCGGAAGCGGGGCGGCGTGCTATGAGCTTTTCGGAGAAAACAGGACGTGGGGAGCCGGGAGGAAGGCCCCTCTGGCGCCCTGGGAAGCACGTGCTGGGAGCAGCCTGTGTCCATCAGTCAGGGCCAGGTCGGAGCGCCGCCCCGGCCCAGGCCTCAGGCTGGGCAGGAGCCTAGGGCAGGGGCTGACTGCAGGCTGGGAGGCAGAGCTCCCCCTGGTGGCCGTGGGGGCGGGTGGCGCCCAGTGGCCGAAGTGGACGGACTGGGAGTGCCGGACAGGGCAGGGGGGCGTGCACCTGCGTGCAGCGGTAGCCGGCGGGGCGGAGGGTCGGTCGGCGGAGGGTGTGGCCAGGTTCCCCGGTTTCAGGCTGAGGGTCGGGGCTGGGCTGGGTCCTGGGTTTGGAGTGGAGGGGGGTTGGGACACCTGGCATGGGGCGTGGGGTCCGGTGGGGTCGGCGAATGGCTTCCCGCAGGCGTGTGGCCACTGGCGAGGAGGTGGGGCCGGTGCAGCTGCTCTGACTGGCGTGGGGGCCACAGCGGGAAGGGGGTGAGGTCCCGGGCAGAGACCTGTGTGTGTGGCCCCCGCGGGGGCTGGCGGTGCCGGGCAGCAGGTGATGGCAGCGTGGGGTGAGGCAGACACTGGCGCCCGGTCGTCTTTGTCAGGAAGCAGGACCCTCGGAAGCACAGCCGGCCACAGCCCCCGCCGGGCTCAGCCCCGAGGAGACAGGCAGGTGGCCCGGGCAGGCCCCCTGGTGGCCGGCAGGCGTTTGGGGGATCCACAGGCTCTGGAAAGGCAGGCAGGCGTAGAGCCAGGTGGGCAGAGAAGGGGATCTCTGAGAAGCCGGGCTTTCTCCACTTGGACCGGCCTGGTGACCAGGAGGCAGGGGGAGGGGGCCGGGGAGGGGGGGACGCTGTGTGCATCAGTGCTGAGGCTGAGCCGGGTCCCCACCGCAGGGGCAGCAGGTCCTGCCCAGCGGCAGGGGCCCCGTGGGTCCAGGAGCCTCGGCCTCGGCCCCACAGCTGCGCCCCGAGCCCCGTGTGGCCTCCCCAGCAGCCGCGGGACAGCTGGACGCCCTGCCCAGTGCCCGGGAGACGGTTTCCAGGGCGGCCAGGGGGCCCAGAACTCCCAGCAGGTGCCACCCGGTGCCCCAGGCGGCAGGCTGCGACCGGCCCCGCCCCCACCGCCGGGAGGCTGGGCTGCTCCTCGCCGTCTGGGCGGGAGAGGGCGCTGGCGGCAGAGCGGTGCCCTCAGGCTGACCCAAGAGGGCTCTGCGGCTCCCCATCGCCCCGCGCCCCCGGCCCGGCCCGAGGGCCCCGGACGCCGGCCCCGCGCCCCTGCCCCGCCCGGCCGAGCTGGCGGCCTCCCGGGAGAGCTCCGCCGCCGTTCCCACTCCCTCTTCCCTCGGCTATTTTGGGGCCGTTCCCAGAGGGAGAGGCGCTCGGCGCACGAGTTCCCAGGGCAGTCCTCCCGCCTGGGCTGGCGCCGGGCACCCCGAGTGCATGAAGGTTGGAGAGGCATTGGGGCTGGGGCGCCCGCAGCCCTGCACCCCCAGCGCCTGCACCTGACCCCGGCGTGGCGCTGCGCGGGGGTGCCCCGGGCACGGGCACGCGGTTTCCGGGCGGCCGGCGGGACAGGGAGCTCTTGGAGCTGCGGGGCGGGTACAGGTGGGGGTTCCTCTCGGGGGCGTGGGTTCCCCTTGGGGGCGGGGGGCTCCTCTCGGGGGCGGGGGGCTCCTCTCGGGGGCGGGAGGGCGGCCCCGAGGAGGCCATCGGGCCAGACTGTCCTCAGCGGCCGCTGCCCGGAGCCCGTTCCCAGTGCTGTCCATGGGAAAATATTTTATCAAAGAAATTTGAGTTAAAAAAAAAAAAAGAAGCCTACGCACGAACCCTGACACGGCCGGCCGGCGTCTATTTTTACTGCCCTGGGTCCCCTGCGGTGAGCACCGCAGGGAGGGGCCCGGATGTCAGCCCCGATGCCCCTAGGGGGGCCTAGGGGCCCAGAACGTGGCCTGTGAGGGGGACTGCGGGCAGCTGCCCCCGGCGCCCACGCCCGGAGCCCGCGCTGCCCCGGCCCCGGCCTGAGACCTGCCCCTCCCGATGGCCAGCCCCAGACGGAGGGACAGGCAGGAAGAGGCTCGAGCGCTGACCCCACCCTCCCCGGCCATTGTGCTCGGGCCCCCGGCCCAGTTCCCACATTCAGTGCTCCGGGGTCAGGCAGGCACAAAGGCTGCGGGAGGGGCCGCGGGCCGGAGGCCGGGCCGCAGCCGGCGGGGCGGCTGGCGTGGAGGCCCCGGAGCTGTCAGAGTCGCAGGGCTGGGCCCGAGTGCCCCAGACTGGACGCCGGCTGGGACGATGGCCCGGTGGGCAGGGTCAGCCCAGCGGCAGCAGGGTGGGGCAGGCTGGTCACCCCGTCCCACTCGGCCCCCGGCCCTCCCTCCCCACAGCCCGGGGGCCCTGGACCCCACCATCCTGGGCACCCTGGCTCCCGGTGGCCGCTTCAGTAAGGGCCCTGGCACTGAGCCAGCGTGGCACCCACACCCTCCCCCCCACAGCCGCCGCCGGCCACAGCGGCCTGGCACCAGCCGGCCCTCGTGGTCCTCCCCGGGAGGGAGGCACGCGGTCCCCAGCCTGGCTCAGACCCTTTCTTTCTCTTGCCCGTCCTGGGGGCAGGTGCCCAGACCCACAGGCGGCGCCACTGCCCTCCGGACCTCTGTCCCTGGTGATTCTCACCGGCTCCCTCAGCCCTCGGGGCCTCAGGCAGGCTCTGCGGCTGCACCCTGGGCACCGACAAAAGCGTGAGCACAGGCCCGTCCAGTTCCGAGCGGGTGACCGGCTTCCAGCTGAAATGGCCGCGCCGGGCGTAGGAGCAGCCTAGCAGGCCGGGGTGGGGCGGCTCAGGGCTGCAGGGCGGCACCCTCAGCCTGTGGGACCCTCAGGCCCAGGGTTCGTGGAGCCAAACCACGTGGCATTCGAGTCTTGGCGTCCACAATGCCCCTCGTGTGCCCAGGCCCAGCCCTTGCGACTCTGACAGCTCCGGGCCTCCACGCCAGCCGCCCGCCGACTGCGGCCCGGCCTCCGGCCCGGGGCTGCTCCCGAGGACGGAGCGGCCCTCCCAGGCGAGGTCCCCGCACCGGCTCCCCGGCCTGGGGCAGGGCCTGCCGTGCCGGGGCCTGGCTGGCGTCTGGTGGGGGAGTTCTCGCTTTGGAGCAGCAGCCCCCGAGCAGAAGTGGGCCCCGGAGCCAGGGCCCCGGCCTGGAATGGTGGCCACGGGCCTGGCTCGGATAGCGGGCTACCCCTGCAGGCCGCCGGGCCGGGACGGAGGCGGCGGGACAGGCCGGCGCTGCAGGCACAGGGCCGGGCCGGGGGCGGCTGTGGTTTGAGTCTGGGGAGGGGCCTTAGGGAGCAAAGAAGCTGCCAGGCAGTGACCCCCTCCATCCCCGGGCTAACAGCAGGCCCCTGCGGGCGAGTCCCCCCACCTTCTGAGGCCGTCAGAGTCCCTGGGGGCAGCTTGGCCGGCAGGGTGGGGCCGTGCCTCTGGGAGACCGCGGGGGCCCGCAGAGCAGTGGGCAGAGCAGTGGGCAGAGCAGTGGGCAGAGCCGGGCGTGGCAGCACTGCTCCTCCCGCCTCCCACACCCACGGGGGCGGTGCAGGCACAGGTGCAGGTGCTCAGTGGCCCGCGGCCGTGGGAGGGCAGGAAGGGGCGGGCAGGAGACCCCCTTCACCAGCCGCGTGCCCCACCCCGCCCGGCAC
The DNA here is from genome assembly GCA_036971965.1 of Nyctalus aviator. NCBI lineage: Eukaryota > Metazoa > Chordata > Mammalia > Chiroptera > Vespertilionidae > Nyctalus > Nyctalus aviator. The sequence goes on from CM072931.1 coordinate 71,033,986, forward strand.
CAGCTCCTGCGGCGCCCAGCCCACCCTCCGCGCCTCCCGGGATAGAGGCTGCTTCCCCCGGGGCCCCGGCCCTGGCCCGATCAGCGCCCTGCGGCTCTTTGGAGGGCACCCAGCTGTCTCCCCGGACCCGGATCGGGGAGCAGGGAGGATCCCGGCCTGTGCAGCGCGGTGGCCAGTGCGCGGCGGTGGGGAGTGAAGGGCGAGCTCAGCCTGGGCGGCAGGCGGGGGTCCGGGCTGCCACCTGTGCCTGAGGGAGAGCCCGGGCGCCCCGGATTGTGGGGGCCCAGCCTCTCTGCGTCCCCAGCCTGGGTGAGGGAGCCCCGGCTCCCAGACCCCAGCGCCCCTGACACACACACACACACACACACACACCCCGGCGCGGAAGGCGGGCAGGCAGCGGCCGTTTGCTTTTGAATCCCGGCCGTTGCCCTGAGTGGCCCTTTCAAAGGCCGGCGGGGGCGGGAGCGGTTCCCAGGCGGCCCCGCCCTCGCGCCCCTCCCCCCGCTTTCCCACGCGGCCGCCGGCGGGTTCTCACGCCGCCCCTCCCCCGCCTGGGAATGGCTGCGGTGCCCAGCCCGGCCTGGGGCGCCTCCGGGCTCCCGGGAAGGGAGGGGTGTCACTCCGGGGGGCGCTCCGAGGCTGGGGAGCCGGTACATGTGCCGCAGGGTGGGGGGGGGGCGGGCGGTGGTGCTGGTATGTGCCCCCTGGGGGCTGCTCTGGGCCGGGGTGCGGTGCCTACCGGGAGGGCCAAGCCACCCCTCACCCGCCCCCCTTCCTCCAAGGGCCCGGGGTCAGGGCCTCTTCTGGCCCAGCTTCTGTGTGATCTAACCCAGGACTGGTGGTTACCCTGCGCCCCACGTGCTGGAGAGAGCGGGTTCCAGACCTGCCTGCTGCGCCGGGCCAGGGCCAGGCTAACCCCCCACCGGGGGGCCTGGGCGGCCTGCGCTCTGAGCGCCTGGCGTGGGGGGCCGCAGGGAGCGGTCACTGAACCCCACGGGCCTCACACGGCCTCTGTCCCGGAGGGGCCTTGGCCGGCGGGGGGCGGGCTGGTCCCGGGCTCAGCGCTCGCAGCACCTGGTGCATGTCCCCTGCGGCCCCCCGGGGCTGCACGTCCAGGCCTAAGGGCCCTGGGCTCCGGGTGGCAGTAACCAGAGTGAGGTCTGGGGGCCACAGCTGGGGCTCTGCAGCCCCCTCCCAGGCTCGGCCTGCAGGCCGGTGCCCTCGCTCCTGTGTCCCTGGCAGGGGCCCCTTTGGCGGGCAGGGCCTCCGTCAGGCCCCGTTGTCCTGGTGCCAGGCAGCTGAGACGGGGCAGTCCTCCCTGCCAACCCCTCGCCCTCTCCTTCAGGGGCCGGCCTGGTTCGCCCCACCATGGCCGCCGGGGACCCCGCTGCTCAGCCCCTCGGCAGCCTGTTCTGGGTTTAGGCCAAGGGCTCCACTTCCAGGAAGTCGGCAGGAGGTGGGCCCGGAGAGCTGGGGAGGTCCTGCTGGGGGGGCTGCGCAGGAGGGGGAGGCCAGCCCACACCCCACTGGGAGGCCCTGGGCCAGATTTGGGGTCCCAGCACTGGGAGGCGGCAGACACCATGGCCCAGCGCAGCCGGAAGCTCCGGGAGGTGCTGTCCCCTCTCCGTCTGCTTGGAGAGGCCTCTCTCGAACCCCAAAAACAGGTGCTGGGTCAGCCCCTCATTGCCCGGTGGGAGGCACAGGGGCACCGTCCAGAATGCTCACACGCACACGGGGCCAGGGAGACACGGTCACGTCTCTGGCAGGCAGACACACGCATGCTGGATGCTGGTGTGCTCACCCCCGTACACGTGTGCTCAGGAGACACCTGCCTGTGCTGGCTGTCGCACATGTGTCCCCAGTCGTGGCCCTCGGCCCCAGGACCGGCGCCCCAGCCCGGGGACCGGCCTGTGCGGACAGTCTGAGGCCCATCCCCCACCCGCTCTGTGCAGACATTGTCCTGCCCCGCAAAGGGGATGGGCAGTGGCCGGGCGGGGGAGGGGCTGGCCCGTGGGAATAGATTTCCTGGCCTGGGGGTGGGGTGGGCGCCGCAAGGACCTGCAGGGCCACCGGCCCAGGTCCAGGCGCTGAGGGCGAGGCCCAGGGGCCCAGGGCCGGGGATTGGTCTGCCTCCTGGGACCGCAGAGCCGGCCAGAGCACATTCCGGGGCCTCCCGCCCCTCCAGGGGCCCGGGACCGGCCAGTGGGGTCCCCTCCAGCAAGCTGGGTGACACGCTCATCACTGGGAAATCTCTGGGCCGTGTCACCTCCGGAGCAGATGGCTGGGCCCCACGGGGATGGCGTGGGAGAGCGAGGTGTGGAGCGGACCCAGGCCTGGGCGCCCGGCTGCTTCCTCCCAGTCCCGCCCCGTCAGGCGAGGTGTGAGGCTGTCACCTGGGCCCAGGCCCCAGGCCGGCTCTGCCTCCCACCCTCCTCCCCGCCCGGAGCCCAGCACCATTTGTTGGCTGTCTGGGGGCGGGGGGGTGAGCGAGGCCTGGGACCCGAGGCCTCAGGCTGGCAGGCTGGCTGCGGGGTGGGGCTCAGCGGGACCAAATGGGCAGCCCCCTGGGGACGGGGCCTGGGCTCCGGAATCCAAGCTGCCGGCCGGCCGCCCATTTCCCGGACGGCACCTGAGCCAGGCGGGGCGGGTGTTTGCCTCCATCCACGTGGGCGCTGGGCCGTCCGCCAGCTCCTCCCGATGAGCGAGCAGCCGCCTTCCCCAGAGCGGGCCCCTAGGGCACCAGACTGACCCCTCCCCACCCTCTGGGGCCCTCGTGACGCCCCCAGTTGCCACACCTGCCCCTGCTCCGCAGCAAGGGGTCCCTACCCCCGGGGAGTCGGTGTTGGGCCGGGCACAGAGTGAGACCCTCTGACCAGGGCCCCAGCGGGTGCTGGGGGGCAGGCCGGAGCTGGGGGACAGGCGGGGGCTGGGGGACAGGCGGGAGCTGGGGGACAGGCGGGGGCTGGGGGACAGGCGGGGGCTGGGGGACAGGCCGGAGCGGGGGGACAGGCGTGGGCCGGGGGACAGGCCGGGGCTGGGGGACAGGCCGGGGCTGGGGGACAGGCCGAAGCGGGGGGACAGGCGGGGGCCGGGGGGACAGGCGGGGGCCGGGGGCAGGCGGGCGGGGGCCGGGGGACAGGCCAGAGCCGGGGACAGGCGGGGGCCGGGGGGACAGGCCGGAGCTGGGGGACAGGCGGGGGGCCGGGGGACAGGCCGGGGCCAGGGGACAGGCGGGGGGGGGGGGACGGGGGGGGGCGGGGGGACGGGGGGGGGCGGGGGGACAGGCCGGAGCGGGGGGACAGGCGGGGGCCGGGGGACAGGCGGGGGCTGGGGGACAGGCCGTTGCTGGGGGGGGACAGGCAGGGGCCGGGGGACAGGCCGGGGCTGGGGGACAGGCCGTTGCTGGGGGTACAGGCCGCCGGGGCTGGGGGACAGGCGGGGGCCGGGGGACAGGCGGGGGTGGGGGACAGGCCGTTGCTGGGGGGACAGGCAGCAGGGGCCGGGGGACAGGCCGGGGCTGGGGGACAGGCCGTTGCTGGGGGTACAGGCCGGGGCTGGGGGACAGGCGGGGGCCGGGGGGCGGGGGGGGGCTGGGGGACAGGCCATTGCTGGTGGGACAGGCAGGGGCCGGCGGACTGGCGGGGGCTGGGGACAGGCGGGGGGCTGGGGGACAGGCCGGAGCTGGGGGACAGGCGGGGGCCGGGGGACAGGCCGGAGCTGGGGGACAGGCGGGGGCCGGGGGACAGGCGGGGGGCCGGGGGACAGGCCGTTGCTGGGGGGGACAGGCAGGGGCCGGGGGACAGGCGGGGGCTGGGACAGGCGGGGGCTGGGGACAGGCGGGGGCGGGGGGACAGGGGGGGGCTGGGGGACAGGGGGGAGCTGGGGGACAGGCCGGGGCGGGGGGACAGGCGGGGGCCGGGGGACAGGCGGGGGCCGGGGGACAGGCCGGGGCCGGGGGACAGGCGGGGGCCGGGGGACAGGCGGGGGCCGGGGGACAGGCGGGGGCCGGGGGACAGGCCGGGGCCGGGGGACAGGCGGGGGCTGGCGGGGCGGGAGCTGGACCTGGGCCTCCTGAGGAGGGCGCTCCTCCAAGGCTCCCAGCACCGGCTTGGCAGGGCCCAGGGCAGTACTTAACACCCCCACCCTGTGCCCCCAGTGAGGCCTGGGGCTCAGGGCTGGTGGGCGGCCGGGGCCTGGCACAGTTTGCTGCCCTCCCCACCCACCCGGGCACCGGCTCCCGGGAGGTGGGCACCGGGCAGTGGGAGCGCACTCCTGGGCCAGCCCAGTGACCTTGCCTCCGGCTCCTGGGCCGGGTCCGCCCCTGCAGGTGTGTCTGGGCTTCCTGGCTCCGAGCAGAGCCTTCCCTCAGCACCTGGGGCTGCCCTGAGGGGGTGCAGGGGGAGCCCTCCGGCTGTGGCCCCCCTCCCCACCTCAGCCCCAGAGGACGGTCAGGTGTTGCAGGGCCTGCTGTGGCCCCTCAGACCCTCGCCAGCCCCCGAGACGCACCTCTAGGGAGTGGCCAGAGCGGCCCTCGCCCACCCTCCCGCCAGGGGCCCAGGGGCTGAGCAGCAGGCCCGTCCCTCGTGCTGGCCGCACGTGGGCCCTGCCCTGCCCGGGCTGGGCGGGCGTTGGCTGAGCAGCCTCCCAGGCTGGCCGTGGGAACCGTGGGAACCGGGAGAGCAGGCGGACCCCTGGGACCGGGAGCCAGCCGCCTTCCCAGCCCCTCCTACCCACTCACCTGGCCCCGCCCTCTGCCGGCTCTGGGGGCGGCAGCCGGCCCAGCCCTGCCTCAGGCTCCCTGGCTGGGGGGGGGCGGGGCGCACAGAGGCTGTCCAGGCCCCCCAGGCATCCCGTGGGTCTCCGCCCAGACCGCTGGCACCCAAGGCTGGGGTCTGCGTGGCCCCCGGAGGCGGGTGCTCTGAGGCCTGGCACCCCCGGCCGGCAGGGCTGTGCGGGGTCCCTCGGGCGCCCCTTCCTTTCCAGTGGAGGCCAGAGGCACGTGCCCCCTGGGTGTCCGTGAGGGCCCTTGGGGGGAGGCACTGAGCCAGCCTGAGCCCCAGGGCTGGGGCACAGCCTCGCGGGGCCAGGCTCAAGCCGGCGGCGGGCAGGGAGCGCGGCACCGCGGAGGGCATGGGAGCCAGAGCCTTAGGGGAGCGGGTGCAGGCCGCCGTGGGAAGCAGGGGGCGGGGGAACCGGCTTTTCCAGCCGTGGGGTGGGGTGGGGTGGGGGCAGGGCTCCCAGGGCCTATCGGGGTGACAGTGGGCACCAGCCGTGGGAACTCTGGCACCGGTGGTTCCCGAGGGTGTGGCCAGGGCCCTGTGGATGGCACCATGTGTGCCTGCTGTCGTGACTCAGCGTGAGCTGGCCGCCCCGCCCAGGCGTGCTCACTGGCCCGGGTCCTGGGAAGCTGCCGACCCTCACCGAGGCCCTCCTGGCCTGCGCTGATCTGGCTGGCCCTGCACCTGCTGGCCTGCCCCTCGGGGGCCTGTCCCCTCAGGGGCCTGGCCCTTGGGTGGCTGTCCCTTGGGGGCCTGGCCAGGGAGAGCAGGGCCGTGGCAGGAAGCTCAGCTGGGCCTGCAGTGACCACAGGCCAGACCTCAGCCAGCGCTTGGCCTGCACCCCTGGCCCCGGAGCCCCTAGACCTGCAGCCTGGGGCGCAGGCCACAGCCGCCCTGGGCCAGAGGCTCTGGGGGGGGTCAGGAGGCTCTCAGGGGGCAGAGGCTCTTGAGGGTCAGCAGGCTCTGCACTGGGATCACCCTCCCCATCCAAGTCCCCAGCAGAGGCCCTCCCACCCAGGAGCCCCTGCCCCCCCCCGCCCCGCCCGCCCAGAGCAGAGCCCAGCGGGAGGCCGCAGGTGTAGCTCCGTGTTGAAAGGCCGTGGGAAAGGGCGTGGGGGGCGGGGCGCGCTGCCTGACGTGGGCTCCCGCAGCTCCCGGGCCTGAGGCCACCGCCCACCCACCGCCGGCCCCGTCATCCAGGACACTTCCTCCCAGCTCCCCCGGAGGGTCCCTCCCGCGGCCTGGGAACGGGTCCCTGCCCACGCGGGAAGGTCTGTGACCCGGTGCCCTGCACCCAGGCCCTCCCCTGGGGCAGCCGCACGGGGAGGGCAGGTGGGCCCCAAGCCTTGCCCACACCTCGGGCTGACACCCCCGGAGCCTCCTGCGTGCCCCCGACAAGGCCCTGCACGGCAGCGGCGTGACTTCACCCCTGACCACGCGGGGACCTGGTGCCAGGCCCCGAGGCGGCAGAGAGGGGCCTGGACACTGAACTGGCCCCGGCTCCCCGAGACGGGCTGCGGGGGCCGGGCAGCCGTGGGCGTGGGCCCCGCACCCCCTGGGGCTGGGCCGGCCCGGGAGGCCCTGCAGGGTCTCGGGACCCGGGAGGAGCTGCAGTCAGGGAGGGCTCCCAGGAGGTGGTGCACCTGGTGCTGCGAGGAGAGGAAGGAAGCACCCTGCAGGCCCAGGCGGGAGGCTCCCCACCTCAGCCCCGCTCTGCCCCCAGGCCTGTAACTGCGACCAGTACCTGAAGGTCTCCAAGGGCCTGATGACACAGCTCATGGGGCTCAGCGGCCAGGAGGACCCCAGCAGCGCGGGTGAGTGCCCCCGAGATCGCCCGGCCCGGCTGCTGGCTGCTCCTGGCTCACTGCCGGCTGCAGCGGGCTGGCAGGGGGGGAGACAGCACCCCGAGGCTGGGGGTGCAAAGGCTGCCCTGCAGGGAGCCGGACGCCGAGGCCATGGTGGGGACACTCCTCCCCAGGGTCCCCGCTCAGCCTGCCCGAGCTCCCCGGACCCCGTGCACGCACACGTGTGTACACGCATCCTCGTGCACGCCTGTGCACCCGGAGCCCTGCCATCCGGGACACTTCCCACCTCACCAGGAGGTGAGCAGGCTGAGCCTGGGCAGACGGAGCAGGACCAGCCCAGCTGTCCCCCCACTGGGGCGGGGCGGGTGGACGAGGGGCCTCTTAGGATCCCCTTGTGGGGTCATCCTGGGGCCAGGGAGCTTCTCCAGGAACCTGACGTCCCACCCAGCCTCCCTCGGAAGTGTGGGGTCAGCGTAGAGGCCACCCACACCGCGGCAGCTCCTCGGTCAGGGCCCGGGAGGCAAGGACGTGGCAGTGCCCTCCTCGGGGTCCCCGGTGCACCCCCAGGCTCGTGCTGGTGGGGGAAGGGGCGTGCACCCACGCCCTGTCTAGTGCCCCAGGAACCAGCAGGGAAGGGCTGGGGTCACACAGGCCGGGCCGGGGCAGAGGCCAGAGGGAGGCCGTGGCCTTGCTGGGCCCCACGGGGCCGTGGGCGGAGGGGCGTCCCCATCTCGGACCCCGGGTCCAGTCCTCAGGGGTCAGCGCAGAGAAATGTTTGCCGAGCCAATGACGAGGGTCCCAGGCTGCAGGCCACGCCTCCCGCCGCTGAGCAGGCCCTGAGCCGGCAGCCTGTCCTCCCGGGCTCTCCGTGGGGGGCGGCCTCCGGGCCCCGGGCACCCTGAGCTCCCCAGGGCCCCGGTGCTGATTGTGCAATGGCTCCTGGCAACGGGCTTATCCGCTCATCACAGCGGCCGCCCCCGCCCGCCCGCCGGCCCCTGGAGCCGGAGACCTTTGAGCCCCAAGAACGGTCCAAGGTGTGAGCTCCCGGGGGCGGGCCGGGCTGGCACTGCGGCTTCTCGCCCCCTGCCCTTTGCCCTTGCCCCGGGGGGAGGGTGACAGGGAGGGGGAGGGGGAGGCTGGGCTGCCGGCCCCGTTCTCAGGGGTTCCTGAATTCCGTGATTGACAGGTGACCAGGCCCAGAGCCAGGACACACAGGAGCCAGGTGAGCCCTGGCCTGCCCACGGAGGACCCTGCACCTGCCTGCTCTGACACGGGTGTGGTCCCGGCCAGGGTCAGCAGAGGGGCCTCCGTAGGGGGCGTCCCTGTGCCCTGGGCGGGGCCGTGGGGGAGCCCGGGAGGGAAGGGCGGGTCCCTGGGGAGGGAGGGGCGGGCGCAGGCCGAAGCTGGGCCTCAGGTGGTCGCCTCCACCCACCAGGCTCCGCCCCCGGGGAGACGCCGGGCCTCACCTACGACCCTCCCTGCCGCTGGCTGGAGGCGGCCGAGCTGCGGGCCGGCGCCCCGGCCACGCTGGGCAACGGCACGCGGCTGCAGCTGGCGGGGGTGCCGGCGGGCGTGCTGCGGCGGCCCGGCCTGAGCCACTTCTTCTGCTGCTCCGGCTGCGGCAAGGTCTTCTGGGAGGGCTCCCACCTGGGCCGCGTGGCCGCGCAGTTCCAGGACGTCCTGGCCCGGCCCCCCGGCCCCGCGCAGCCCGGCCCGGCCCGGGCCTGACCGACAATAAACGGGAAGAGCCGCACCTGCGGGCCGGCCTGCATCATTGCTCACACCGGACGCCGGCGGTGGGCGAAGTGGCTCCACGTGGTCAGGGCGCCGGCCGAGCCGGGCTGCCTGTGCTCGGGGAGAGGCGGCAGGGCGGGCAGGGCCGGCCTGGGGAGGAAATGGCCTGGGCAGGGGCCAAGGGCTGGACGTGGCGGTTCCCACGTCCGCTGGAGCCCGTGAGGCTGGAGCCGGGCAGGGGCAGACGGGCCCCAGACGCTGCGGCCCACCCACCAAGCCACCCTCTCCACCTCACCCTCTGCCGGGAGCCGGCCCCCTGGCCATGGAGGGCGGGGTCCTGGGGTCAGGAACCCTCGGGCCAGGCCGGCCACTTCCCAGGGCGTGGGCCCAGCGCGCCTGGTGCCCGAGGCAGCAGGACAGCCAGCCTGGAGGGGGCTCCCTCCCTCACCCTGGTCAGGGCTGGGCCTCCTCTGGGAAGAGAGACCAACTACCATGTGAAGAGACGGGGCCCTGCACCCCAGGGTGCAAAGGCTGCGCCTCACAACTGCTAGGCCCGCTCGGGGAAACTGAGGCCCCGGCTGAGGTCAGAGGCCTGAGGACACCAGTGCCAGGCTGGCGCCCCGGAGGAGTCCAGGGGACGCAGCCGCCGTGGAGGCCCCTGCCAGCGGCAGGCCTGGTCCCGGCTGCGCTGTGCTCCCGCCCACCCTGCCCACCCCCTCCACTCCCCCCAGGAATCCGCCCCCCCACCTCCCACCCCCGTCACATCCCTTTCCTGTCTTCCTGTCCAGAGCGGAAACGGCGTGGGGGTGACCCGGGAGCCCGGGCGGAAGCCTCCGGCCGGCAGCCCACCTGCAGGCCCAGGTGCCCGCCTCGGCGCAGGGCGGCACCGGCAGCGCCAGGCCAGCCCTGCCCCAGAGCTGGCCGTGGACCCTGAGCCCCAGGGGGCAGCTCCAGTGGGCACCAGGCAGGCGGGGGCTGCGTGGGGTGCCTGCCACCCCCGAGGCCTTTCCTTCTGAGCGCCTGCCTTGCGCCGGGACCGGCCCACAGCCCCCCGGCAACTCTGGGGTCAGCTGAAGGGAGGCCCAGGCCCAGTGGGCAATGCTGGCCTTTCACTCCCCATGGTCACTGCGGGGTCACCCCAAGGGCCAGGCAGGGGGACCCTCTGCAGCGGGCTGCCCTCTCCTGGGAGGTCAAGAGGAAGCAGGAGGGGTGCCCCGCGCCCCTGTTTCCTGAGGGGCCCCTCTGACGCAGGCGCTGGGATAGCTGGCCCTGGACGGACAGGAACTGGAGCTGGACCCCGAGGATGAAGGCTGTGTCCTTCCTGTCCCCCAGGTCTGACCCGCCTCCCTCCGCCCTGCACACCGCACAGCGCTAGGGAGGGGGCAGCCGAGAGGGATGCCTGCCGGGTCCAGCCTGCCTCCCCCCCCCCCCGCCCCCCCACCCTCTGCTCCCCAGCCTGGCTGCGCCCCTCCGGGACCCTGGGCTCACGCTCCTCCCCACACGGGTCTGAGCCAGCCTCGGCCTGGGACTCCCTCCGGCCCTTCCCCAGCCCAGTGGGGTCAGACACCGGCCCCGGGGCGGGCTGCGCCCAGGGCGGGCGGCCCGCTTGGCCCGCCGGGCGGGCAGGAGCGCGATTGTCTGCGGCAGTTCCTGCCCCGGGCGGGCGGGCGTCCTTCCTGGCCCGGCCGCGCTGGCCGCCGAGTGTTTGTTATTTGATCCGTATCCTCGCTCGGCCCCTCTACCAGGTGCCCGGGCTGCTGGGAAGAAAGCCGCTCCTCTTTCCCACGCTCCCGACACATTTTAATGAATTAGCTGGAAGCCCCGCCCCCACTGCCCGCCTGCCCACGGTCGGGCTGTAAGGTGGCCACAGGCCTCGGCCGGCTCTGGCCGCCGCCCGCCAGCGCTGCCCTCCGCCGAGAGGCCTTCCCAGCCTGGGCCCAACATGTCCTCCGCCTGCCTCCCCCCCCCCCCCCCGAGCCTCCAGAGAGATGGGTCCCCTCGGCCATCCCAGGTGTGGGCTTCTCAGAGCCAGCAAACCACCACTCACACACGCACACTCTGTGTACACACACGCACACGCACACACACGCTTCTCACAGCCCCGGAGCCCCGCCCCCTCCCACCAAGGCGTTTGGAACAAATGTCCCCCTTTTGGACGCGTCCTTCAGCAAACAGTGGGGACGTGTGGGGGGCCTGGCCGCACAAGGTCTGCTCCGGGCCGTGGGGCGTGGACGGCGAGACGCAGGCCCCCGTGAGGCACCGGAGCCCCGAGGAGCAGCTGGCCGGGGTGGGCTGGGGGGTGGACGGGGACTCGGGCAGTGGGCACACGGCCACGGCAGGCCCAGAACCCCACCTGACCTGCCCAGGGGGAATGCTGGGCGGGGCGGTCAGCCACCTCGGGCCGGCCCCGGGCAGCTCCAGGCACAGTCCCCGCCGGGCGGCCTCGCTGCCAATTTCATGGCCGTGGCGGCGGCCGCGGGTTCTCACACTGAGCGCACAGGGCCCCTTTGTCTGCCCTCCCGACGCCGCCGAGGGGTCAGCGGGACCTCCCTCCCCGCTCCCGGCTGGCCGTCTCCAGACGCCCTGCTCTGGGCGCGGAGGCTCAGGCCCGTCTGGCGACCCGCACCTCTGGAGGGGCCAGGAGGGCTGGGCCTGGCCGGTGCACGGAAAACACAGGCCTGACAGCCAGAGGCCTCGGCCCATCCCTGCACGTTCTCGGAGCTCCGCTGCCTCCCCGCCCACCTGTTCCCGGCAGCAGGCGCCCGCCGTGCTTACCGGGGTCCCTGCCTGCACCGCAGCCCGGACCCTGCTGCAGGGAGGCCCCGGGCAGCCGGCCGGCCGCGGCCCAGCCTAGCTCTCCCTGTGGTTCGGCTGTGATCCCTCCCAGAGCGCCCAGCGAGGAGGGGGCACCCCAGGCGGGTCGTGAGGCCGGGGAGAGCCCCCCCTCAGACAGGCCTCTCAGGGTGGTCTCCCGGGGAGGCCCCCGGCTCCTGCAGGAATGCAGGTCCAGCCTCCGGCTGCCGGAACCCACCTCCCTCCCTGGCGGCGGCCACAGCCGGCCCCAAGCTGGAAACCCCTAAGGAAATGGGGCGGCGTGTCCTGTGCATTCGGGACGGTTCATGGTCTGGAATGAGCCATTTCGGGGCTCCCTCTCGGAGCAGGGCTGGGGCCGCTGGCCTGGCCAGGCCCCCCTGATCCCAGCATGCTGATGGGGAGCCCCGGAGCGGGCGGCAGGCCACCAGCCCTGCGCTTCCTCCTCGGGAGCCCAGGTCTCCGTCAGGGCAGGGGGGAGCCAGCCGGCTGGGGAACAAACGGGGTGGCCAGGGAGCCGTCCTCCGTGGGAAGGACCGCGTGGCCGGGACCACACGCCCGAGAGGTTCGCCGGGTGGTCACCCGAGCTGACCTCGCGGCCGGGCGGGCGGGGCTGAGCGGCGCGCGCTGGGGACCGGCTGGTGATGGCCGCGTCCCCGCAGCGGGAGCGGAGGGGTCTCCGCCCGGACCTCGGGGGCCTGGGACGCTCGCGAGCCCCCACCCAGGACAGGGCGCCCGCGGGTCCACCGAGCTCCGCTCCGCTCGGGCCGGTTCCGGGCGCGCCCGGAGCTCGGAGTTCCCCGCGCGGCAGGGAGAGGGGGCGGCGGCGGCGGCGGAGGCGGGAGCCCGGGGCCGGGCGGCGGCGAGACAGGCCTCCCGCGGCCTCCGGCTCCGGGTCCGCGCGGCCGGCGACCAGCGCCCCCTGCGGCGGAGCGCGCCTCCCGGACGCGCCCCGGCCCCGCCCCGCCCCGCGCCGCCCAATCGGCGGGGCCGGCGGCGCGTCACGGGCCATTGTTATGCAAATGGAACCGGGTAAAAGCGCCCGGCGCGGCGGGCGGCCCGCGAGAGCGGCGGCGCGTGGGGAGGCACGTGGGTCCGCGCGGAACTGCAGCCGGAGCCTCCGACCAGGGACCCGGAGCGCGCGCCGCCGCCCGGCCCGCCGGCCCGAGAGCCAGCGCCGGCCCCCGCCGCCCGAAGCCCGGGCGCGGCTGGATGCGGCGGGGCCCTGCGGCGGCGGCCCCAGAGCGCCCCGGGGCGGCGTGCGGGGCCCGGGGGCGCCGCGCCCCCCATGCGCCCCGGCCGGCACCGCGGCAGCCGGGGGCCCGCGCCCAGCCCGGCGCGCCCCGCCGCGCGCCCGCGGCAGCATGAGCCAGGCCGAGCGCTCCACCTGCGCGGCGCCCCCGCAGCGCGTCTTCCAGGAGGCCGTGCGCCGCGGCAACACGCAGGAGCTGCAGTCGCTGCTGCAGAACATGACGAGCTGCGAGTTCAACGTCAACTCGTTCGGGCCCGAGGGCCAGACGGCGCTGCACCAGTCGGTCATCGACGGCAACCTGGAGCTGGTGAAGCTGCTGGTTAAGTTCGGCGCCGACATCCGCCTGGCCAACCGCGACGGCTGGAGCGCGCTGCACATCGCGGCGTTCGGCGGCCACCAGGACATCGCGCTCTATCTCATCACCACGGCCAAGTGCGCGGCCGGCGGCCGGTGACCCGCGCCCCGCCGCCCGCCCGCGCCCGCGGCCCACGCGCGGCGCCGCCGCGGCCCTTCCCGCCAACTACCTCCCGGCGCCGCCCCGCGCCGCGCCCACGGGCCGGGCCCCGCGCCCCGCCGGTGTTGGCCGGGCCGGCGGCGCTTCCCACGCCCCGCCCGCGGCCGCGGTGGGGGCGGGGCGCGGCTGCGCCTTTGAAATCCGAGTGCGGCTCCCGGCGAGGCCGGAATCCCGCGACACCGGATCCGCCGCTGGACGTGCTTCCCGGAGCCGGAGCCGGAGCCGGAGGCGGGGCCGCCGGCCGGGGAGACCGGTCCGACTCCGCACCGTGCGTGCGCACCGGGGACAGTGCGTGGCCTTTGTTTGGGACTCTGCGTGGTCGTGGGAGATGCGTTTTTCCTTTTCTTACAAGAAAAACTTGATCTGTCGTTTCTTGGTTGCACTGAACGCCGCCAGCCCGAGGCTTCCCTGCTGCTGCGTCTCCGCCCGGCTCTCCCCGCCCCTCCGTCCCCCGCCTGCCCGGCCCCGCCCCTCCCATACCCCCTCTGCCCCCTCCCCTCCAACCCCCTCCCCCACGTGCCCCCCGCCAACCTCCCTCTGTCCCCTCCCCTCCAATCCCTCCCCCCACCTGCCCCCCCGTCTGTCCCCTCCCCCTGCCCCATCTCCCTCCTCCAACCCTCTCCCCCTCCCCCTCCTGTTTCTCACACTCGGTTCCCTGTGAGTTTGGGGAGCCCCGGGCCGCCTCCTCCCTGTGACCGGCCCCCAGACCTGCTGGCTTCTTGGGGTCCCCGCGGGGGGACCCTGGGCGCCGGGGGAGGTGCCGGAGGGTGGGGGGCCCGTGAGAGGTCGCAGTCAGTTGCACACTTTTTTAAAAAGTAAAAGGATTTGCCACGATTATGTCATAACATTTATGACAATGTAAACTGTTAGCGTGTTGTAAGCCAAGCGCTAGGTGTACTTTCTGAGTCGGTTATGACCCCATTTAAAGGGCGTTGTGTAGGCAACAGTGTACCCATATTTATATTTTTATAAAATGCTGTAAGACTGTGAATCTCTGTGCTGACTGCCTCCCTCGGCCCCGGGGTTTCAGGTCCCGAACCCGCCGGGGGGAGGGGCCGGGGGCGGGGGGCGGGCGGAGCTCAGTCGGGAGGCCGCCCTCGGTCCCATTTTCTATGCAACCCCACACCCTGGCTGTTTGGATGCCGGGAATGAAAGGGGCCGGGATGATTCAAATTGAAATGAGGCTTCCCGGGGGGAAGGCTGCTGACCCTGCCTGCAGAAATGGGGAGTGCTTGAGGACACAGGTGGGTGGGGGGCCCCCCAGTCCTCCGTGGCCGCGGCGGACCCCCGTGAGCAGAAGACGCGGTGGGACCCGCAGGCGGCGGCCGGGGGCACAGGTTACTCCACAAGGAGTTGTTCTGTATATTTTTTTCTAGATGCAAATAACGTTTTAATTATGTTAATTAATGCTAAGACCTTCTAGGCTTATGGAAGCTGTGTGTGGGCCCGGTCTGATCACCTCTAACTGGATGAAGTCTGCAGCCCGTCCCTGAGTGTACGATGCCCCTGTAGCCCAGCGTGGGAAATTTATCAATAAATTTTTCATTGATCTTTTTATATGAAAAGACAAAAGCTTGTTGGTTTTCCTTGGGCTCGGCCCCCGGGCGGGCACGCAGGACGCAGGGTGGTCAGGGCCGTGGGCGGGCACAGCCGCCGCCTCTGCTCCCTGCCAAGCAGCCGAGGCCTGGGACCTTCTGCTCCGAGCTCTTCCCTGACCCCTGACCCTGACCCCTGGTCTGAGAGGTGAGGTCCGAGGGGCACCCCCTCTGGCTGCTGTGGGTTCATGGTTGCTTCTCTCTGACCCGGGGCTGCGGCCAGGAGCTGGGAGCCGGGCCCTGGAGCCACCTTCCCCGGGGAGCACAGCCCCGAGCTGGGCCGTGTGGAGGCGGCTCAGGACCTGCTGACCGGAGCTGGGCCTCTGGGACCGCCCGGGCCTGGGGAGGGCGGACGGCGCCAGGGGAGCAGGCGGAGGGAGGGCGCACTCAGCCCGTTGCGGCCCTGGCCCCTCCGAGCCTCTTCGCCTCCTGTCACCTCCCGCTTCCCCGGCACTTCCTGCCAGCCAGCTCCATCCGTCACCTGAGAGGTGAGGACCATTGGATGCAAATAAGCAGGGGCGGGGGCTGGCCACGGGGGGGGGGGGTGGGGGGAAGGGGAGGGCTGGCCACGAGGCAGGGAGAGTGGCCACAAGAACCGGAAATTCCGTCCCTGGAGACTGAAGTTGGGCCTGGGCACAGTGGGCAGCCCATGGGCCCGCGGCCGGGCCTCCACTGCCCACCCACAGCGCATGGCCACGGGTCCGGGCACCGACTGAGACCAAAGGGAGGGGGGCACGGCCCTGACTGCCCTCCTTCCGGGTCTCCCTGGTGGGAAGGGAGAAGGGGAGGGGCTAGAGCTGGGGGGCTCCTGCTGCCTCTGCCCGGGGCCCCTCTGCACAGACCCCCCTCCAGCCTGGCCCCCCGCTGCGAGGGGCGCGGGGCGCTGAGGGCAGGCCGGCAGAGCCCGGGGGCAGCCCCCAAACCAGGTTCACCCCCACGTGGTCAGGGCGCAGTGCAGGCCCCGCCCCGCCTTCCTGGGCAGCACAGGACCGCTTCCTGCACCGCGGCCGCCCCTCCCCTCTCTCCTCTCCCCCTCCCCCACCTCCCCTCCCAGGCCTGCGGGCGGGGGGAGGCTGCTCAGGGTGAGAGCACAGAGGCCTGGGGTCTGCAGGGGCGGGGGTCTGAGGTCCAGCCGGGCCACCAGGAGCCCCAGGAGGCGGGTCTGGCGGGCAGGGCTGGGCGGCTGGCCCCTGGAGGGGCTGCCCTGAGGAGGCAGGCCCGATGGGCGGGGACAGGCCCACACGGCCCGGCCCAGAGCACGGGGCCGGCCGCTGCCTCCGGCCTGACGGGCGGGCGGGCAGGAAGCGTTGGCCAGCGGGCCGCCCCGGGGCCAGGGAGGCGGGACCCGCTCGGCCGGAGGGACCGAGGCTGCAGGAGGGAGCTGATGGAGGGAGGACAGGAGGGGAGACAGGCCCCGGCCAGGAGCCAGGAGACCTGAGGGGGCGGGGGCGCCCATGGGTCCGTCCCCGGAGGCCGTGCAGCCCAGCACAGATGGGGCGCACACAGGCCCGGGCGCTCACCGCGGACGGGAGCCCGGAGGCCCGGGGGCTGAGGACGGAGGAGGGGGTGCTGGGCGCGGGGCACAGCCTGAGCCCGGGTGCGGGTGCGGGCAGAGGGGGCAGGGGGGGAACTGCCCCAGGAGGGGGAACTGCCCCTGGAGGGGGGCCCTGGGGCGCATCCTCCCGCTCCCGGTCGGACTGTCCGCTCTGTCCGTCTGTCCTGTCTGTGGGTCTGTCTTCCCCATTCACTGCTCGGCCTCTGCCCTCTCCCTGCCCCGAGCAGCTGCCATGCTGATGAGGCTGTGGGTGTGGGTGCGGGGGTGGGGGTCCGTTCACCGGGCCCCGTCTCTGTATGCAAACCAGGGGGGCCTGTGCACCCCAAAGCGCACGGGGTGGGGGGGCACAGAGAGGGGTGCGTGTGAGCGGCAGGGACCAGGGGTCACGTGTCCCGCAGTCACGGCCTGGACCCCGCTCACCCGCCTTTCCTCCACCCCCACCCCCCGCACCTACCTCCCACCCCCAGCACCCACCCCCCACCCCCAGCACCCACCCACCAACCCCCCGCACCCACCTCCCACCCCCAGCACCCACCCCCCACCCCCCGCACCCACCCCCACCCCCAGCACCCACCCACCAACCCCCCGCACCCACCTCCCACCCCCAGCACCCACCCCCCACCCCCCGCACCCACCCCCACCCCAGCACCCACCCACCCCCCGCACCCACCACCACCCCCCGCACCCACCCCCCACCCCCAGCACCCACCCACCAACCCCCCGCACCCACCTCCCACCCCCAGCACCCACCCCCCACCCCCCGCACCCCCACCCCCACCCCAGCACCCACCCACCAACCCCCCGCACCCACCCCCACCCCCAGCACCCACCCCCCACCCCCCCCACCCACCCCCACCCCCAGCACCCACCGGACAAGGCTGTGCGTGGGTGCGAGCGCGCCCTCGTGGTGGGGTTGGACAGCCCTGCGCGCCCCCAGGACTGGGGGCTGTGCGTGGGGAGCCCCCAGAGGCGACACCTGAGGCCCCCAGGCCTGGCGATCCGGGTCAGAGGTGGAGACTGGGGATCCCCTCTGCCCGCCCCCCCCCACCACGGGCGTCCGAGGAGCAGGGGGAGGTAGGGGAAACGGGGGACCCACGCTGCTTCTGGGGCCCGGGCGTCCTCCCCGCGGGATCCACGAGTGGGGGCACCGCGTCCGCCGCGGGCGGGGCTTTGGGTGACGCCCCCGGAGCCCCCCCATTGGCCGGGACCGCGCGCCTTGGGCTGTGCTGCCGCCCCGTGGCCGCGGCAGGAACTGCGCCCGGGGCCCGTGTCGGAGGCTTAGAGGATGGAGCATCAGCCTGCGGACTGAAGGGTCCTGGGTTCGATTCCGGCAAGGGCTCGATCCCCAGTGTGGGGCCTGCAGGAGGCAGCCGATCCGTGATTCTCTCTCATCATTGATGTCTCTATCTCCTTATCCCATCTTCTCTAAAATCAATAAAGAAATAATTTTTTAAATAAAAAGTAAAAAATAAAGGAAAGGGGCGTTGGGAGGGCGGCTGATGGATGTGTCTCTCTCGTCACTGATGTTTCTAACTCTCATCCCTCTCCCTTCCTATCGTAAAAACTCAATAAAATACATCTTTTTTAAAAAAATGAGGCCTCTGCTTATGACACTTCATTGTTTGGTGAAGACTCCGCCGGCTGAGCGTGGGCGCACAGAAGGGCCGACCGGGCCGAGTGGTGGCTGTGCCGCCGTGTTGGAATAAAGCACCGGCTCCCCAGGCTGCGGGCTGGGCCTGTTCTTCCCGCCGGGAACGCCCACAGCACTCCAGCGGCCCGGTTTGTGTGAACACTTTCTGAGAACGGAAACGGTGCTGTTTCTGTGCAAGGACAAACACTAACATACCCCTATCCTTACCCTCACCCTACACCTGACCCTAACCCTATCCTTAACCCAAAACCTACCCCTAACCCTAACCCTAACCCTAACCCCTATCCTTAACCCTCACCCTACACCTGACCCTAACCCTATCCTTAACCCTAAACCTACCCCTAACCATATATTTAACCGAAAACCTACCCCTAACTCTAAACCTAGCCCTAACACTAAACCTATCCATAGCCTTAACCCGAGCCCTAACTCTAGCCCTGAACCTAACCCTAACCCTAACCCTAGCCCTGACTCTAACCCTAGCCCTAAGCCTAACCCTAGCCCTAACCTTAGCCCTAACCCTAACCCTAATCCTAACCCTAACCCTAACCCTAACCCTAATCCTAACCCTAAGCCTAACCCTAGCCCTAACCCTAACCCTAGCCCTAACCTTAGCCCTAACCCTAACCCTAATCCTAACCCTAACCCTAAGCATAACCCTAGCCCTAACCCTAACCCTAGCCCTAACCCTAACCCTAACCCTAACCCTAACCCTAACCCTAACCCTAGCCCTAACCCTAACCCTAACCCTAGCCCTAACCCTAACCCTAACCCTAGCCCTAACCCTAACCCTAGCCCTAACCCTAACCCTAACCCTAACCCTAACCCTAACCCTAGCCCTAACCCTAACCCTAACCCTAACCCTAACCCTAACCCTAACCCTAACCCTAACCCTAACCCTAGCCCTAACCCTAACCCTAACCCTAGCCCTAACCCTAACCCTAACCCTAACCCTAGTCCTAACCCTAGCCCTAACCCTAGCCCTAACTCTAGCCCTAGCCCTAACCCTAACCCTAACCCTAGCTCTAATACTAACCCTAGCCCTAAGCCTAAGCCTAAGCCTAACCCTATCCTTAGCCCTAGCCCTAATTCTAACCCTAACCTTAGTCCTAGCCCTGACCCTAATACACTGGAACAGTGCTCAGTATTTGCTGTGCCGAGCTGTGGAGCTGGAGGAGAGAAGGCCCTCCGGGCGGCAGAGTGCCCGGCTCGGCTGGGGCACACAGCGCAGTCCTGTGGCCCTGGGACGTGCCGGATGCACGGATGCACGATGGGCACAGCTCGGCCCGCCCGCCCGCCCTGGGCTCCAGCGCGCACACGGTTGAACGGCCTAGCAGCCCCGAGGTGCTGTGCCCGGCCTGAGGGCAGAGGGCGTGTGAGGAGACCCTCCCTTATCTCTGGGGGGTAATGAGTAACCAGCGCTTTGAATTCTCAAGGTTCCGGGGCCATAAACGCTCCTTGTCAAGGCTGCTTTTTATTTTAACTGAGGCCGCAAGATCGTTGGGCTTATCGTGTGGGTTTCTCAAAACCCATTCATGGTGGGACAATTCCCATATAATAAAGCGCAGCCTCTGGGGTGTGGTCTGTGCGGACAGAGGTTCGCGCCCGCGTGACTAACAGCTCCATCAGAAGGCAGGACCCCGCCACCCATCGGAGCGCGGTCCTGCCCCGGGACCATCCGGAAAGGATGCTGTGGGCGGTCTGCCACCATCGCGGGTGAGACCCACCCGTGTGGTGTCATGTTTAGGGGCGGGGCAGGGGCGGTCTTTCTTCTTTCTGTTGTTCTCGCTGGAAAACTCTGGCTGAACACACAGGGCTGTCCTCCTCGGTAGTTTCTCCGCCAACAGAATGATTTTCCTCAGGAAAAGCTCTTTTAAAAAAATATATTCGTATTGGCTTCAGAGGGAAGGGAGAGGGAGGGAGAGAAACATCAATGAGAGAGAATCACGCCCCACACTGCTTGTGCCCCGACCGGGAATCGAACCACAGCCTCCTGGTCACAGGTCGACGCTCAGCCACTGGGTCACAGGGCCTGGCTGGGCAAGAAAGCTCTCATCGATGCTTCTAACTCTACCCCTCCCCTTCCTCTCTGTGAAAAAGTAAAAATATATATGAGGAGGCTGGAGAGGGGCCGGGAGGAGGAGGCTGGGAGGAGGAGGCCGGGAGGAGGAGGCTGGGAAGGAGGCCGGGAGGAGGAGGCTGGGGAAGAGGCCGGGAGGAGGAGGCTGGGAGGAGGAGGCTGGGGAGGAGGAGGCGGGAGGAGGAGGCGGGAGGAGGAGGCTGGGGAGGAGAAGGCCGAGAGGAGGAGGCTGGGGAGGAGGAGGCCGGGAGGAGGAGGCCGGGGAGGAGGCCGGGAGGAGGAGGCTGGGGAAGAGGAGGCCGGGAGGAGGAGGCTGGGGAGGAGGAGGCGGGAGAGGGGCCGGGAGGAGGAGGCTGGGAGGAGGAGGCCGGGAGGAGGAGGCCGGGGAGGAGGCCGGGAGGAGGAGGCTGGGGAAGAGGAGGCCGGGAGGAGGAGGCTGGGAGGAGGAGGCTGGGGAGGAGGAGCGGGGAGGGGGAGGGGGGGGGAGGAGGCGGGGGAGGAGAAGGCCGAGAGGAGGAGGCGGGGGAGGAGGAGGCCGGGGAGGAGGCCGGGAGGAGGAGGCTGGGGAAGAGGAGGCCGGGAGGAGGAGGCTGGGGAGGAGGCTGGGAGGAGGAGTCCGGGGAGGAGGAGGCTGGAGAGGGGCCGGGAGGAGGAGGCTGGGGAAGAGGAGGCCGGGAGGAGGAGGCTGGGAGGAGGAGGCTGGGAGGAGGAGGCTGGGGAAGAGGAGGCCGGGAGGAGGAGGCTGGGGAGGAGGCTGGGAGGAGGAGGCCGGGGAGGAGGAGGCTGGAGAGGGGCCGGGAGGAGGAGGCTGGGGAAGAGGAGGCCGGGAGGAGGAGGCTGGGAGGAGGAGGCTGGGAGGAGGAGGCCGGGGAGGAGGCCGGGAGGAGGAGGCTGGGGAAGAGGAGGCCGGGAGGAGGAGGCTGGGGAGGAGGCTGGGAGGAGGAGGCCGGGGAGGAGGAGGCTGGGAGGAGGAGGCCGGGAGGAGGAGGCCGGGAGGAGGAGGCTGGGAGGAGGAGGCCGGGAGGAGGAGGCCGGGAGGAGGAGGCTGGGGAAGAGGAGGCCGGGAGGAGGAGGCTGGGGAGGAGGCCGGGAGGAGGAGGCTGGGGAAGAGGCCGGGAGGAGGAGGCTGGGAGGAGGAGGCGGGAGGAGGAGGCTGGGGAGGAGAAGGCCGAGAGGAGGAGGCCGGGAGGAGGAGGCCGGGAGGAGGAGGCCGGGAGGAGGAGGCCGGGGAGGAGGCCGGGAGGAGGAGGCTGGGGAAGAGGAGGCCGGGAGGAGGAGGCTGGGAGGAGGAGGCCGGGAGGAGGAGGCCGGGGAGGAGGCCGGGAGGAGGAGGCTGGGGAAGAGGAGGCCGGGAGGAGGAGGCTGGGGAGGAGGCTGGGAGGAGGAGGCCGGGGAGGAGGAGGCTGGAGAGGGGCCGGGAGGAGGAGGCTGGGGAAGAGGAGGCTGGGAGGAGGAGGCCGGGAGGAGGAGGCGGGGAGGAGGAGGCGGGGAGGAGGAGGCCGGGAGGAGGAGGCCGGGAGGAGGAGGCTGGGGAAGAGGAGGCCGGGAGGAGGAGGCCGGGAGGAGGAGGCTGGGAGGAGGAGGCCGGGAGGAGGAGGCCGGGAGGAGGAGGCTGGGAGGAGGAGGCCGGGAGGAGGAGGCCGGGAGGAGGAGGCCGGGGAGGAGGCTGGGAAGGGGCCGGGGAGGAGGAGGCTGGGGAAGTGGAGGCCCGCAAGGAGGAGGCCGGGAGGAGGAGGCCAGGGAGGAGGAGGCCGGGAGGAGGAAGCCGGGAGGAGGAGGCTGGGAGGAGGAGGAGCCCGGGAGGAGGAGGAGGCCGGGCAGAGGCAGCCAGGCCCACGTCTTCTCTCCGGGAGGCTGTGCCCGGCCCCAGCCGGGACGCGTGAGGATCAGAGGGGCCTCGGGAAAGGGCGGCCTGTCCCGGTGACTCATTTCCTTCCCACGAGAAGGACGGGCCTTGGCTCGCAGGCCGGGACCTGCAGGAGGCGCGAGTCAGTTCCGGGAAAGACGCCTGTGCAGCTGGGCCGGGGCCAGTGGCGCAGGAACGGGCTCGGGAGGTGCTGCCGAACCGCTGGGAGCCGGCTCCGGGACAGTGCCGGTGACCTCAGCGGTGACCCCGGCGGCAGGTGCAGAGCCGGGAGGGGCCCGGTCTCCTTGGAATCGGGACAGGAGGCTGGAGGGTGCGGCCCAGCTGCTCCGACGGGAAAGGAACAGTTTTAGCTGCTTCTCGTGAGAAACATCGACGTGAGAACCGTGGATGGCCGGGGACTGAACCCACAACCTCCTGCGTGCCCTGACCAGGGTCCGAACCCGCCACCTTCTTGGTGTTCGGACGACGCTCCAACCGCGTGAGCTGCCGCCGGAGCAGCCCCCTCCGACGTCTGCGGGGCCCGGCGTCCCGCTCCGTCCGGGACATGGGCTCCGGCCGAGGCCAGAGCTCAGCTCCACCGCAGGTCCCGGAGGGCCGGGGCTGCCCTTGGCACTAGGATTTCGGTGAAAGTTACAGAGGGGGAAGGGCTGTTCTTTTTCCTCCTCCTCCTCCTCCTCCTCCTCCTTCTTTTTTCTTTTTTTAAATGAGCCAGAATCCCAGGAACTTGTTAACCTTTTAGTTTTGTTTTGTTTTTAAATTGCGGTAACGTTGGTTAATACAATCCAGGTGCACGACACTAACTGGAACTCTGTCTGCGCTCCACACTCAACGCCCGTCTCCTCTCCTCCCTCCCCGGCTGGCCGCCTCAGCCTCGGCACGGCCACACGCTGACATAGTGAGCAGAGCCTTCTGGGGTGAGGGAGACAGCCTGAGCCTGAAGCGTGATGTCTGCAGCACATGGCAAATTTACCAAAACTCGCTAAATCTGCAAATTTACCAAAACCCATTAAATTGTCCACTTACAAAGAGTCAATTTAGTGGCCTGTAAATGACACCTCAATCAGGCTGGTTTTAGAAAACAAGGTCATTATCTTGAAAGTTGGGGAGCTATTGGCTGGGGGTGGGGGGCAGAGCAGAGGACAGAGTGGGGGCTGGAGGGAGGAGGGGGCGCACTGTGCTCGCCTTGGGGTACAATCTGAGCACTGTTCCCGTTAAACACTTTTCTCCCGTCCAGCCGTCACCGTCACCGTCACCATCACCGTCACCGTCACCGCCAGCCCAGACCCCCGGCGGGAACGGCCGTGAGGGGAGGCAGGCCTCAGGAGATGGGTCCCCAGCCCATCCGCAGGCGGGGTGGGGGCAGTGACCCTGAAAGCGTTCCCGAAGGGGGTGACAAACCCAGTCCCAGGGAAAAGCCCGGAGCCAAAGGCCCCCAGAGACGCGGAGTCGGGGTGTTGTCTGTGGACAGGGAGCCCCAGGTGGGACCCCAGGGCGGGGGTCGGGCTGAGGTCAGAGGTGGGAGGGCGCACCGAGCACCCCCCGGCGGCGCCCCCACCTCCACGGCTCCCCCTCTCCCCCCGGCCTGGCTGTGTCCGCGTGTCCTCTGTGCCCTGTCTCCCCGGGGCCGGTCCCCTCCCGGGGGCGGAGCTCACCACCGGGCGGCGGGAGGGACTGCAGCCCAGGCGGCCACCAGGCGGCAGCAGTGAGCCCCCGGGGCTGCGGGAAGCGCCGCCCGCAGAGCACAGGGGCGGGCGGGGGTGCAGCCGGGTGGCTGGGGGGGCGGTCTTGCCTGCTGGGGGATTCCCCGGGCCTGGGGGGGCGGAGTGCTGCCTGGGGACTGGGGGGTCCTGTCCGCTGGGGGGGTCCTGCCTGGGGCACCAGGGCCTCCCGAGTCAAAGGTGGGGAGCAGGTTGCGGCAGGGAGGCTGGAGGTCAGGTTCCTCCTGGGAGGCCGCGGGGGCCGCCCCCCGGGCGGAGGCGCCGCTGGACACGCAGCTTCCCCGGGACACCGAGGCCAGAGGCCCAGGCCAGGGCCCAGAGCGGGCAGGTGTGTGAGCGTGTGAGCGTGTGTGCGTGTGTGCGTGTGTCTGTGTGTGTCTGTGTGTGTGTCTGTGTGTGTGTCTGTGGGTGTGAGTGCGGGTGATTGTGCGGAGAGGGGCTGCCGCAGCTCCCGGGGCCGGGGTCACACTCAGCTCCACAGCAAGGTGACCAGAATCTTTCCAATCTTTCAAAAAATCGCGGGACGCAGGGAAAATTGTTAGAAATCCGGACTGTCCCACCCAAAGCGGGACGATCCGGTCACCTTACCAGGCAACCACCCGGCTGTGTAACCGGGAGAGCCGCTCACCCGAGACCGTCTCCCGGTTCCGGGAACGCATCGCCCGTCCACGGAGCCTGTACGTGGGCACGCGGCGGGCGGAGGAATGTGGCGAGTCCAGAACCCGGCGGGGCAGCGGGGAAGGCTGGGAAGTTGGGTTTATTGGGGCCTCGGGCGCGGGGCAAAACCAGGGGTCCGCTCCCCGCCTTCCCCGCCCCCCCCCCCCCCCCGGAGTCTGTCGGGCGCCGGGGCCGGGCTACAGCAGGTTCACGCGGGCCACCACCTGCTTGCAGCCGGTGACGGCGAACTCGCGGCCCGCCACGCGGTAGTAGCTGAGCTGCTCGGCCAGGCGCTCGGCGTGGGCCTGCTCGGGGAAGAAGCCCTCGCCGGCCATCTCGTCCCGGAAGCAGCTGACCACGTCGCGCTTGTCCAGCAGCAGCAGCGGCACCACGGCCGCCGCCTGCCACAGCGGGTGCGCGCGCGCCAGCAGCGCCTGCAGCGCGGCGCGCAGCTCCTCCTCCTCCCGCCGCTGCTCCGCGGGCGCGCGGGCGAGGGCGGCGGGCGCGCGGGACGCGTTCTGCAGCACGAAGCGCGTCACCTCGGCGCCGCCCGCGCTGCTCAGCAGCACGTAGACGGCGTTGCGGAAGCGCGGCGGGCGCTGCGGCTGCAGGAGGCCGTGCAGCTCGTCCAGCAGCGCCGGCGGCATCTGCTCCACCTCGTCCAGCACCAGCAGCGGCGTCTTCTCCTCCGCCTCGGCCCGCGCCACCACGGCGGCCACGCGGCGCGCCAGCTCCTCGCGGCAGGCCTGCGGGGCGCGCGCCGCGGGGCAGTGGTGCCGCGCGTGGTACTGCAGCACCAGCGCGCCGTCCTCCAGCGCCGCGCGGAAGTGGCGCGCCAGCAGGCGGCCCACGTGGCTCTTGCCCACGCCGCTCGGCCCGTGCAGCGCCAGCAGCAGCGGCCGGCTGTGCACGTGCGTGGACAGGTAGTCCCGCAGCAGCGCCACGACGCGCCCCACGGCGGCCGGCTGGCCGAACACGGCGCGCCGCAGCGCCTTCTCCAGCCCGTCCAGGTCGTAGCGCAGCGCGTTGTCGTCCAGGTTCTCGATGGCGTTGAGCACCTGGAAGCCCACGATGGCCACGAGCAGCAGCAAGCAGCTCTGCGCGCGGCTGCGGTGCTCGGCGCGCGGCCGGGCGCGGCGCGCGGAGTCCGGGTAGAGCACCACGCGGCTCCGCCGGCGCTTCTTGCGCGACGGCGGCGCCCTGGAGGCCAGCTCGGCGGGGCCGTCGAAGGTGAAGAACTGCGGCTGCTCCGCGCCCGCGCGAGGCGCCGGGGCCCCCGCGTCCGGCCCCGCGCCCGGCGTCTGGGGGCGCCGCTTGCGCTGGAGGCACACGCGGCGGCGCAGGCGGACCACGGCGCGCAGCGGCGCCATCACGCTCCGGCCGGGGGCGCGGGGAGCGGCGGCCCCGGGCTCCGCGGCCCCGGGCTCCGCGGCCCCGGGCTCCGCGCTGGGCTGGCCGCGGTCCATGGCGCGCGGGCGGCGCTCCGCATGCAGGTCGCCCTCCCTGCAAAGGGAGCACAGGAGGGTCTCAGGCTCCCGCCCGGACATCCGGGCCCCGCCCGGGGATTGCGGCCCCCTGGGCGGCCCCACAGCCCGGGCCGCGGCCGGAGGTCGCCCCTTTGGACCCGGAAGCGGCTCCCGCGGGGCCCCATGCAAATCCCCGCGCCCCGGGCGGCGCGGCCGGGAGGAAGTGCGGGCGGGGGAGGGGACGCGCTGCGGCCGCTTATCCCGCGGCCCGGGCTTCCTGGAGGAGGAGCCGGCCGCCCTGCGCCCGCTCAGGGGTGAGGATGGGTCACGGCCCGGCTCCGCCCCGCCCGCCGCTCCGCCTGCCAGGCGCCGAGCCGAGCCGCGGGGCCACCGGCCGGGCAGCCCCTGGAGCTGGGAGCCCCGCACCCCGGGGGGAGGGGGTTCCGGCCGGAACTTCTGCTTTTTGAGAATGGGCCCCAGCCCAGTCCCAGGCCGAGCTAGGCCTCCGAGCCCCCTCCCCCCAAGATCCTCCCAGCACTCTCCGCCGGACACCGGTGAAGGGGCAGCGGGAGCCCCAGGGCCGGCGGGAGAGGGACAGGGGAGCAGGAGGACAGGGAAGAGCCCCTGAGGACAGAGCTGGAGAGACGCGGGGTGCACCCCTGCCCCCCAAACCACCCCATACCTGCAGCTGCGTCAGGCCAGCTCCTGCTGGACCCCAGCCCCCGGGCAGCCCCTTCGGGCACAGCTGCGGCTCAGGAAGCGGGAAGGCCGGCGGGTCAGGGGTCTGGGGCCTGGGGCCGGCTCAGGCCGGAGGGCAGCGGCACCTGCGGTCCCCAGGGAGTGACCAGCAGCGGAGGAAGGCCGGGGAAAGTTTCCGCTTCTACGCAGAGGAAGTGAGTCAGGGGTGTGTCCAGGGCGGGACTTGGGCTGGACGGAGGCGCCCGGCGGGGAGGCCTGGCTGGCTCCTGCGGGTCCCCTGACCAGCGGGTCACAACTCCCCTCAGCCCTGAGGGCCCTGCATCGCCTCCCCCAGGGGCCCTGCACCTCCATCTGCCTCCACAGACACCCCGCACCCCCAGGGACGTCTCCTCTGGCATCTGACCCTCACCTGGCCCCGTGGGGGGAGGGGCGTCCACACATCCCTCCCTGTTCTCCCCCACCCTTCCTTCCCCTTCCCTGACCCCGATCTGGGTCCCCAGAGCAGGGCTCATTTCCTCTTCTCCCTGCTCAGGTCACTGTCCTCTCCGCCTCCTAAGGTGCCGACCTGCTCAGCTGGGTGCTCCCTGCACTAGCACCCCAGTCCCCCAGTTCCACCACCCACCTCGGGGTCCCCAGTTCCATCCACCCACCCATGGATGGGGCCTCCCATTCCTTCATCTGGGCTGGAGGAGCCCAGCCTCACTGACCGGCTGTCCATCCGGGCCTTGAGCCTCAGGGCCCCCAGGGGTCCAACCTGCTCGGACTCCTCCCACAGCTGGATCCCTCCTTCCCTCTCCTGGGCCCCCTCCCAGGCCAGATACTGGCTCCGATTTCCAGATGGAAGCAGCCGGAGGGATCCCGAGAGCCTGCCCCCACCCCCAGCTTCCCGCTCCCACAGGCCGGCCTGCGCCCTGCTCCACCCCTCTGACCACTCTGACACAGCTGGCCGCTTCTCCCTCTGGGTCCTCCATCAGCGTACAAACATGTGTTTAATATTTTCTTCATCGCAGAGGGAGAGGGAGAAACATCAGTGATGAGTCACCCCTGCACGCCCCCTACTGAGGATGGAGCCTGAAACCCAGGATGCGCCCTGGCCCGGAATGGAACTGTGACCTCCTGGTTCACAGATTGCTCAACCGCCAAGCTCTGGCCAGGCCGAACACGTTTCTTCTTGACAGCAGACGCAGACTCCTGACCCGCCCCAGAAGCCTTTGCTCCCTCCCAGGGGCCCCCCACCCGCAGAGCTGCGCCTGTCAGGCCATGGACTTCCGGGGAGCAGGACCTGGGTGCCACTGGGGAGTGGGGGGCAGTCCCTTCTGGTGGCCTCTAGCGGCCCGGACAAGACAGCCAGCCATGCCCAGACCTTCCCCGTGACCGTGGCCCAGAGGCGGACACGCCTGGGAAGGCCTGACCCATATGGCAGCGACCCCCACCCCTCAGCACAGAAACGCACACCGCTGCTTTTACCAAAACGCTTTTATTGACACGGGAGTCACCGCAGACAGCTGACCCTCACCTGCACAGAGTGCAGCTGAGCAGGTGCACACCTCCCCAGGGTCAACTGAGGCAGCAGGTGGGCCTGGGCTTTCCTGTCTGGGGGCCCAGTGCAGTGCACTGTCCACTGTCCACCACTAAGTCCTTGGGGCCAGGCTGACCAGCAACGCTGCCAACCTGTGCCCACGCCGGCCGCCCACGCCCCTGGCGAGCAGGGCTCAGGGGAGGCAGAGCCACGGCCGGAACGGTCCCGGGCCCACGCACAGCGTGGAGGAGGCACCTGCCCAGGGGGCCACCCTAGGTCTCGGCTCAGCCACCACCTACCCATGAGCACCCTCTGCCTCCAGGAGACACGGGTCCTCAGAGTCCCAGGCCAGGGGCTCCTGGCCGACGACGGGGGCCTGTCCACTCCCCAGCGAGTGGGGGATGGGTCAGAGGCCTCCCGGGGCCTGTCCACTCCCCATCGGGTGGGGGACGGGTCAGAGGCCGGCCGGGGCGGGCACGGCAGGGAGGGGCAGCTCCAGGGCGGGGGGCTCGGCGGCCGGGGTCGGGCTGGGCTTGCGCTGGTCCAGCTGCTCCAGCTTCTCGCTGAGCTGTGAGTAGAGCTCCCTCACGGCCTCCCCGCTCTGTGGAAGACGGTGTGGGCAGGCGGGCGCCGTCAGGGAGCCCCCACCCCCCGGCCGGGCAGGGCGGCACTCACCTGGCCGCTGGGCTCCAGCGCCTTCTGCAGGGCCTGCAGCCTGGCGGGCGCCACGCGGTGGTGCAGGTGCAGGAGGAGCCGCAGCACATGCCGCTGCACGTTCTCCTTCCTGCGGGGGGAGGGGAAGGGGAAGGGGGAGGCCAGTGTGTGGGCTGCAGGCCGCCCCCCCCACCCCCATCCCCCATCCCCCGTCCCCCAGCATCCACGCCCGCCCCCAGGCCCCAGGCCGCACCTCGGGGAGGCGGTGAGCAGGAAGCCGTCAAACAAGCTGTTGCAGAAGTCCTCCAGGGCAAACTCGTCAGCCAGCAGCGCCAGGTTCCCCATGAGCAGGTGCAGGAAGATGTCGCCGAAGGCCAGGTCGCTGAAGGTCTCCACTGCGGGCACAGCAAGGTCAGCAAGCCCCCCCTCCCCACCCCCCAGCAGCAATCCCTGCGGGACGGCAGTACAGCACTTCTGAGGGAGGGGTGCCCGGGGCCTGAGAGCCAGACGCGGGGCCTGGACAGGCAGGGGCAGGCCTGGGCCTCAGCAATGAGGAGGCTGCGGGGAGGGGGCAGCACAGCAGGGAATGAAGGGGGAAGATGGGGAGGGGATGGGAGGGGAGGGCGGTCACAGGGCGGCCCCTCACTCACCGAGCCCGGGCAGCAGGCGCAGGAGCGCGTTCTTGTTCCTCTGCTTGGTGATGTGCAGCACGTAGTACAGCCCCACCTCGCAGGCCATGCGCTGCTCCTGCAGGAACCTGCGGGAAGCACCGCCCTGAGGAGCGCCCTTCACAGGCCTCCCGCCCGGCGCCCGCCCCCGGCCCCTGGGCCCCGCGTACTTGGTGAAGCTCTCGGGCAGGGTGCTCGGGTAGGTGGCCGGGGCCCTCTCCTCCGCCGGCAGCTTCTGGTCCACGTTGAAGGCGTGGTCGTCCACCACGAAGGACATGAGCGTGGGCAGGAACTTGGTGATGAGCTCCACCTCCTGGGAGCGAGGGGGGCGGCTCAGCTGGCCCCGCCCCACCCCCCCTCACCCCGCCCCCTGCAGCCTTTCTCCGCCCACCCACTGCCCCGCCCACCCCTTGCAGCCAGGGGCAGGCCCCATTACCATCCTCGGCTCCTTGAAGACCTGGCTGTCAATCATGTCCCAGGCGCCCTGGCCCAGAGCCAGCAGCCGGAGCAGCAGCAGCAGGTCAGGGCTGTCCTGCGGAGAACAGGCCTCAGCGCCGGCTCCCCAGCACCTCCCTCACTCGCTCAGTGGGTGCTGGCTGCCCCGTCCACTCCTGCCCTTGCCCCGAAGGCCACACGGGGCCAGCCAGGCGCACTCACCCTGGGCAGCGTCTCCAGGCTGACCAGCTCCTGCAGGTGCCGGACGGTGCTCAGGGACAGCGTGTTGATGGCGAAGGGGTCACACAGGATCATGGACAGGTCCCTGCAAAGCAGCGGCGTTCACGCAGAAGCTGCGGCCCTGCAGACGGCGCTCCACCCAAAGCGAGCCCCCCCTGCACCCCACCCCCCACGCCCTCCCAGGGGCTCACAGGGTGACGCTTGCACCCAACGCACACACAACCCCGAGGAGTTAAAAGCTCTCACGGAAAGTAAGCCACGTTTGGTTCTGGGGCCGGACCCTGACTGCCTCAGCCACGACCCGGACACATCCCAGGCCAGCGGGCACGGCGAAGGGTGGCCCTCCCCGCCCCAGCACACGGCCGCGGTCCTGTCTCCTCCGTGGGCCGGGGTGCCCAGCCCCCTTAGACGCCGGGTCGCCACCACAGGGGCAGGGCCGGGGCCGGGCTCCACGCGGCCACGCTCACCCCAGGACTTGCTCCTGCCCCTTCCTCACGCCGTCGAGGAACCCCTGCAGCTCGCGCGCCCGCTTGCTGTCCACAAAGCGCTCCCGGATGCAGGCGTCCAGGCACCAGGTGAACTGTGGGAGCGAGTCAGGGCGTGAGGGGCCCTGCCGGCCCTGGCTCTCGCTGCCCAGGCCTTGGAGGGTCAGGGCCCCCCGTCACCTCGCCAAACCGGCTCGGGGCCAGGACCTGTCCCGAGAGCAGGACGCACATGGCAAACAGGCCTGGGTCCCCACCCACCGGCCGTGGGTGGGAGACAACGTCCGCGTTTGTTCTAAAGGGGCCCTCTCGGCCTCAGAGTGACACCATCTCGGCTCATGGCACCCGAGGGGACCAGGTCCAGAGCAGCCTGAGGCCGGAGGGGAGGGCCAGCCCAGGAAGCCCGGAAGCAGCAGAGGCATCCAGGAGGGGCGCCCGCAGCCGCAGAGGGAGTGATAGAATGGCAGGTGGGAGACACGGCCAGGGACACCCCCGCCCCCCGCCCCCAGCCGATTGAGGGCGGCGGCACAGGCGGGCGGTCCGAGCCCAGGGGCCAGCCAGCGGGGAGCAGAGGGACAGCGGCGGCACCTTGTGGCATGGGTCCACAGAGCAGATGTCGCCCACGTCCAGGTCGTGCAGGGACATGAGCAGCTCGGCGCGCAGCGTGCAGTAGTGCACGTTCCTCGTGCGCAGGAAGAGCGTCCGCAGGAACTGCAGCACCATGTCGTACAGCTTCACGTTCTTCCCCACCATCTGCGTCAGCTTCTGCACCACCTGCGGCGGGACCGGGACGGGCGTCACACACACAGGACCTCGGCGTCACACACACACACACACACACACACACACAGGACCGCGGCGTTACACACACACACACACACACACACAGGACCGCGGCGTCACACACACACACACACACACACAGGACCACGGCGTTACACACACACACACACACACACACACACACACAGGACCGCGGCGTCACACACACACACACACACAGGACCGCGGCGTCACACACACACACACACACACAGGACCACGGCGTTACACACACACACACACACACACACACACACACAGGACCGCGGCGTCACACACACACACACACACACACAGGACCGCGGCGTCACACACACACACACACACACACACACACACAGGCCCCTGCAGCCCGCTTGCTCGGCCTCCCTCTCGGACCCAGGCGGCACCTTCTCCACCCCTCCTCACAGGAAAGGCCCGCCTCCACAGGGGCCGAGAGCCTCCCCCTCCCCTCTCCCCTGCAGCCCTGGGCTCTGGCCACACGGCCTCCCTGGCCCTCAGCAAGCCCAGCCTGCCCTCCGCCAGGCCCCTGCTCACACCTCACCCGCTCCTCTGCCGCCTCCCACCTCACGGCCCTTGCCCAGCCGCCCAGCCCCGGTGACCAACACGTGACGTTTCCAGGAGAGTCTGCTCCCCATGAGGCTTCCAGTGCCCCACGCAAGCGCCCCAAACCCAGGGCTGCCAAAGCGTCCCGGCCCCTATGGCAGGCAGGCGGCACTCAAGAAACGTCTGTCAAAGCAACTAACGAACCCGACGTAAGAGCAAAAGTCGCCCCAGAGCTGAAGAACACACTGAGCTTCAACAGGGCTGGCCGAGGTGCAGTCACGGCCCTGACGCCCAAAGGCCCAGCCTGGGCACGGTGAGGCCAGCCGTCCCGGGGCTGGGGAGGGCTGGCCAGGCCCAGGCACCCCGCCCGCCACCTCACCTCGCCTTGGCGCCGCGCCCGGGGGGAGGGGCTGAAGAAGTTGTGCAGGACGGAGAGCTCGGAGCTGAAGAGCGCGCGCTCCTTCTCCAGGATGTACTGCTTCAGCAGAGGGGACACCTCGTCCCCAAAGAGCGCCTGGTTGTCCTGCCAGATCTGCCGCTTCACCTCCACGGCGCAGGCCCGGTACAGCTCCTTGTCGGCCACGACCAGCTTCAGCTTCTTCTCAGGGACCTACAGGACCACACGGGCCTGTGAGCGGCGCCTGGGCCAGGGTCTGCCTCCCACAGGGAACGGGGTGAGCATCGACCCATGAACCAGGAGGTGACGGTTGGATTCCCAGTCGGAGCACATGCCTGGGTTGCAGGCTCCATCCCCAGGAGGGGATGTACAGGAGGCAGTGATCAATGATTCTCATCAGTGATGTTCCTATCTTTCTCTCCCTTTTCCTTCTACTCTGAAATCAATAAAAATACCAGGGGCCCATTGCACAAAGATTCCTGCAAGAATAGGCCTTCCTGCCAAAACCGGTTTGGCTCAGTGGATAGAGCGTCAGGCCTGCAAACTAAAAGGTCCCGGGTTCGATTCCGGTCAAGGGCATGTACCTTGGTTGCGGGCACATCCCCAGAAGGGGGTGTGCAAGAGGCAGCTGATCGATGATTCTCTCATTGATGTTTCTAACTCTCTATCCCTCTCTCTTCCTCTCTGTGAAAAACCAATAAAATAAAATTTAAAAAATAAAATAAAATAAAAAAAAAGAATAGGCCTTCCTTCCCCTGGCTGCTGGCGCCCGGGACCCAGGCCTTCACTCCGGCCAGAACCGCCTTCCACCACCGCAGGATGGTGTACAGAGCATCCCAGCTACGGCCATCTTTGTCACGTTAACTTGCATATCCCCTCCTTATTGGCTGTGGGTGCCACCATCTTTGTTGCAAAGTGACAGTCAATGTGTACACTCTGTCTTTATTAGATAAAACAGTAAAAAAAATAAAGAGTGCATGTTGTCCTGCCAGATCTGCCCCGTCACCTCCCTCAGGAGGCCTCAGCACCACTCCCCGGCAGACACCTCGAACCCAGCCCCCACTGACAGCTCCCGCGGCTGCCCCGGCTCAGCCCCGAAGGTGCAGCAGCCATGCTGAGCGCACAGCTCTTTCCCAGAAGGGGGCTCACACCCCAGCTCCGGCCTCTGGGGGCCCAGAGGACACACACCCTTGGGGGCAGGAGTCCTGGGACCCTCCCGGGGCCTCGCCGGGGCTCGTGGGGAGAAGCCAGCCCAGAGAACACACTCCGGTCACACACCCTCAGGGGCAGGCGGCCGGGGACCCTCCTGGGCCCAGCCGTGTGCTGACCTGCGGCTCACCTTGGGCAGGTGTTTCATGACGCACATCACCACCGGCTGCAGAGACGGCATCTTCACCAAGGAAAAGCTCTTCTCCAGCAGGTCCTCCAGCTTCTTGTACCTGGAAGACGCCGGTGGTGAGGAGCCTCTTGGGACCAAGCCGGCTGAGGGGGCAGGAGGTCTGCGGGGCCAGGCCCCAGGCCTCCCGGCCGCCTACCTCTCCTCAGCCTTCCCCTCCGAGGCGATGGCCGACACGCGCTCCAGCAGCTTTTCCCGCAGCTCGTCGAACACGGACTGGTGGAACTCCAGCCGCGGCGTCCCGTGCAGGTCCAAGAAGGGCAGGGCCGACTGCAGGGAGGGCAGCAGCACGCCATTCTCTGTCTGGGGAAGCGGAGGGTCAGGGGGTCGATGCTGTTTGCTCGGGGCAGCCGTGTCTGGCCCGGCCCCGCAGGGGGGCAGAGCAGAGGCCGAGGCTGCAGGGGTGTTTGGCGGCGCCGGTCTTAACTGCGGAGCCGCCCAGAGGTCCGGCCGCGGGCACGAGCTCCGGACACCCGGTCCTCCATCCCGGGAACAGATCAAAGCGAGCAAAACCGCCCACTTCCCACGCGGCCCCGACCCACGGCCTGGCCCAGCCTCCCCGCCCACAGCCCGGCCTCCCCATCCAGGGCCCGGCCTCCCCGCCCACGGCCCGGCCTCCCCGCCCACGGCCCGGCCTCCCCGCCCAGGGCCCGGCCTCCCCATCCAGGGCCCGGCCTCCCCATCCAGGGCCCGGCCTCCCCGCCCACGGCCCGGCCCTGCGCCCACGGCCAGGCCTCCCCGCCCACGGCCCGGCCTCCCGGCCCACGGCCCGGCCTCCCCGCCCACGGCCCGGCCTCCCGGCCCACGGCCCGGCCTCCCCGCCCACGGCCCGGCCCCGCGCCCACGGCCCGGCCTCCCCGCCCACGGCCCGGCCCCGCGCCCACGCACCTGGAACTGCTCGATCGCCTTGAGCGGCTCCGTGCAGTTGGTGAGCGTCTCCTTCAGGTCCTCGCCATTGGCCACGCCCAGGTCCTGCAGCCCCGCGAACAGGGCCGAGGCCCCGGTCCCAGGCCGGCTCGGCGCCCCATCGCCCCCGCGCTCCGCCGGCGCCGCCGCGGCCGCCGCAGGCCCCCCGGCCGCCCGCTCGCTCGGGCCGCGGGGGCCGCCTGAGCCCCGCTCCCCCGCGCCCTCCAGCTCGGCCAGGTCCCGCCCGGAGCGCGGCGCCGCGGGACCAAAACCGCCCACTCCCGCCCCGCCCCGCGGGCCCGCGCTACGCGGTCCGGCCGGAAACGCTGGCGCCGCGCGGAGGTTCCTGGGGAGGAGCCGGCCCGGCCGAGCGGCTGCGCGCCCCCGCAGCCAGGCGCGCCCCCGCCGGCCCAGGGCGCCGCCTCCCCGCCCGCCGCAGGGTCCGCCCGCCGGGATGGCCGCCGGCCCTCCGGCCTCGTCCTCCGTCTGGGCCCGGGGGCTGGGGGCGGGGGCGCGGTGTGCGGGCACCGGGCGGGAGCCGCACGGAGGGGGCCGTTTCCAGGCAGAACTGACACTTTGGCTGAACAGGCTCTTTATTATAAAACCCCGAGGCCGGCCTCACAGGCAGCCCGGCGACGCGGGAAATGATCCGATTAGGGGCGGCGACCTGGAACGAAGCGGGAGGGCCTGGCCTGTGGGGGGAGCTCTAGGGTGACGTCAGCCCCGAGTGTCGCACCAGCCCTTCCCCAACTTCCGCTTCCGGTTCGTGAAATTCCGTGTGGGCTCTGCTGGCTGCCGGCTGGACCCTCTGCTGGGGCCCCGCTCCGCGCTGTGTTCCCAGGGTTCTCCCCGGAACCGTCCGGCGGTTTTTCTTTTTTTAAAAAATGTATTTTTATTGATTTCAGAGAGGAAGAGAGATAGAAACATTAATGATGAGAATCATGGATCGGCTGCCTCCGCACGCCTTGGACCGGGAATGGAGCCCACACCCCAGGCCTGTGTCCTTGACCGGAATCAAACCCCCTTCAGTCCGCAGGCGTCCAGCGATTTCTTGTTAAAGCCGGTGCTTGTCCGTCAGCCTCTGATCGCTGGATTGGATGAGTCTTCCTGTTTCCTTGGGGATCAGGCTGTTTTGAGAGCGGCTCGCCATTGGCCCATGCTTTTTGGAATACGGGGTGTAAGGGTTGAAACCCGCCAGCCTTGGTTCCGGCCCGGACTGGACAGTCTTGTTGAAAGCGTCCAGCGGTTGCCCCGCCCTCCTGTGACCAGGCCGCCGCTGCTGGAGAGATTGCCTCTGGCCCTTGCTCTAGAGAAGTCTGAAAAGTGGGGTCTCCGTTATTTAAGTATTTTAAAATATATTTTACTGAGTTTTTACAAAGAGGAAGGGAGAGGGAGAGAGAGTTAGAAACACTGATCAGCTGCCTCCTGCACATCTCCCACTGGGGAGGTGCCCGAAACCAAGGTACATGCCCTTGACCAGGATTGAACCCGGGACCTTTCCACCCGCAGGCCGACGCTCCATCCACTGAGCCAAACCGGTCAGGACTCAGTAACTTAAGTATTTTAAGGCCGCCCCTCCTCCAGGAACTCGGGTTTGAAAGATGAGGTCACACTTCATGGGCATGTTTCACTAACTGGACAGATCTGACCAAAAGTAATTCCGAAGGTCAGTGGTGGCTGTGGGGAACCTTGGAGGTTTCCAAACTTTTTTTTCCTCTTAATTGATTCTACAGAGAGGAAGGGGGGTGAGGAGAGAGAGCGACATCAATTGGCGGCTTCCCCACCTGGGGATTGAACCCACAGCCTGGGTGTGCGCCCTGCTGTGAATCGAACCGTCACCTCTTTGGCAGCAGGACAACGCTCCACATCGGCCGGAGCCAGACTCACTTTCTTAAAACCGAGTGGGACAGGAACAGCTGACACTGGCAAAGGGGAACGGAATGCCTATTTCCAGGGGTATTTTGAGGCTTACGAACGTTACCTAGAATCTTAAGTTGCCTCTTTACAAAATAAAGTTTCTGCATGAACAGGGGCTGTTGAACTTTTTTGGGGGGAGGGGGGCATGGGAACAGACAGGGTGGTGAAGGCTTGAGGCAAGGGGCGGGGGGGGGGGTGTCAATGCAGGAAAGAGGGGACCTACGTCATACGTTCAACAATAAAGGTTCTTTAAAATGAAGTTACTGCCCTAACCGGTGTGGCTCAGAGGATAGAGTGTTGGCCTGTGGACTGAAGGGGCTGGGGTATTAAACAAAAACAACACACACCTGGTTTCCTCTATGATTGCAAAGAGCCCAGACACTGGGAAGGGACCCACAAACATGAGCGCATCAGGCACCCTCAGCCCCCGTCAGCCTTCTTCTCCCCGATTCCTGGTGATGGGGCTCTTCCCGCCCTTCATCTGCTCAGAAACCACCCTGCCTGGCACCCACAGGGCACACCCTGACTTCACTCCCCTGGACGGGGTCATCTCCCCCTGCTCCCCGTGCTCGCCCGCACTCACCCCAGCCTGCCCTTTCCGGTTCTTGGACAAACCCACTTGGTGAAGGGACAGCCGGTCGATCCTGCTGGAGGCCGACAGAACCCTGTCGCTTGAGGAAACAGAAGCTCCCGGTCCCACCCGGGGCACGCTGCCCTCGCCCGCCCGCGCTCCCATGGGGGTGCCACAGGCCTGGGTTGGCAGTGGGAGCGGGCACGGAGGGCTGTCCCCCACCACCATGGGCATGGGCCCCCAGGTGGCAGGCTCTCCCACCGGCTACGGCCGCGGCTATGAGTCCTGCGAGGCCAGAAGCTCCCAGGGCCGGTGGGTGCTGCCTGCTCTGCCCTCTCGCTGGGTTCCTGGCGGCTAAGAAGGCCGGGCCCTGACCCAGCACCTGCGGCCGCTCCACCCTCCTGGTGAACCACCAGCCCCAGCCCAGTGCCCAGTCCCCACCCCACGCCACCACCCCATGCCCTTCAGGAGCCCCCAAGCTTCGCTCTGCGGACACCCCTCCCTGCCGCCCAGCACACCCTCGCCCGTCCTGGTGCACCGCTCCCCGGCTCCTCCCCGCAGCCCAGCCCGCGGCCTGGGACCCATCCTTCCTGCGTCCCACTTCTGGCTTTGAGTCCCCGGTTGGGTTTGCTGGTGGGGCAGCCATGGGTGGGGCTCCCGGTCCCCCCACCCTGGGCCAAGCTCCCCAGGCCAGGGCTCCCACAGCTCTCGGTGGCCCTTGGCCAAGCCCAACAACAACCAACTGCAACCCTAACTGGTGTGGCTCAGTGGATAGAGTTGGCCTGTGGACTGAAGGGTCCCAGGTTCGATTCTGGTCAAGGGCATGTACCTTGGTCACAGGCACATCCCCAGTTGGGGTGTGTGTGTGTGTGTGTGTGTGAAGGAGGCAGCTGATAGATGTTTCTCTCTCATCAATGTTTCTAACTCTCTATCCCTCTCCCTTCCTCTCTGTAAAAAAATCAATAAAATGTACTTAAGCCGGGACCGGTTTGGCTCAGTGGATAGAGCGTCGGCTTGGGGACTGAGGGGTCCCGGGTTCGATTCCGGTCGGGGGCATGTGCCTTGGTTGCGGGCGTGTCCCCAGTGGGGGGTGTGCAGGAGGCAGCTGATGGATGGCTCTCTCTCGTCGATGTTTCTGACTCTCTATCTCTCTCCCTTTCTCTCTATATAAAAATCAATAAAATATAAAAAAATAATAATAAAAATAAAATAAAATGTACTTAAAAACCAACCACCAACTGCAGGCCCACTGATTTGCTGCGGGGGTGGGACTTGATCCCCAGCTGGCTCACCCCTAGCAGTCACCGGTGGGTGTGCTAGGGCTCCTGGGCCCTGGCCTCCCTGCAGAAGTGTTTATGGACCCATGGGGGTGCTGCCGTCCGCCATGGGGCCACCCTCGGGAGGAGGGCAGGCCGGTAACCCAATGCCAAGGTACTGCATCAGGATAGGCCCGAACCGGGAGGGCAGGCCGGTAACCCAATGCCAAGGTACTGCATCAGGATAGGCCCGAACCGGGAGGGCAGGCCGGTAACCCAATGCCAAGGTACTGCATCAGGATAGGCCCGAACTGTGGCTTGGCCTGCGTGGCCCTGGGTGGGCTTGCTGGGACTGAGGGCTGGGCAGTGGGGCCAGGCCCTGCGTGGTGGTCCTCTGGGCCCTCCTCGTGGCTGTGCAGCTGGCCTCCGTCCAGGGAGTCGGGCCCCAGCTCTGGCAGTTTCTCAGCTCAGCAAGCAGCCTGGCTCTTGGGGCTGGCTGAATGGGGGTGTCCTGCACTCCCCAGATGGACCCTCCCTACTGCTCCGCCCGTGAGCCTCAAGCTGCCACCCACCGCCCTGGAGGAGAGCAGGGGGAGCGGGAGAGGAGGCCAGGGGGACCCCTCAGGTAGCCAAGCACCACCACGTCCGAAGGAACCAACAGCGTTTCTATGTCGCCTGGTGGGCAGGCGGGGCTTTGGCTCCTGTCCACCGCGCACAGAGGGCTGGCCGGCCAGGGAGGGCGTCAGGGTGCCCAGAGGGTTAGGCGCCCAGGCTGGGTGGCGGGTCCCCGGGGCGGTGGCCGGCCGCTGTGTGCAGGGGGCTACAGCGAGCAGAAGGGGCCCGTTTCGTGGCGCTTAGGCCTCCGCACGCCCTGGATGAGCACTCCGGGCGCCGTGGGGAAGCGCGAGTTGTAGCAGTCCTCCACGTGGTAGGCGGCGGGGCCGGGGCTGCGGGCTGCGGAGGGAGAAGGCGGGAGCCCATGCAGCTGCGCCCGCCCCGGCCCCGGCCTCCCCGCAGCCCGCCCCGCGCCCGGGCCCGCTCCAGGCCTCCGCGCAGTCCGGCCCCGCGCCCCGGCCTCCCCGCGCCCCGGCCCCGCTCCCCGGCCTCCTTACAGGCGTGGACCCAGGAGGCCATGGCGGGCGAGCGGCTCATGGAGAAGGCGGGCGGGCGCAGGCTCTGCAGGCGGCGCCCGGGAGCGATGTCGTAGGCGGTGGGGCTGGGGCGCCGCTCGCCCCGGGGCCGCAGAGGGTCCTGCCACGGGGGCCCGGCACTGCGACCCGCACCCCGGGCCCGCAGCAGCCTCAGGGGCGTGCGCGACTGGGCGACCTTCGGGACCGGGCGGCGGCCCACGAAGCTGATGGCTGGGAAGGCGTGGCCGCTCAGCTGCTGGTGGTCGGCCAGCGGAGGCAACTGGGGGCGAGGAGGCGGCTGAAGCCCCGCCCACCGTCCCAGGTCCCGCCCCAGGCCCTGCTGCCCCGCCCTTTCCCCAAGCCCCTCCCACTCCACTCTCACAGGCCCCGCCCACAGGCCTCTCCTGCCCCGCCCTTTCTCCAAAGCCACTCCCACTCCACCCTCACAGGCCCCGCCCAAAGGCCCTCCTGTCCCGCCTCTCATAGACCCGCCCTTTCACCAAGCCCCTCCCACTCCACCATCAAGGCCCCGCCCCCAGGCCCTCCTACCCCGTCCCTCACAGCCCCGCCCCTTTCCCCAAGGCCCCTCCCACTCCGCCCCCAGGCTCCGCCCCCAGGCCCTCCTACCCCGTCCCTCACAGCCCCGCCCCCTTTTCCCAAGGCCCTTCCCACTCCGCCCATAGGCCCCGCCCCCAGAACCTCCTGGGCCCGCGCCCCACCTTCTCACTGAAGGGCCTCTCGCTCTGGATCCACACCGTCTGCCAGGCCCCGCGGCCAGCGGCCTCTGCGGGGTGGGGGGGCAGGGTCACTGGGGAGGCAGGCTGGGGGCGGGCCATGTCCAGGACCCGCGCGGCGGTGGGAGCGCGCAGGGAGGGGCACGCACCGGGGATGGGGCGCTTGCGGCCGAAGCTGAAGTGGGGGTGCGGGGAGGATTCGCGCACCGAAGCATCGGGCACCTGGTACGTGCCGGGGCCGGGGTAGTCCGGGGCGACCGGGATGGGGGGGCGCCGCTCCAGCCCTGGCAGGAAGCAAGCTCTGGGCCCGGGCAGCCCAGCAGGCCCCTCCCGCCCCCGCCCCCGCCCCGCGCCCCAGGCCAGACCGCCCCCCGCCCCCCGCCCCCCCGCACTCACACAGCTGCTTCCGGTCCCATTCCCCGGTGCAGACCCGCCAGGACTCCGGGAGGGTGCCCAGGTTTACCCGGAGGCCCTCCGGGAACTCCTGCACCGCCGGGGGCCGCACCTTCCCGCAGGCCCAGGGGCAGGGCCCCCACCACACAGCCTCGGGCCTGTAACAAGGAGTAGCTCCGTCCGCCGTCCCTGCAGCGCAGCGGCCCCGCCGCCCCGCCCCAGCCTCCCCCGCCCTCGGAGTTACCGCAGCGGCATTAAGGTCTCCTGTCGCAGGGGGCCGTGGGTCCAGTGTTTGCCTCCATCGATGTAAAAGTTTGCCAGGAATTTCACGGCCTTCTGGTCGAAATTCATTTGTCAGTGTCCCTGGCTGCCTCCCTTGTGGACACCACCAGGTTCTGTGACCTCAACGGCCCGTCATGCCGGCCCCCCCACCCCCACCCTGCTGCGGGGAATTCCAGGTCCAGCCCTGGAGGGGCTGTGGCCATAGGATCCCTCCACTGACCTGCCAGGTGGGTCACCCTGGGCCACCCTGGCCTGCCTAGCTCAGTCCCCTCCCCCCTCATACCCCCTTCCTTGTCCCCACCCTTCTCTTCTCTGGATTTCGGGGGTCCACTCCAGCAGGGGCTCTGGGCGGACTGGCACGGGCCGTGGGCAGAAAGGGCGTGGGTGCTGTGCAATGCCCAGCTGTGCCGGGCCGGCTGGAGGGAGGCACGAGGGCGGGCTGGGAGGTCCAGGGAGCTCCCGGCCCCACTAGAGAGCCAGCCCTCAGGAAGGCCAGGCCAGGCCCATGGCCTGAGGGGACTGTGCTGGCCCTGGAGGTCACGGGGTCCCTGCAGGGGAGAGGGTGGGGCACAGAGACCAGAAAGTGTTGCAGATGATGGGCCGCCCAGGCCCAAGTGCAAATGAATGACACCCACCCCCATTGAGTGAGCCCATCTGGCACCACGGCCTCCACGCTGACCCGCGTGCCAGTCCAGCCCCGGCCTTGGCCTCACCCCCGGCAGGCCTGGCCGTGGGAGGCATCCGGGCAGAGAGGCTGAGGGAAGGGCATTTATCCAGGCGGGGCGAGGGCCGGGCCAGGGCTGGGCCTGGGCTCGGGCCTGCGGGGTACACAGTTCTCTGAGAGCAGAGCTGGCAGAGGCCACAGGTGCTGAGCAGAGCCCGGCTGGTGGACACCGGGCTGAGCAGAGCCCGGCTGGTGGACTCCGATGTCTCTCCGACAGACACTGTGGGTGGGTCACGCTGTGCGTGTGTCTCCTGCTAAATGCCTCTCATTCCGTAGGAGCGGCTCCTTCACCCTCCTGTCCAGAGGGTTATGGACTGCCTCCCCCCCCATGCTCACCTTCTGGGTGCATTCCTCTGCTGGGTGGTGCTTCCAGTCCTGTCCTGTAAGGGCTTTTCGTACTGATATCCTATCTGTTCGTAACACTTGTTACACATCCCCCCGGTGTAGCCAGCCGCCTCTTAGCACGGCTTAGGCCGCTTTTTGACATGTACTTGAACCTGTTAATCTTTCCTGTTATGACATTGTGTTTGTATGGTTAGAAAGTCCTTCCTTACAAAAAAGGAAAAAGTCCGGATTTGTTTAAAATGGAAAATAGCGCCAGCTCCAGGGAAGACGCCCCCTCGCTCCCGGCCTCTGGTCTGAGAAGGGGACTTGGGGTGCACGGGGGTTCTCTTAGCCTCACGCGGGGCCACTGGCCTCCTCGGGGTAACCCTGGCCCCAGGCTCCGGCAGGGCCAGCTTGGGACCTGGCTACGGCGACAGGCACCACCTCCTGGGCCTGAGGTCCAGGCGTCACACTGCCCACCGGCCGCTGTGGGCCTGGGTGCCCCCCTGTGAAATGGGCACTCGCAGGGTGAGGACAGGCCTGGCCAGGGGTGCCCACCCATTGGGCTTCCTCACAATGGTTGTCAAGCAACAGAGACGCCTCCCAGGGAAGGAGCCAGAGCAGAGGAGGGACCACAGAGCAAAGGTGGAGTTGAGGCAAGATGACAGCTACCCAGAAACACTACCTCTTCACGCCGGAACCCCACTATGTCCCGGGGTAAGCGTGGGGGCTGCACAGGGGCGGG
This sequence comes from Nyctalus aviator, assembly GCA_036971965.1. Classification (NCBI taxonomy): domain Eukaryota; kingdom Metazoa; phylum Chordata; class Mammalia; order Chiroptera; family Vespertilionidae; genus Nyctalus; species Nyctalus aviator. Next base: position 71,076,309 of record CM072931.1, read on the forward strand.
GAGCGGCTCCGGCCAGTGGAGAGGGAGCCCCAGAGCTGGTCTGCAGGGCAGGGCAGGGCAGGGCCCGCCTCCCTCCCTGCTGGTGGTGGGAGTGCCAGAGCAGGAAGCCGACAGCCAGCAGCTGGCGGGAAAACGCCCGAGGCTCACACCACAGTGCTCCACACTCTAAAGAGTGAACTGACCCGCAGACGCCCCCCCCCCCCATAAGCTCCAGCCACGCCCTCTACGGAGCGCGGGCACCCACACCGTCTGTGCCCGTGAGCGAGGAAACAGGCGGGCCAGGTACCAGGCCTGACGTCCCAGGAGTTCCGGGGGCAAAGGTGGGGCAGGAGAGCCTGAGGAGGGAGGGCCCCCGCTACCCCGCAGGTCCCCCCCCACCCCTACAGGCGCCCTCACCAGATATGCCCACAGCACCGCCCACGTGGTGTCACTCAGCCCTCACTTCCTCAAGCAGCCCTCCTGCCTGCCTCCTGTTCCCTGGTCCTGTTCCCTGGCTCCTGGCCTCTGGGTGGCAAAGGTCTCAGCCAGACCTCCTCACGGCGCCACCTTCCTGAGTAGCGCAAGCCTCCCGGAGCCTGGGCGGGACCCGTATCCTGTAAAAGCTCCCAGGCATTCCGTCCCACCGCCTCTGCACCTGCAAGCCCCTGGCCGCTGGCCGACGTGGTGGGGCACGTGCTGCCGTGCCCTCATCCTGAGGCCCAGGTCGGGGGCCTGGCCTGGGCCTAGCGGGCTGGCTCCTGCCCTCGCCCACTGGCCCGCCTCCCCCTTCCTCCTGTCCCCACCCCCAGCTATGCCGGCTTCTACCCGCAGCTGCGCTACCAGGTGGGCAACACCTACGGGCGGACCACGGCGCAGCTGCTCACGGACCCCAGCGTGCAGAAGAGCCCGTGCTCCGTGCTGTCCCCCATCTCCAAGCCCAAGTTCATCGAGGACTTCAGCACCTCCAAGCCGCCCCCGACCCCCTGCCGGGACCTGGCCGAGCCCTACATACCCCACTACACGGGTGAGCGAGGCCCCGCCGCGCCCCTCCCCTCTGCGCCCCGCCCCTCCGCACCCCCTGCCCCGCTGCTCACGCTGCCGTCCACACAGGTCTGAAGCCCTTCAAGAACTTTGAGATCCTGGGCAAGTTCTCCCCGCCGGAGGCTGAGGGGGAGGCGGAGGCAGAGAAGGTGGCAGAAGGACCCCCGGGGGCAGAGAGCGCGTGCTGGGACCCCCTGCCTCCGGGCTTCATGCCCTATCCACCCTACGCCCCGTGCCCACCGGGCAGGAAGACGGTCTCCAGGGGCCTCGGGCACCCGGGCCTGCGGCTGGCGTACGGGGAGGAGGCCTGGAGGACCACCACCCCCCTGCGCGAGACCCCTGGGCAGTACCAGGTAACTGGGGGGCAGTGGGACTGGCCGCACCCCGGAGACCCGGGTGGGGGTGGGGTGGTGACCTGCCCCTGCCGCCCCAGCTGTACCACTGCAGGAGGGACGAGTACCCCAGCCCCGGCCATCAGGCGGAGACCCTGGACGTGGGCAGGTTCCAGAGGCTGCCCCAACTGGACCACCCCAACCTGATCCAGCGCAAGGCCATCTCAGGTGGGCGCCGGCCTGGAGGGTGAGAGCAAGGGCTGCTCCGTTCCTGCGGGGCTGAGGCCCAGGCCCTCCTGGCCCATCATGGAGGGGCCGGGCGGGCATCCCTGGCACTAGGGCAGTGGGCGGTGAAGGGGGTCGGAGGTGGACCAGACCTCTCCCTCCCAGGCTACGCCGGCTTCATCCCCCGGTACGCCTGGGTGATGGGCATGAACTTCCGCAAAGGGGTCACGCAGGCCATGGACGAGTTTGACAAAAGCCAGGTATGCAGACAGCTGCCCTGGGCCACCCCGGGGACTGGGGGGCATAGCTGGGGTGGGGAGCCCAGCGTGGTCACAGCAGCCCCCTGGTGGAGGGGATGACAGAACCTACGCCACTCAAACGTAGGCCTTCCCGGCGGGCACTTACAGCTAAATACCTGGTGGGGGCAGCCTGCCAGTCACACCTCCCTCTCCCCAGTTCCTGTCTAGAAACCCCATCTGTGCTCTGGGCAGGAGGCTGCCCCGGACGTACTGGCCCAGCAACACCATCTCCAACAGCCAGGGCCTGATCCCCTTCTACATGGGGTTCATCCCGTGTGAGTGCAGGGACCACAGGGGCAGGGAGGTGGTTGGGGTCCTCCCCCTGCCGCTGCACACCCAGGGCCGGGGACTTACATCCCTGGGTTCCCCAGGCAGGATGGCCCAGCACCTCTTCCCAGCGAGGCCTCTTGTACAGTCATAGACCAGCTGCCTCAGCCAGGGGACCCGCCCCGCCCCGCCTGGCCCAGCCTGAGACTCAGTGTGGCCCTCCCCACGCAGACATGCAGGACCACTACGGGATGACCTTCGGCAACAGCACGCGCATGGCCTACCGGAAGGAACAGGAGCGGAAGCACCGGGCACTATGAAATGCTTTAATGGTGTCTGTACAACTCAGATGTCAGGAAGGAAGAGCAGTGCAACAGAGAGACAGGGTCAGGAGGACAGACAGAGTGAATAAAGAGTTCTCACGCATCCGGCAGCAGCTTAGGCCACCTCCTCCTCCGCCTCCTCCTCAAACTCGCCCTCCTCCTCGGCCGTGGCGTCCTGGTACTGCTGGTACTCGGACACCAGGTCGTTCATGTTGCTCTCGGCCTCGGTGAACTCCATCTCGTCCATGCCCTCGCCCGTGTACCAGTGCAGGAAGGCCTTGCGCCGGAACATGGCGGTGAACTGCTCGGAGATGCGCTTGAACAGCTCCTGGATGGCCGTGCTGTTGCCGATGAAGGTGGCGGACATCTTCAGGCCCCGGGGCGGGATGTCGCACACGGCCGTCTTCACGTTGTTGGGGATCCACTCCACGAAGTAGCTGCTGTTCTTGTTCTGCACGTTGAGCATCTGCTCGTCCACCTCCTTCATGGACATGCGGCCCCGGAACACGGCGGCCACGGTCAGGTAGCGGCCGTGGCGCGGGTCGCAGGCGGCCATCATGTTCTTGGCGTCAAACATCTGCTGGGTGAGCTCGGGCACCGTCAGGGCGCGGTACTGCTGGCTGCCCCGGCTGGTGAGGGGGGCGAAGCCGGGCATGAAGAAGTGCAAGCGGGGGAAGGGCACCATGTTGACGGCCAGCTTGCGCAGGTCGGCGTTGAGCTGGCCGGGGAAGCGGAGGCAGGTGGTGACCCCGCTCATGGTGGCGGACACCAGGTGGTTGAGGTCCCCGTAGGTGGGCGTGGTCAGCTTGAGGGTGCGGAAGCAGATGTCGTAGAGGGCCTCGTTGTCGATGCAGTAGGTCTCATCTGTGTTCTCCACCAGCTGGTGGACCGAGAGGGTGGCATTGTAGGGCTCCACCACCGTGTCCGACACCTTGGGCGAGGGCACCACGCTGAAGGTGTTCATGATGCGGTCGGGGTACTCCTCCCGGATCTTGCTGATGAGGAGGGTGCCCATCCCGGACCCGGTGCCCCCGCCCAGCGAGTGGGTCAGCTGGAAGCCCTGCAGGCAGTCGCAGCTCTCCGCCTCCTTCCGCACCACGTCCAGCACCGAGTCGACCAGCTCGGCGCCCTCCGTGTAGTGCCCCTTGGCCCAGTTGTTCCCGGCGCCACTCTGACCTGCAGGAGAGGGCAGCAGCAGGTCACTCAGTGGCCGGGCACCGGTCACCGGTCATCCTGGGCCAGAAAGGCCAACCACCTGGCGTGAGGTGACACAGGGCTCACCCTGCAGGTAAGGCAGGTGGACCCCGCATCAGGCAGCAACCTGCCTCGTTAAAAATTAACTTGGGAGCTGCGCTGAGATGACTGAACAATAACCGGCCCCTCCCACTCGGCCCTGCCAATTCCCAAGGACAGATGAGCCGCCACTGCGCTCTCGGCGGGGAGATTACATCGCGCTCGCCCCGCCCGGACAGCTGGGCCTTCCTCCCAAAGCGGCTTTGGGCGAGGGATTGGGTGACGCGCAGGGGCGGGGGTGTCCAGCCGGGGCCCCAGCTCCTGCGCGGGGTGCAGCGAGGATCGGACCTCGCTCTCTGCGGTTCCGAGGGCGGTGACCTTGGGCGCCCCCTGACCTTCCGGCCCTCCTGACCACACGGCGGCTCACCAAAGACGAAGTTGTCCGGCCGGAAGATCTGCCCGAAGGGCCCCGAGCGCACCGAGTCCATGGTGCCGGGCTCCAGGTCCACGAGCACAGCGCGGGGCACGTACTTGCCACCTGGGGGGCGGGAGGGCGTGGGTGAGGGCCTGGCCGCGGGGACCGCGGGGACCGCGGAGGGGGCGGGCAGGGGCGCGGGTCTCACCGGTGGCTTCGTTGTAGTAGACGTTGATCCGCTCCAGCTGCAGGTCGCTGTCCCCGTGGTACGTGCCCGTAGGGTCGATGCCATGCTCATCGCTTATCACTTCCCAGAACTGCGAACGCGGGCGCGCCGGGCTGAGTCACGCCGGCGCGGCCCGGGACCGGCCCGGCCCCGCCCCGGACGGGCGCGGCCTTTGCCTCCTTCTCCTTCCCTCGCCTCCCCTCCCCCTCAGGCCTCCCACTCCCCGCAGCCCAGCTGGTCCCCGGGGGGCCGCGCCGGCGCCCCCGCCCGAGCTCCGGCCCCGCAGGGTCCGCAATGCGGGGGCGCCGCCCGCCCGCCGCCATCTTTCCTGTCCGCCCGGCCCGCCCCGGAGGTCCGCCCGCGCTAGGCCGCCGGCGCCCGGCCCTCACCTTAGCGCCAATCTGGTTGCCGCACTGGCCGGCCTGCAGGTGCACGATCTCCCTCATGGTGGCGGCGGCGCGGGTGGAAAAACAGAACCAGGAGCCGAGCAGCGGAAGCGCAGAATGCTACAACCGACGCTGCGCCGCCGTTTATATACCCAGAGCGCCCGCCTCCCCAAGCTTTCTATTGGGCCGCCAGAACGAGGCTGGCCGGCGGCCCCGTTTGATTGACTGAAGCCCCGTCAATCGAGCCGCCTAACGCCCGCCTCCTCCACTCCGCCACTGTCTATTGGCCAGGCGAGGCCCCTGCTCTCGCTCTAGAGGGACCCCCCATCGCGCTGCGGCGCTCAGCCCATTGGGTGTTTCAAATGATTGATTTGTCCCCTCATTGGCTGGCTCCGGAGAACACGCCGCCGGGCCGGCGCTATTGGCCGCGCGGGCCCAGCGTCCTGGTAACCGCCGCAGTGCCGCGGGCGCGCGCGCGGGCTCCGGGCCGGCGGGGCGGAGGGCGGGAGTCCGGGGAAGTACCGACGGGGCGGCGGCCCGGAAGCTCCGGTGGGCGAGCGCCTCTGGGGCCGCCGCGTACCGAGGACGTGCGAGGCTTGCCCTGCGGGGCCCGGAGCCGTCCACGGGCGGGACGCACCGGGCTCGGCCGTGCCCCTCCCTGGGCCCTTTGCCCGCGCGGGGGGCGGTCAGGTGAGGGAGCACGTGGGCCCCCCGGGCTGGGGCGGGGGCAGGGCGGGGCCGCCCGCAGCCCGCCGCCCGGCGCTTGTTGTGGAGACGGCGCTGGCCCGGCTCCCGTCGCCTTGGTGCCCGGGCCCCGCGCCGCGCGCGCCGTGGAGACTAGGGCGGCGCCCAGACCTCGCTGGGCGCTGGCGGGGTGCGGGCTCCGGCCCGGGGCGCGGGGTGCCCGGCAACGGGCGCGGCTGGGGAAACAAGGGCCTGCCCCGGGGGCCTCGCCGCCGCCAGCACATCGTCGCCCTCCCCTCCCCTGGCTCCTGCTCGGCCTGCGGGGAAACCCCCGCTACCGGGGGACGAGCGAGAATGTCCCCCAGGACCACGAGGTGCTGACGGGGGTCCAGTGCGTCCAGGCCGCACACGGGCTTCAGCTCCCGGCCCAGCAGAGCAGCAGAACCGGAACCAGCTGCGCTGACTAATGGCCGCTGGCCGCCCGGTCCATGGAGGACACCCCTGGGAGCGGGTGCATGTCCCGTCAGGACCCACCAGCCCCCTGGGACCCGGGCCCTTCAGCAGGCCCCTTCCCCCAGGGCTGCCCTGTCTCCCCCTCGCCCGCCGCCTTTCCCCTCCCCCACCCGCACCTCCTCCCTCCCGCCCAGAGCCCGTTTCCGCCGCCCTCCGGCTTCGTAAACACTTTCCCCTGCAGTGTGAGTCTTGCTTCTGAATTTTTAAACCAGAACTCAAATAAAAGCGGAGGCTGCTGAGTCAAGGTGTGACCCGATCACCAGTCACGTTCCGGTGCCATTTCCCACACCACACAGCCACCGTTTGGCAGCCCTGCCAGCGGGAGCCTTTGCTTTTATCTGCTGCTGCTGTGTGTGTGTGTGTGTGTGTGTGTGTGTGTGTTGGGGGAGGACATTAAGCATCGCCTTAGCAGCAGCACGCTGGTGTCCTAGTGAATGTTTACGATCACACCCTTCCATGGGCCCTGCCCGGCTCTCCTGGGGTGGGCACTGGGCCTCTGGATTCCGGTTTGAGTTGTCTTTTAAATATCTTTATTGATTTCAGAGAGGAAGGAGGGGGAGAGAGAAACATCAGTGATGACAGAATCATCATGGACCAGCTGCCTCCTGCATTCCCACTGAGGATGGAGCCGGCAACCCAGGCATGGGCCCTTGACCAGAATCGAACCTGGGACCCTTCAGTCTACAGACTGATTCTCTATCCACTGAGCTAAACCAGCTAGAGCTGTTTTATTTAAATATATTTATTTTAAATATATTAAATTTAAAATATATATGTATATATATGTATATTTTATTGATGTCAGAGAGTAAGGAAGAGAGAGAGAGAGGGAACATCAGTGATGAGAATCATGGATCGGCTGTCTCCTGCATGCCCCCCACGCCTGTGCCTTGACCAAGAATCTAACCCTAACCTCCTGGTTCATAGGTGGATGTCTCAACCACTGAGCCACACCAGCCGGGCTGTTTTTTGTTTGTTTTTAGTAACTTTCTTGCTCTCCTTTGCCCCCCACTGGAGGCTGCTTGGGGCAATGCCTCGCCTCCTCTCTGCCTGGGCTGCACACACCAGGCAGGAAGTCTCAGCACACTGCGTTCCCTGCAGCAACTTCCTCTGTGGGTAGGCCGTTGGGACAGGCAGCCCTGGGACATCACCCCGGGGGGTCCCCCGGGAGGGTCTGCAGCTGGCTCTCAACACCGCAGGCACCAGCCCAGAGCAGCACAAGACCAGCTGGTGAGGCCCTAGGGCGTCCAAACCAGTCGCATTGACTATGACCCTCTGGCCCATCCACTCACAGAGACCACGGCCCCAGAGGACACGTGTGGGAAGCTGACGGAGAGCCTAATGGGATTCACCCCTGCCCAAGGGCAGTCAGGCCCCCGGGGGGCTCTGGGACTGGGCCTGTCCCCCACAAACAGGCCAGGAAGGTGGGCGGGGTCCTACTGACCACAAGCCATGGCACGTGAGGCACGCAGGGCCACTGCCTGGCATCCTGGGTCCTCTCAGTGCCAGGCAAAGCTTAGCCCTCAGCAGCCACAGCCAGGCCCAGGCTCTGAGCAGAGAGGCCATGGGCCGGCGCTTGCCACAGATGGTTGAGAAAGGGAGCAGCTCAGATCCCCCGCAGAGAGCCAGCTGTGTGGCCTGAGGCCTCCCTCACCGGGAAAGGCGCCCTCTGACCAGTGCCCACAGTATGGCACCCCCACTTTAGGGGAACACAGAGGTGCGTGTCACCCATCCAGGGGCCAGCCCCAAGCTCCTCGTGGCACCAGGGTGTTGGCCTTGCCCCTCCCATCGGGCCAAGGCTGAGGGCTCTGGCTGCTGCGGAGGCACCGGGCTGAGTGCCCCCCACCCCAGCAGGTCCCCACCCTCGGCCAAGGGTGTTTCTGCCGCCGTGTGGAGCATTGAGCAGTGGGGGCCTGTGCCCAGGTGGGAGGCTGGCCGGCGGGCGCAGGGGGTCCGGGCAGGGCCGTGGGAGTGGGGCGCCCGGCCTCCGGCAGCCAGCAGCTGTGAGAGCCGCCACAGGGGTGGCTTTGTCTGCTGGTGGCCCTGGTCCCAGTGGGAGGGTGCGTTACCTCCTGGTGGGGCAGCAGGCAGACAGGCATTTGTGGCCTCAAAGGACCTGGCGGTCAGCCTTTGTGGGTGGCCTCGCCTGCCCCCGGAAGGAGAGGTGCACGGGGTACCTCCCTCCCTCCCACCACCTCCCATCGCCCCAGGGAGCCGGCCAGCCTGCCTCTCCCTGGGGACTTCCGTCAGAGGGACCTGAGGCTACGGCCAGACCCAGAGGAGTGTCCTGGGGTCACAGAAGTGGGGGGAGCCAAACCAGGGGTCTTGCTCCCACCAGGCCCCCATGGCTTCCAGATTAGAGGCTACTTCCCTTGAGGGGTGAACCCAGGCTCAGGGGCCTAGAGCTTGTTGGGGGAGGGGACTGGGGTCCGTGGAAGGGGTGAGGGACAGAGGACCTGGAGGATGTGGGGGGCGGTGCTGACGGAACCTGTGAGTAGAAAAAGGACCATAAGGAACAACGGCTGTCCTGGCCGGGAGCTCAGCGTGGTCCCCATACACCAAGGTCAGGGCACACACAAGAAGTAACCAATGAGCCTTGACCGGTGTGACTCAGTGGGTAGAGCGTCTTTTTGCGGACTATAGGGTCCCAGGTTCGATTCTGGTCAAGGGCAGGTGCCTTGGTTGTGGGCACATCACCAGTAGGGGGTGTACAAGAGGCAGCTGACGGGTGTTTCTAACTATCCCTCTCTCTTCCTCTCTAAAAAATCAATAAAATATATATTTTAAAAAGTAACCAATGAGCCGAGACCGGTTTGGCTCAATGGATAGAGCGTCGGCTTGGGGACTCAAGGGTCCCGGGTTCGATTCCGGTCAAGGGCATGTACCTTGGTTGCGGGCATATCTCCAGTAGGGGGTGTGCAAGAGGCAGCTGATCGATGACTCTCATCGATGTTTCTAACTATCTCTCTCCCTTCCTCTCTGTACAAAATCAATAAAAAATATATTTTTTAAAAAAAGTAACCAATGAGTGCATCCCTAAGTGGAACAACAAATCCGTTTGTCCCCATCCCCCCTCAAATCAATAAGTTAACAAAAAGTAACCGCGGGCCTGGGCTACCTCCCTGCCCCCTCCCCCCCTCAGCGCAGGAGCGAGGCCGGGCGGACGTCTGGAAGCTTCCTTTCCGGCTGAGTGCGGGCGGCCGGGCGGGCGGAGGGCGAGGGGAGGAGGCCCGGCGCTCCGGGTGTCCCGTTACGGCCCCGCAGACAGGCCTTCCGCTGTGGCAGCCCGCGCCCCGCGGGGAGGGGAGAGCGGTAGCCTGGGCACCGCCCGCTCCGCAGGGCCTCCCCCCTCCCCCCGGTCCCGCAGGGACCCCCTCGGCCCCGCGGCCCCCCCCAGGGGGTGCCCCCGCAGGGCACCCCCACCCACACCCCACACCCCAACCCCACCCCACAGGGCACCCCCCCGCACCGCAGGCCCCCTTCCCCCAGCCCCGCAGGGACCCCCGCGCCCCGCAGGGCCCCCCCCCCCGCCCGCAGGGCTCCCCCCGCCCCGCAGGCGCCCCCCCCGCCCCGCAGGGCGCCCCCCCAGGTGCGGGGCGCGGGCTCCTCCCGCGGGCAGAGGCGGCTCCCGGTGCGGCGGGGCCTGGTGGGCGCAGCACCCGCTGCTCGACGGTCTCGGGCTGAGCCCCCGCGGCCCGCAAGGCCGTCCGGTCCCGGGCCCGGAAGCCGAGCGCCCGCCGGCCCGGCCGCAGCCCCATCCTTCTCCCCGCGCCCCGCCCGCCCCGTCAGAGGGAAAAGCGGGCCCGGAGGGCGGGGGCAGGGCTCCTCGGGGTCCCCGGTCCCCCTCGCTGCCCCCCTCCCCGCGCGCACCCTCCCGGCGGCGGCCGTGGGAACCGCCTTCCCGCACCCGCCGGCAGGGCCAGCGCCCCGGACCTCACGCCCCGGACCTCAGCCCCCCGGACCTCACCTCCCGGACCGGGAAGCCCTCCCGCTCCCACCGCCCCCCCGTGTCCGCCCGCCCCGCCGCCCGGAGAGAAGGGGTCCGGCCCGGCGGGGTCCCTGCGCGTCCTGCCCGCTCCTCCCCGGACAGGCCGCTGGGGGGCAGCAAAGGGCCGCTCCCGCCCGGGGTGGGGGGACCCGGGACCCCGGCTGTGCCGTCGGGGAGACAAGACACCCACACTGGGGTCCCAGCCGCGTTTATTGCTGGAAGGCGCGCCCGCCGGCGCCAAAGTCCGCAGCTCCGGGGACCCCCGGGGCGCCCCCAGCTCCGTGCGGGGCGGGGGCCTCACAGCCGCTGGGAGGCCAGCACCGCGGGGCTCGCGGGGCTCTCGGGGATCTGGGGGACCTGGGGGTTGTCGTAGCAGTGGTTCCCCTTGGCGGCGGCGGGCGCGGGCCCGCAGGGGCAGCAGCGCCGCAGCAGGCGGTCCCAGGGCTGCAGCGAGCGCAGCGGGCGGGGCAGCCAGGCCCAGGAGCGCAGCGCGCGGGGCAGCCAGGCCGGCCGGCGCCGCTGCAGCGCGGTGACCAGGGCGGCCAGCAGCAGCAGCGCCAGCGGCGGCCCCGCCACCCCCGCCAGCACCGCCGGCCCCGCCAGCGAGAGCCCGAAGGCGGCGAGCGGCAGCAGCAGGAAGCTGAGCAGCAGGTAGGCCGCCGCCACCCAGCGGAAGCGGGCCGTCAGGTCCCCGAAGCGCCGGGCCAGCGGGATGGGCAGCCGCAGCGCGGGCGCCGCGTACCACAGCAGGATGCCGGCCGCGTTGAAGAAGAAGTGGATCAGGGCCACCTGCGGGCGGAGCGGGCAGGGCCGTGATGGGGTCCCCTGGCCCCCCTCTCCCCCGGCTGCCTCCCCCCCCAATGGTGCTGAGTCCGAATCAGGCTGGGGTCCTGCTTCTGGGCTGAGCTGGCCACCTGGGAGGGCAGGTTCCAGGCAGGTGTGTACATGGCCTCCTGCCCTGCCCCCGCATTGGGGGGCACCTGAATGGCTCCCACTCCCTCCCCCCACTCCCCAGCCCTGCTTCTCATCCCTCAGAGGGCTTGGCCACCCAGCCCTGGGCTCTGGCCTGGCTGCTGTGGGGGGGCCCCCTCATCCCCCCCGTCCGCGGGCTGCTGGACAGAGGAGCCGAGCCGGTGGGCACCGTCTGGAGGGCTCCCTGGAGGAGGTGGGGCAGGCCCCACATGGGGGGGTCCGAGTGGACAGTGGGAGGTGGCGGGCCTGGGCCTCTCCCTGCAGGCAGCAGCCCAGCGAGACGGGACCTTAGGAGCTGCCTGGCCCAGGTGGAGGAGGGGAGGACGCGCGGCCGGAGGAGCAGTGGACCCGAGGGTGAGCCGGGCTGGGCGGGACGGGGTACAGGGCAGAGCCGGAGGCATGCGGGGCCCAGCACAGGGCGGGCACGCCTCTGCAGGAGCAAGCGTGTCACCCGAGGGGACCTGTTGGGTTTGGTGCTGGGTGGTGGGGGCGGGCCCACCCGGAGGTGGTGGAATAGCGGGGGCCAGGCCACGCAGGGAGGAGCAGAGCCAGGGCGCAGGGTGCGGGGGGGTGGGGGGTGCAGAGAGAAAGAAAGGTGCAGAGGGCACCCCAGGACTGCACAAGGTAGCAAGGGACGAGCAGCGGGACTGGGGGTCCCCGAGATGCCCACGTCTCCTGGCGCCCAAGGAGATGGGCAGCTGGCCGGCAGTTGGAGGTGGGTCCCCGGAGAGCTGAGCCGTGGCCAGTGGTGGGCAGGCCTCAGCTTCCTGTGTGCGGGCTGGCTGTGGGGTCTGGGGTGCCGGGGTGGGGAGGACCAGGAGGGCAGTACCTGGAGAGCGCTGGGCAGCATTCTCGGGGGGCTGGCCAGGGCGGCCAGCACAGCCGTGGTGGTGGTGCCGATGTTGGAGCCCAGCAAGAGGGGGTAAGCCCGCTCCAGGCTGATCACCCCCACGCCTGGAGGAGCCGGGGTCAGGGCGGCACCCTGCGCCCCCGGCCCCCGCCCCCCGCCTCCCGCCCCGCCCCCCCAGCCCCCCGCCCCAGGGTGCCGGCCTGCTTACCCATGAGCGGCACAATGGCGGCCGTGAAGACACTGCTGCTCTGCAGCACGAAGGTCATGCCGGCGCCCACCAGGATGGCCAGGTAGCCGCTGAGCCAGCCGAACGGGAAGGGGAAGTCTGGGGGGGGGCAGCGAGGTCACCCCGGCCGGCCTCTCCCCCGCCCCGCCTCGGGCCCTGTCCGCCCCGCCCCCACCCGTCCCGCGCACCCACCGGCGTTGATGACCGTGCGCACGGCCTGGGCGATGCGGCCGCGCAGCAGCGAGTTGAGCAGCTTGACGATGAGCACCAGACAGGAGCAGAGGACCAGCAGGGAGCCGGCCAGCAGGATGAGGCCCACGGCCAGGTCCGAGAGCGCCGTGCCCGCGAACAGGTGGTGGCCTGGCGGCGGGGCAGGGGGTGAGCGGGCGCCCCCGTGGCCCGGGCGGCGGGCGGGGTGGGCCGTGGGGCTGGGGGCCGGGCCTCACAGGGCAGCTGCTCCGCGGTGGTCGAGCCGCTGGTCTCGGCGCAGGGGACCGGGGTCGCCGCCCCGCAGTCGCTGCTGTTCCCTGGGATCTGGGGGGACAGGCAGGGCGGCTCGGGGCGGGCTTGGGGCCAGGCGGGGGGCTGGGCCGCGCGGGGCGGAGGGCAGGGCGGCGGCGCTCACCGCGGGCTCCCTGGCGCCACACCAGCGCTTGATGAGGCTGCCGTTGGTGGCGTTGCGCGTGGTGCTGCTGGCGATGGCGTCAGCGTCCAGCTGCAGGCGGAGGGGTCGCGACCCTCAGCTGGACTCGCGGGAGTTCGCCTGGCGCTCACTCCACTGCAGGGCCCACACCCCCTCCTCTGTCCCCTCAGCCCAGGCCGGGCCCTCAGGGCCTCCCTCCGAGGGCAGCCCGCCCGCCCGCCCGCCCGCCCGCACCTGCACGATGAGGTGCGTGAGCGGCTGCGTCAGCACCTTGAGGATGTCGGGCGCCTGCGCCCCGGGCTCCAGGCTGGCCGCCCGCAGGGCCAGCTCGCTGAGCCGTTCCAGCGGGGCCAGGGCGCTCTCCAGCGGCAGCAGGACCAGCACGGTGAGCCAGTTGAAGATGCCATGCACGGCGGAGCCGCCGAAGGCCCTGCCGCGCGGGGGACGGAGGGGGGTCAGCTAAGACCGGCTCCCGCGCGGCCCCGCCCGCCCGCCCGCCCGCCCGCCCGCCACCGCTCACCTCCGGAACTCGTCCCGGTCCCCCGACTGCGCCATGGAGACCAGCGTGCTGGTGATGGAGGTGCCCACGTTGACCCCCATGACGATGGGCACGGACTCCCGGACGCGCAGCACTATGGGGGGGGCTGCGTCAGCCTCCCCCCGGCGCCCCCCCGACCCCCCCCCGGGCAGGAGGGCACTCACAGCTGGAGGCCACCATGCTGACCACGATGGAGGAGGATGTGCTGGAGCTCTGGACCAGCACCGTGACCAGCACGCCGATGACCAGCCCAGCCACGGGGTTGGACAGCACCACGTGGTCCTTGAAGATGTCCCCAGCCACCTTGCCTGCGGCCGGGGGAGAGGCACGCTGAGGCCCGGGCCAGCGGCCGCCCTGCCCTGGCCGCCCCGCCCCCGCCGCCCCTCCGGCCACTCACTGCCCAGCAGCTGGAAGGCGGAGCTGAGGATGTCCAGGGAGCAGACGAAGAGGTAGAGGCTGCCCAGGAGCCCGCAGGCCTTGAGGAGGCCGAGCAGCACCCGCCGGGCCCTGCCGGCCGCGCCGAGCTCTGTGGACACAGGGTGGCGTCCACAGCCAGCCCGTCCGCCCCCCACCATCCACCTCCCCCACCTCCCCGGGCAGGGCTGGGCAACCCCCTTTACAGAAGGGCCACAAAGACAGCCCCGAGGCCTCCCTGGGCAGGGAGAGGGTCCCCGGGGGTGGTCTGCGGGGGGCTCCCTGCTGGGCAAAGCCCTCTCTGCTCCCCCCCCAGGGCCCTCTCCGTGCTCAGACCCTGGAGCACAGCCCCGCATGCCGTTCCCTGGCGCCCCCTGACCCACCTCTCCAGGGCTGGCCCGTGTCCTTCAGCTGGGGGAGGGCCCAGGGGTCCACGGCCTCCTCCTCCACGGCGGGGGCGGGGCTGGAGGTCCCTGCGGGGCAGGGGCAGGGGCAGGTCGAGCCAGGGACCGAGCTGCTCTGTCACCCCCAGGTAGGGCGCCGGTGGGGGTGGGGAAGGCCATGACGGGCTGGGGTGAGGGACCGACAGGAAGTGGGAGGGACGGGGCCTGACCAGGGTCTTCTGGAGCCCCTCCCGCCCCCTCCCCCCCGGGCTGGGGTGTAGGGCTGGGCCTGATACCTGCATCTCCTGGGCTCCGGTCCACCAGGCTAAGCGTGTCCAGGGCCGGGGGGCTGACCTGGCCCCCGGGGAGAGAGCTCCGCATGGATCCGGCCGAGGACAGACCCAGGCCCGAGCCCGGATCTGCGGGGGGAGGGCCGGTCAGACCCTCTCTTCCCTCTAGCCCCCAGGCCCCTGGGCCCCGCTGGCCTGGGTGACCCCCTCCCCCGTCCTCCCCCTGAAATGGCTATAGAGACCTCAGGCCGCCGTCAGTAAGCCCAGTCCGGTGTGGGCAGCAGAGGAGAGCCCGCGGCCGGCTCCCTCACCGTCCGGCTGCAGGCAGGCCTGGTGGGCGGCCCGGGCAGAGGGTGCTGAGGCTGGAACCCGGGACCTCCTCTGTCAGGGGTCACGGGGCCATCGCAGATGACTTAGACTTTGGCATCGATACCAAACGGTGCCGTCTCCTCTCGATAAGGGCCCCGCCCCCGCGGAGGGGCAGGGCAGGGAGCGGAGGGGCATGGGCTTCCCTCGGCCCTCGGGGTCTGGGCCCCCACCCGGCTCTCCGCCTCAGCTCTCGGGTCCCCAGGCCCGGTCCCCGGGGCCCCGTCCCCCTCCCTCCTGCTGGCCCGCAGGCCGGTCTGTGTCCTGGAGGCCCCCCGGCCCTGGCCCCGGGGCCCCCGGCCCTCCTGGTCCTCGAAGCGCCTACCTGTGCGGGTGGTGAGGGGCACCTGCGGGGAGGAGGCGCGGGCGGGCGCAGCCGCAGGTCAAAGATCCGCCGGGCGCACACATGACCGGCCGTGGGCTGAGCCCCATTAATGTTTACCCAGAGCGAGGCCCCCGGGGAGCCCCGCGGAGCCCCAGGCACCTGCCGAGCCCGGCCCCACTGTCACCGGGCGGGTGCTCCCGGCCCCGCGCCAGGCCGGGACCTCGCGTGGCCGTGCCGTGGCCCTCGGTGCCGGCCCCCCCCAAGCCGGTGCCCGTCTGACATTGCATCAGGGGACACTGCCCGTCGGACGCCGGCTGGAGGCCCGGGGAGGTCTGCCTGAGTCGCAGAACGGATCTGGGTCGGCTTGTCCCTGCCTGGCAGGTGGTGGGAGGGAAGCCCTTTGCACCAGTCAGGCGGGGGGGATGGGGGGGCCGGCCCCAGGTCACCCGGTTCAGACCTGGCTCGGGGCCGGGCTGGCAGAGCTCTCTGCAGGCTGGGGCCGGGGGAGCCAGCAGCGGTTAGGGTGTCAGGTCCCCAACTGCAAGTGGAGGGAGGAGCAGGGAGGGGGGCGGGCACCCCTAGGCCACGCTCCGGCCCAGCTCTCCGCCCAGCCCCCCGTGGACCCGGAGGCCTGGCCCAGCCCCTCTCCACAGCCGAGCCCTGACAGGCCTTACGGCTGGTGGGTCACTTGGGGCCACTCTCCTTCCTGCTCCCGGGGTGCTGGGACCAGCCCCCCTCAGGCGGGGTCTCCCTGGGGCCTGCTGACCCGCACCCCGCCCTGCCCACCCGTCCCCGGGCCGGAGACTTTGCCCGGGACTGGAGCAGCTTTCTGAGTGTTCTCAGCAGATTCCCGCGCCTGCCTGCCTGCCACCAGCACCCCGGTGCCTGGCACCCCTCCCAGGAGCCCCGGGCCCAGCTCCTCCGGGTGTGTGACTGTGTGTGTGTGTGTGTGTGTGTGGAGGGACTGTGGTAGCCCAGCCTGGGGGTGTCCGGCCCGAAGCCGCCAGCAGCTGCCGTGGCCCCTCGGCGGGGTCTGTGTGTGACCACTGGGGGGCAGAAGGCAGCTGAGGGCCCAGCGCAGCCTGGGCGGGCGTGGGCCTGCTGTGCTGTCTGTGTGACCCGGGGCAGGTCCCGCCCTCTGAGCCTGGAGCTGACCCTCTCCTCAGGCACCTGTTCCCAGTAACCTCGCACCCTCACGGCACAGACACGTGGTTCCAGCGAGCTTTGTTGAGTGAAAACGCCACAGGCTGCCAGCATAGCGGGCACCCACCCAGGGAAGCACCCACCCAGTTCCCCCGCGCCCGCCAGGACCCCTGGGAGGGGTCAGGGAGGGGCTTACAGACTCCGGCAGCAGCCCCCACCCCTGCACCCAGGCCAGCTCGGGGCCGGGACCCCTGCGGCTTGGGGGGCAGTCACCGTCCCTGCAGAGCCTCCAGTGCCGTGGCCGCAGCCCCCACTTAGGCTGCGGCCCAGGCGTCCGTGGGGGGCGGCACCCAGACTCTGAGTCCCCGGGCTGTTCCGGGCGGGCTGTGCGCCCGCAGAGGTCCGAGGCCAGCGCCCTGCCCCTGCCCCCGGGGCCGCCGCCCGGAGCTCAGACGCCGGGGCTGCCCGGGGGCGCCCAGCAGAGCTGGCCGCAGCCGCAGCAGCAGCAGCAGCAGCAGGGCTGGGGGAAGCGGGGCTGGGGGCCCAGGGCCGGGCAGAGCACGGCGGGCTGCTGTGTGACCACGGGGCCGCCTTTGAGGGCCGCTGGGGGCCGGGGCCCGGCCCGGGGCGGCTCCCGCTCGGCCCTGATGGCCAGGAAGGCGGCCAGGTCGAGGTCCAGCATGGCCACCCCTCCGCGGGGCGTGGGGGTGCTCTGGCGGCACTGCGGGCAGGGGATCCAGCGCTGCTCGTGGGCGGGCGCGTCCAGCCTCCGCACGCACGCCTGGCAGAAGGTGTGGCCGCAGTACAGGCGGCGCGGCAGGCGGCCGGCCAGGTCGTAGGCCGAGTAGCAGACGATGCAGTCGCCCCGCCGGGCCCCGGCGGCCGGGCCCTCCTCCGAGGCGGGGGGACCCTCCGGCTGCAGCATCCTGGGGGAGGTGTGCGGGGCGCTAACTGCCAGGGTACCCCTCCCGCCTCTGCCCCCGTCCTGCCCGCTCAGGGCCCAGGCACGGGGAGCCCGCCCCAGGGGACAGGAGCGCAGGCCGCCGCAGACGCCGGGGTCCCCGGGGCCAGCATCTGGTCCAGCTGCCTGGCCTTTCCCGTGGCCCTCCTGCGGGGCCCCGGCCCCTATCCACCCGCCTGCCCCGGCCCCGGCCTCCTACCTGCATCCGCTCCGCAGGGCGCTGGGCCGGCCAGAGGGTGGCCGGGGTGGGGGGACCCAGGGCGCCCTGCGGCTGCCTCCCCGGGGCTCACGTTACTGGCCGAGCCCGAGTCAGCAGGGAGGCAGGTGGTGGCTGCGGGCGGGCGGGCTCCCCTTTCAGCCACAAAGCACTTGCAACTGGATCCACCGGCCCCCCCACGCTGCCCCGCCCCCACCCCCGGGGCCAGACCCAGTGGCAGGAACCCCCAACCCAGGCCTGGCTCTGCCGCTCCTCCGGGCTCATCCTCCCGCCTGCTCACCCTGACCCCCTCCCGCCCCGTCCTCACGCTCCCCTCCCAGCCGGAGCGGCTCCTGGTCTTAACCGGATGGGCCTGTTCACCTCCGTTCCGGTGTCACCTCCTCCAGGAAGCCCTCCAGGCCGCACTGGCCCAGAGCCTGAGGCCCGCCCCGCCCAGTTCAATCACAGTGTGAGGGTGTGTGTCAGTCGGGCCAGTGTTTTCATCCCGGCCCTCGACCTGGGTGGGGTGGGTGGCCCATCCCGAAAGGCCCCAAGGAGGTCCTGGCACAGACACGGACCACCCAGAGGCAGCCCTGGACACCCATCAGAGCCCCCACCGCGGCCAGGGCCCCAGGGCCCCAGACACGGCAGAATGGGTGCGTAGAGAAGGGCTGAGACAGGGTCCGGATCCCCAAGGCCCCTCCACCTCAGTGGCAGGAAGCCCAAGGCCAGAGCCCCCTTACTCCCATCGTGGGCAGGGTGCAGCCTCTTGGCAGGGGCACCGATCACAGGTTTCCGGGTCCGGCCTGGGAGGGGGCGGGCCGGGGCAGTGACCAGGAGTCGGGCACCCCGTGTTCCTGCACCGTCAGGCCAGTGTCATGTCCGTCCACACCCAGGCGGCCAGTCACCACGGGTCAGGGAGGGCCAGCACGGGACCTGTCTGTCCTGCGGGGCCAGCTCGACTTCCTCGCTCCGCTCTGGGCCCAGCCCGGAAACACGGGCGCTCCGTGCCGGCATCCACTGACTCCTCTCCCCGGCATCCCGGCCTCGCCCCGCGGTGAGGCAATGCCGGCTTCCTGGCCGGAGCTGCCCGCACGCCCTCCCACAGGCATGCCGTGCTGCGTGCAGCCGGGGTGGGGGGTGGGGACAGGAGCTCCACGGGGCTCCCCGCCTCTCCAGGAGCCCAGGCCGGAGTCTGGACGGGGCGCCGGGGCAGGTGCCGGACCCGGTTTGGAGGGAGGCAGAATGCCTGGTGGCGGGCGGGCCGTGACTCAGAGCGGGCAGGCTCGGTCCTGGCTGCCGGCACCGGTCCCACCCCCTCTTCCCCTCTGCCGGGTCCTCTCCTGGGGGCCTTTCTTGGGGCCCCGCTCCCCAGATCCCATGCCCGGCCCCCTGGCGGACCTACAGACTGAGGTGTCTCCTAGCTGAACCCAGGCCTGGCCAGGGCCGGGGTCACTCTCCGACCTCCTGCCAGCCTCAGGGCAGACCTGGGCCCGCAGTGCAGGTCACCGAATGGGCCATGGCTCCCCTGTCCCCAGACGTCCCACGGCCGAGGGGCCTGAGTGCCTTCCAGCCCGGGTCCCCCCGAAAGGAATGGCCTGAGAACGCTCACTGCTTTATTACCGGCTCGGGCCTGGGGGGAGGGGGTCCAGGGTATCAGCTGCCATGTGCCAGCGTCCAGGGCCTCTTCTCCAGAGGCCGAGCTGAGCGGCTGGGCTCGGTGGCATGTCCCTGCCTGGGGCGGGAGGCGGCGGGCACCTCCAATGTCCACGCGCGGCCGCGGCTCCGGAGCGGGGTCCGGCCGCCCGGGGGGCGGGCTAGGAGACGACGCAGCAGCAGCTGTGGCAGCGGCAAAAGCGCGGGCAGTGGCAGCAGGAGCAGCAGGGGCAGCAGCAGCAGTGGTGGGCGATGTCGTCGCCGCGCCCGATGGGCGGCCGGCCGGCGTAGGTCAGTCCGCGCTGCCCGCCGCAGTAGGGGTTGCCGGGCTGCTGCCAGGACTGCGGGCCCTGGACGGAGGCGGCCCCCTTGGCGCCCCCTTTGGCGCCCCCCTTGGCGCCCTTTGCCCCCTGGGGCCCCCAGACCTCCTCCACGGGCTGCAGCAGGCGGGCGGGCTCCGGGGCGCAGGGGCCCCCAGACAGCGGCTGCAGCTCCGAGGGGCGGTGCGCGGCCTCCAGCTGCTGCTCCAGGTCCGGGCGCAGGTGAGCCCGGGGGATGCTGATGTGGGTGTAGGGGTTCTTCACCACCATCTCGTGGGGGTCCATGGCCCGGCCTGGCGGGGGGTGGGGGGGCAGAGCAGACAGTTGGCACCATAGAAGGGAAGTGGCCACCCCAGGGAAAGCCAGTGTGAGGGCTGGTCTCCGGCTGCCCCGAGTGGCCGTCCCCTGGGGGAGCTGGGAGGGGTGGGGGGATCTGGGGGCACAGCAGAGCTGGCCCTACGGGGAACCCCAGGGCAGGGAGGGCCCAGGACCCACCTGGAGTGGCAAACACAGTCTGTCCTCTGGTCCTCCCCGTGCCTGTGAGCCGGCGGCTGGCGGCTGCCTTTTCCCTCCTGGGGAGGGGTGGGGCCGTGGGCGGGCCTCAAAAATGGGGTTCCCACGTTCCCAGGAGGCTCTAGCTCCTCCAGCATAGTGGGCACCCACCCTTCCTTCCCGGGTGGGCGGTGGCCACGGCCCAGGCTCCGAGGGCCACAGCCAGCCAGGGTGACTCAGCCTCGACACACGCCAGGCACGTCCTGGGCCCGGGCGGGAGGCCGGGAGGGGAGCTGGGGTCAGGCCTCAGACCCCATGCATGGCAGGTGGTGTGGGGCTCTGGCCTTCACTCGTGCCTCTCAGAGCCCCTGCGTTCTGGCAGCCGCAGCCTCTGCTCCAGTTGAGACCGGAGCTATTTGAGGCGTGGACTCCTGAGTGGGGGGGGCGGGGATGTGGGGTCCGTGGGCCGTGGGAGGCCCGGGAAGCAGTGCCGTCTGGCCCTTAATGACACGTGTGAGGGGCAGAGTAGGCTGGCTCTGAAGCTGGTCATTTGTGTGGCCCGTGCACGATGTCATTAATACCAAACGCCTCCTGCAGGAAAAAGGGGCCGCCCCTGGCTCAGAGGCTGGCCTTTTCATTGATAAAAAAATCGATTTACACACTTTTGCTGATAAAACTTATCTGACAACTGGCGACACGCGCTTCCTACGCCCAGTGACGGTCTGGCTCCCTCCGCGGGGAGGCGCCTGGGGCCAGGAGTCTCCCCTCAAAGCCCGGCCTGGGCCCTGAGCCCTCCCACCCCGATGGGAAGGTGGGTCTCCGCACTGGCCGTACAGGGTGGCTGTGTGCAGGGGTGACAACAGAGGCACACACTGTGCACCCTGGAACTGGCGAGCGCCCCCCTGGGGCAGAGGGTGCGGCCGGGACCCGTCGCCCCAGTGCTTGGTGGCCGTGGGGAACCCCCAGGAAGGGCGGGATCAACTCAGACGTGGCCCAGGGGCCAGGGTGACCCGGGTGGCCTCTGCGGGGGGCCGGTCTGACCGGTCCGATGCAGCATCTGATCCCAGGGGACCGGCCCGCGGCCTTGAACTTCCCAGGCCGGAGCAGAGGCCCGTGCGCAGGCGCCGTAAGCCACGCCCACCGCGCCTGCAGACTCCGCCCCTCGCTGCGAGGCGGCCAGGCGCATGCGCGAACACAGGCCCGAGGCGGTCAGTGGGAACTTTATTCCCCAGAAGCCTCCGCGCTCGAGGGCTTCCTTGAAGACCCGGTTCGGGGTCTGCCGGGCCCGGACCGCTCCGAACCCGCCTTGGGCCGCCCCGGGAGCTCACGAGGCGCGGATCGGACGGGGGCTTGCATGGGGCGGGGCCTCGCTCCTGGGGGCGGGGCCTCGGGCGGGGGCGGTTCCTGGGTTGTGCGTGCCCAGCGGGTCTGTAGGGGGGGTGCGTGGAGTGCGGGGCTGAGGCTGGGCTCCCTCGTGTCCACTGGCCCGCGAGCCTCCCTTTTTTTTAAAAAAAAAATTTTTTTATTGTTTTAAATTTAAAAAAAAATATTTTATTGATTTTTTAGAGAGAGGAAGGGAGAGAGAGAGAGCTAGAAATGTCGATGGGAGAGAAACATCGACCAGCTGCCTCCTGCACACCCCCCACCGGGGATGTGCCTTCAACCAAGGTACATGCCCTTGACCGGAATCGAACCGGGACCCTTCAGTCTGCAGGCCGACGCTCTATCCACTGAGCCACACCGATTTGGTCCGCGAGCCTCCCTGGGTCCCACTTCATGCCAGAGCCCTGGAGGCCGCCCTGCCCCTCCGCCAGGCGCGGGAACCTCTCCCACCTGCTCCTGCGGCCTAGACCCTGGCCACACAGGCCGGCCCAGGGCCAGGGGCTCTCCTCCAGCCTGGTGCGCCCGCGGCTGCCTCTCCGGGAGCACCGAGCTCCGGGCTCCGCGGCCCTGAGGGCCCGCACACAGGTGCAGCCCGGCCCACGCGGAAGAGACGGCTGTCCGGGTCAGAGGCAGGCCCTGGTTCCCTCCCTGTGGGTGCCACCGCGTCTTCCGTGCGCGTCACCCAGGGAGGCCCCCTAGGCCCGGGGATCAGGGAGGCCTGGCAGGGGAGGAAGCAGAGCGGAACGGGGCTTCCTGCTGGGTGGGGCCAGGTGCGCACTCAGCGGTGTGACCGGCACGTGCTGCTGGGGGTGCGGAGGCCACCGCACCCTGAGTGGGTGTGTGCTGTCTGTCCGGCTGTTTGACCTTCCACGTCCGCCTCCCCACCCACCTGTCCGGCCGCCCTGGTCCCGGAGCCTTCCCCAGCCGGCCCTCCCTCATCCACTCTGGCGCCTGCCCACCCTGCGCCCCTCTGTGGCCACCCCGCCCGCAGCCTGCGGCGCTGGCCGGGGCCGGGCGCACCTGGGGCCGGAGCCCCTGAGCTCCGGGGCGGGAGGGGCGCAGGCGGTCCCAGGCCGAGCCCGGAGCCAGCTCTCCGGGGTCACCTCTGGGCCCCTCCTTTCCCTCTGGCCCTGAGCTCCGGGCGCAGAGGCTCGGCTCCAGCTCCGGTCCGCCAGGCGGGGACGCAGCGGGGAGCCGGGGGAGGGGCGGGGCGGGACGGGCACCCGCACGCGGCCCGCGGGCGCCGGGGACCCCGGGGCGGGCGCCGGGCCCTCTGCGGACCGAGGGGCAGCCGGAGCCGCTGGCCCCGCCCCGCGGACCCCGCGCGGGTCCCAGGCGGGGGTGGCGCTGCGGGCGCGGGCGGGCGCCGCGCGCACTGCGGTCCCCGCGCCTCCGCCGCAGAGCGCGCCGCGCCTCGCACGCACCTGCCGCCGCCGCCGCGCCGCTCCCCGCTCCCCGCGCTCCGCGCCCCGCGCCCCGGGGCCGCCGCGCCATCGCCCGGAGCCGCCGCGCCATCGCCCGGAGCCGCCGCGCCATCGCCCGGAGCCGCCGCGCCAGGCGCGGGCCCGCATCCGCCGCCTTTGAGACAACCTCTGCGGCGGCGGCCGGCCGCCAGGCTGGGGCAGGTGAGCGGCGGCTCCCCGCGCGGCCGGGCGGGCCTGGGGGCGGGACGGGGAGGGGGCCGGGCCGCGCGGGGAGAGGGTCGGGGTCAGAGGTCGGGCGCCGGCCTTTTGTGCGGAGCGAGGGCGGGCGGGCAGGCCGCGCTCACGCCGTCTCTCACCTGCAGCTCGGGCCTGCTCCGGGCCTCCCCGCTCCCGCCACCGCCGAGCCTGCGGCCCGGGCCCGCCCGCAGCCAGGCCTCCGGCTACCTGCCTTCCCTGGGCGCCCTGCCCTGGAGCCATGGGGCCCACCTAGCCCCCGCCTGCCCGGACGGCCCGGCCCGGGCACTGCTGACCTCGGCCGCACGGAGAGCCCGCCCCAAAGCCCCTCGCCGGCCCCCGCAGCCGGAGACCCTGGGTGAGGCCCTGGGCCGGACCTGCAGCCCCAGGCAGCCTCCCGCCCCCCTCTGCCCGCCCTGCCTGCCTCCCGCCCCCCCACCCCTTCCTCCTCCTCCCCCTCCTCGGACTGGACCAGAGAAGCCGCTGTGGCCACCGGGAGGGGCCCTGCCCCCCCAGCTCTCGCCAGCTGCCCCCAAGAGTCCTCGGGGAGGCTGGGGTCCCCACCAGGCCTGGCGGGACCAGGATGCTGCCCCTGCTCCTCCCCCCCGGCCCCACCCAACGCCCCCTCCCACCCTAACACCCTGTGTGACCGGAGACAGCCGGATGCCGGCTGACCCCGGGCCCGAGGCGGGCAGCGGCTGGCCGGGCCTCCTCATGTCCTGCCTGAAGGGCCCCCATGTCATCCTCAAGATGGAGGCCATGAAGATCGTCCACCCCGAGAAGTTCCCCGAGCTGCAGGCGGCCGCCCCCTGCTTCCCACCCGCGCCCCGGCCCACCCCAGCTCTGGCTCCCAAGCGGGCCTGGCCCTCCGACACCGAGATCATCGTCAACCAGGCATGTGGGGGGGACATGCCTGCCCTGGAGGGGGCGCCCCGCACCCCGCCCCTGCCCCGCCGGCCCCGCAAGGGCAGCGCGGAGCTGGGCTTCCCCCGCGTGGCGCCCGTGGACGAGGTCATCGTGAACCAGTACGTGATGCGGGCGCCCGGCCCCTCGGCCTCGGGGCCCCCCGCTGCGCCAACGCCCGCCGGGGAGCCCCTGGAGTGTCCCACCTGCGGGCACACGTACAACGCCGCTCAGCGGCGGCCCCGCGTGCTGTCCTGCCTGCACTCCGTGTGCGAGCAGTGCCTGCAGATCCTCTACGAGTCCTGCCCCAAGTACAAGTTCATCTCCTGCCCCACCTGCCGCCGCGAGACTGTGCTCTTCACCGACTACGGCCTGGCCGCGCTGGCCGTCAACACGTCCATCCTGAGCCGCCTGCCGCCCGAGGCGCTGACCGCCCCGGCCGGCGGCCAGTGGGGGGGTGAGCCCGAGGGCAGCTGCTACCAGACCTTCCGGCAGTACTGCGGGGCCGCCTGCACCTGCCACGTGCGGAACCCGCTGTCCGCCTGCTCCATCATGTAGTGCCCGCCCGCCCGCCGCCCCCTGCTTCCGGGACCCGGCCCTGCCCCATCCCCCACCCCTCACCCCTCACCGCTTCTGGCCCCCATCTGTGTGGCATTGTCGCTGCAACAACTTTGCCATTAAAACTCTGCCAAAGTTTGCATCTTCTCCCTGGCCTGCAGCCGCTGCCTGGCCTCCACGCCGGGCCGGGGTGGGCACCGGGGACTGCGGCCCGGAGGGGACAGCTGGGGGAGGCCCAGCACCGTGTGGTATCGGTCTGCTCCGCTCCCTGGCCAAGCTGGGCGGGACATGCTGCTCAGGTGACTGGGCCTGGCTGTGCGTGTGTGCACATGCGTACATATGTGTGACCGTCACACACACCTGTGCAGAGCCAGCTGCCTGCGTGAGCCAGGCAGGGATGTGCAGGCAGCTATGCAAATGGGCCCAGCTGGGCAGGGAGGACCCACGAGGGCAGGAGCCACCGGACATGGGGTGGCTGGGAGGGGGACCGTCTGACCCTCCGAGGTCGTGTGGGAAGGGCTTGGCCAGATGGTGGAGGGAACACAGGCCCAGGAGCCTCTGGCTGGCCCTGGGAAGGACGCGGGGCACGCAGAGCAGGGCCGCTGGACGGGACAAGGGCACAGGGAGGACGGCTCTGGAGCAGTGGTTCCAGCGGCTGCTGCTGTTTATTGAGACACGTCTCCTGGGCTGGCACAGCGTGTGCCCAGCTGGTGAGGCCGGCCGGTGAGGCGGTGCCGGGACCGGCTGGGTCCGTCCTTCGGGTGAAGGCCCCGGCTTGGTGACGTGGGCTGCCGCAGGCAGGGGCTCAGCTCCGCGCTCCAGCACCAAGGCCAGGCTGGCCTCTGTCCCTTGGAGCTCAGGGGCATGTACCCGCCCTGGCCACGCGTGGTGCCCCTGGGTCCCGAGCTGGCTGGTGGGGAGGCCCTTTGTGGGTTGAGTTTGCAGAGCGAGGGCCTCTCCTCTCGGCTGCCCCGACCTTCAGGGACACACGTGGGCCCTGATCTGGGACACCGGCAGGAGGGGGTGGGGCGGCCAGCAGCCCCTGCCCGGGCCCCACCCTCCAAGGTGAGGCGGCCGGTCACGGTGTCCTCTGAGCCTCCACCACGCCAGGTGCGGTGGGGGGGCCGGCAGGGTGGTGCCTGTCCCCGAGGGGAGCTGGGGCCCTGCCACGAACCTCCCAGCTCTGTCCTTGGGCGCCGCGGGCGCCGTCTGACAGCAGTGGTTCGGAGTCGGGGGCTGCACAGAGGCTCCTGGGTGAGCTGGGCCCAGCTTGGGTCATGATTGAAGGCCAGGCCCGGTCAGCCTTGGTCACCAGGCTCAGGGCAAGGTGCTCCTCCAGGCGCTGCCCCGCGCACCAGGCCTGCAGGACGTGGCCATCGGCGCGTCGGGCGGTGCGGGCAGAGGCACAGGGCCGCTCAGTGGCTGGCGCGGTCCAGCAGCATGAACAGCAGCCCCAGCAGCATGAGAGGCGTGAAGACCAGCAGCAGCCCCAGCAGCTCGAGGCCCAGCAGGCCCAGCAGCGCCAGGCGGCGGGCGCAGGGCCCCCGTTCCCGCAGCGCCCACAGCCGGGCGCCCAGGCAGGGCGGGCAGGGCAGGAAGGGCAGGCAGCCCTGGACGCCCACGGGCCCCGCCAGGAAGCGCAGTTGGTAGCGGTGCTCCAGGGAGGCCCAGGGCCCCGGGCCCCGGCGGGGCGGGGCAGGAGGCGCCGGGCTCGGGGGCCGCGGGGGCCCGTCGGCCTGCAGCAGCTCCTCCTGCAGCCGGCAGATGGCCCACTCCAGCATGGGCGTCTTCTGGCGGCACAGCGGGCAGCGCACGCGGCCCAGGTCGGTGCTGGGGGCCGAGCCCAGCAGCTGCTGCAAGCAGCCCGAGCACAGGCCGTGGCCACAGTTCAGCAGGGCCAGGCGGTGCCCAGCGGGCCCGTAGGGCTCTGTGCAGATGGGACACCCCTCCTCTTCCTCTTCCTCCTCCCCTGTGGGCCCAGCCCAGGGGGGGGCTGCCGCTGTGGTCCCCAGCAGGGGCTCGCTGTCCAGAGACCTGGCATCCCCGGGGCTCCCAAGGGCCTGGCCGTCCAGCCTCTCCTCTGCCGGCACTTGGCACAGTGGGTCCAGGCGCTCAGGCCCCGGGCAGGCTGCTGGCGGACTGGGGAGCCCGGAGCTAAGTTCACTGGGGCCATGAAGGGCCCCAGGGCAGGAGTCAGGATCGGGGGAACGGGACCCCAGGGCGGCAGTGGGTGGTGGGGCTGTGAAGGTCACTGGCCCTCTGGCCGGGGCAGCGTCTGGCACTGACCTTGCAGCAGCCACTGCCTCCTCTGGCTCCTCGCCCCGATGGGAAGTGAACTCCCGCGGCCTGAGCACCGTGCCAGCTTCAGCCACTCCTGGGCCCACACAGACTGCCCCACTGGGTCCGCCCGAGCCCGCACAGCTACCGCCAGCTACCGCGGACTCCGTCAGCACCTGACTTAATGGGCCCCAGGCCGCAGTGTGGGGAGGCCGGCCTGCCCAACTGCCCCAACAGGAATTTCCTTGGCCGGGAAGGCCCATCCCAGGTGGTGATAGCGCCTGCCCGCCCCCTCCTGGCCACACCCCCTTTCTCCTGGGCCTCAGGCTGCTGCTCCCTGGCTGAAGGAATGGTCCTTACCCGCCTAGCAGGGCACCCCCAACACCCTTCCTTCGGGTCTCTCCAGACTGCCCCCGCCTCCTCAGAGCTTGGACAAGGTGGCCCAGCAGCCACACCCACCGGGCGAGCATCAGACACCCAAGTGTTCCCACCGCGGTCTGAGCAGGTGCTGAGCCACGGCTGTGTCCCCACCAGGGGCGCTGTCTCCGTCAGGAGCTGTAGGCCCTCCCCTGAGGCATGGGAACAGCATGAGAACAAACTGGTCAGAAGCAGCACCTGAGGGGCGTTTATTGCTGAGTCTTCCTGCAGCCAGGCGAGGATGGCGATGGTCCCCCAGGCCTGGGAACTGGGGCGGTGTGCCACCAGGCAGAGGGGACCTCGGCCCTCCCACGGGTTCCTGTGCAGTATGGAACCTGGTGTCCGGAGGAGCCCCCTGATGCCCGTCAGGCTAGGGTGCCTTCCTGGGTGCCCCTGAGCAGGACCTAACTCGGGGCCAGTGGGGAAGGCTGGCTGGAGCCAGGGACGGGCAGCTGAGTGAGGCCCCGGATGCAGGTGGCCCCACAGGGAGCTGGCTGTCGCCAGGGTCAGGCAGGGCAGCCTGAGGGGCCGGCGGCAGGCAGCTCCTCAGGCCCACGTCTCTGTCTGGAAGCGCAGGGTCCGCTGCAGCTGGGCCAGGTAGGCGGCTGCCTCTGGGTCCGAGAGCCCACCCTCCTCCCGGAAGACGGAGACCAGGGCTTCAGACACCGCTGCGGGCATGTCCTTGGCGTTGCTGGGGAGAAAGGCAGCCCAGGCTCAGTGCTGCTTGGTGCTGGAGGGCCAGTGCTCGGCCCCACACCCAGGCTCACCCTGCACCTGGCTCCCCCCGCCCCTGGCTACCCTCCCCGGCTCCCGCCCCGGGCTCCCCCCGCCCCTGCCCCCCTCCCCACCACCCCCCCTCCCTGGGCTCCCCCCGCCCCTGGCCCCCTCCCCACCCCCCTTCCCGGGCTCCCCCCGCCCCTGGCCCCCTCCCCCCCTCCCTGGGCTCCCCCCGCCCCTGGCCCCCCTCCCCCTCCCCGGGCTCCCCCCGCCCCTGGCCCCCCTCCCACCCCGGCTCCCCCCCCCTGGCCCCCTCCCGGCTCCCCCGGCCCCCTGCCCCCGGGCTCCCCCGCCCCGGCCCCCCCTTCCACCCTCCCCGGCTCCCTCCACCCCCGGCTCCCTGCCCCGGGCTCCCCCGCCCCGGCCCCCCTCCACCCTCCCCGGCTCCCTCCGCCCCCGGCTCCCTGCCCCGGGCTCACCCCGCCAGGAAGAAGCAGGCGCCTTGGCGGTCCAGCAGCTCCCACACCAGCGGCCCTCGCTCCCGGAGCCGGTGCTGCACGTACACCTTCCGCTCCTGCGGGACGGGGACACAGGAGGGAGGGTGAGCGCCCCCCACCCCCGCCCCGCCCCCCCCCGCCCGCCCCGCAAACACCCACCTGCTCCCGGGAGAAGGCCGTGACCAGGCTCAGGCAGCCCCTCTTCTCCAGCTCCCGCCACTCGGCCTCCCAGTAGAAGTCCTGGTCCCGCCAGCGGCAGCCGAAGAACAGGAGGTTCCCTGGGGAGCGGAGGGGCCTTGAGCTCGGACCTGCCGCAGGCTCAGCCGCCCGCCTGCCCGCCCGCCCGCTCGCTCACCTGTCTGGCCCTGGGCCACTCGCTCCTGGACGGCCGCTCGGAAGGGGGCCACGCCGGTGCCGGGCCCCACCATGATCACCGGTGTGCCGGGCTCCCGTGGGAAGCTCAGGCCCCCGGGCCGCACCCACAGGGGCACCTGGACCGGGCCTGCGCAGGAGGAAGGCGGCATGACGCAGCCTGCAGGCCAGGGCCCTCGCCCGAACCCCTACCTGCCGGAGAGCGGAGGTCACCTTGCCCAGGGTCCAGCGACGCCAGCCACGAGGAGCAGAGGCCCCGGCGGGGCTCCTTGAGGCGAGTCTGGTACTGCACCACGGCCACCAGCACCTGCAGCCTCCTGGGGTGAGCCTGGGGAGCGGGGTTGGCAGGGCGGGATGGGTGGGGGCGGGAAGGTGGCACCTGCCCCCCATTGGAACCTGGCCTCGGAGGGTGAGCCTGGGGGAGGGAGGCTGAGCCTGGGGGAGGGAGGGTGGCCCCGGCGGACGCTCACCAGCAGAGAGGAGGCGATGGAGAAGGCGCGCGGCCGGATCGGGGGGATGAGGTCCAGCAGGTAGTCCGGGGGGATGGCCGCCGCCGTGTGTGGGAAGTCACACAGCACCTGCGCAGACACGGCTCAGCGGGCGGCTCCGGCCCAGCACCCACGGCCCCCTGGCCCCCGCCCGCCGCCCGCACCTCCAGGGCGGTCCTGCGGGGCCGGCTGCAGTACTGGTGCAGGGCCTCCTGGCCGGCCGCCGAGCTGAACTCCAGCAGCTTCTCCCGCTCCAGCGCGTGGGGCGACAGGCAGGCCAGCAGCTCGAAGAAGGAGCGCCGTGGCACGCCGGCGATGTCCAGGTGCCGGGCCACGAGGTGCCGCACGGAGCAGGGCCGGGGCAGCCGCGCGGGGCAGGCGACACCTGGAGCAGGAGAGGAGCGGTGGGCAGGGCTGGGGCCGGGCCGGGGTAGGGGTGGGGTGGGGCTGGGGACCTGGGCGAGGCGGGTGTGAGGGTGGGGGTGGGGGTGGGGGTGAGGGCGGGAGTGGCAGTCGGGGCAGGGGAGGCCGCCGGCCACACTCACCGGGCTCCCGCGGCTGCAGCGTGAAGTGCTGGTCGGGGTCCAGGCCCAGCGCCTGGCAGAAGCGCTGGACGTGCGGGGCTGTGTTCTCGGGCTGGATCAGCACCACGTCGCCGGCCACGAAGCTGAGGGAAGCCATGGAGGGGGCAGGAGCTGGGGACTCGGATGGAGGCGGACGCAGAAGAGGAGGGCTGGTGCCGGGGGGCCTGGGCCCTGGGCCCGCGGGCCCGCCTGCCGCCCGCCTGCCGCGGCTCTGGGAGGACCAGGCTCGCCGTGGCCTGGCCCGGTCCCGCACGGATCCTCACCTGATGCCCGAGTCCCCGATGTCGAACTCGATGAGACGCACGTCCTGGAAGTGGGAGGGGCCGGTGACCCGCTGGTTGGAGACCACAGGCGCCAGGAAGGGCCGCCGCTCTGAGGGGGGGCTCGGGGGGCCGGCCTGGGCCGCATGCTGCTCCGAGGGGCACGGCCCAGAGGCCTCCTGGACGAACTGCAGCGTGAACTTGGAAGGCAAGCTGTGGAGGGGCGCCCGTCAGACCCGCAGGCGGAGGCCCGGGGGCGGCGGCCAGCCGCTCGGTGCGCCCGCGGCCCCGAACCAAAGCCACTCACGGGACTCCAGGGGGGATCACGCCGAGGCCAGGGGGCACGGGGTGCAGCCCCAGCACCTTCTCCCACAGCGCGTGCAGCCAGGGGTCGATGGCGCCATCGGGCCTGGAGAGGGCAGGGGCAGTGCGGGCTGCTCAGGGCTGGCCCCAGGCGCTCGCTCCTACCCCACGCCCACCCCAGCCCCAGACTACCCCAGCTCCACCCTCACCCCAGCCCCATGCCCACCCCAGCCCCACCCTCACCCCAGCCCCATGCCCACCCCAGCTCCACCCTCACCCCAGCCCCAGACTACCCCAGCTCCACCCTCACCCCAGCCCCATGCCCACCCCAGCCCCACCCTCACCCCAGCCCCATGCCCACCCCAGCTCCACCCTCACCCCAGCCCCAGAATACCCCAGCCCCACCCTCACCCCAGCCCCATGCCCACCCCAGCTCCACCCTCACCCCAGCCCCAGACTACCCCAGCCCCACCCTCACCCCAGCCCCACCCTCACCCCAGCCCCACGCTCACCCCAGCCCCACCCACCCCAGCCCCATGCCCACCCCAGCTCCACCCTCACCCCAGCCCCATGCCCACCCCAGCCCCACCCTCACCCCAGCCCCACCCTCACCCCAGCCCCATCCTCACCCCAGCTCCACCCTCACCCCAGCCCCACACTCACCCCAGCTCATGCTGGTCGTCGCCCAGACAGACCGGCAGCAGCGCGGCGCCCCCTAGCTGCAGCAGCCGCCGGTGCAGCTTCTTGGCCACAAAGTTGAACCTGAGCAGAGGGAGGCAGCTGCGGGTGCTGGGCGGGAGGTGAGGAGGTGGCCCAGCAGCCATGCAGGGCAGAGGGTAGAGGGCAGAGGGCAGAGGGCAGCCCCACGCCTCCCCATCTCCCAGGGGGTCTGGCCAGTGCAGCCCCGGAAGGAGCCGTCCGGGGACGCTGTGAGCACGAGGGCCAGTCACTGCCGACCGTGTTCTCTCCTCCCTCCAGTGAGCGTGCCCTCCTCTCATGGGCCCGTCTTCGTGGCGTGGCCCCTCAGCCCTGACCCTCGGGACCGTCAGGGTTCTGACGCCCGTGACCTGATGCCGCGTGCAGCTCGGCCCCCTGCGAGGACCCGGTGGCCGTGAGGACGGAGGGACACGGAGGGGAGTGGTGGCCACGGGCTCCCGGCCTGCGCCCTTTGCTCCCAGGGCCCACCCCGCGGCCTCTGCACGGCTCGAAAGGAGCCGAGCACCTCACCACACGCTTCTGTAAAGCGGGCGAGAGCGGCTGTCCTGGGGCCTGTGGATACCTGGCGCTGGCGGCGTCAGCGGGAAGTCCCCTGGGGTGCCCGGCCTGGACCCCTGCAGCTGGGGCGCCGGTCCCTCCCCCGCACACCTCGCCAGCCCCGCGCACGGCCCCCGCAGAGCCCGGCGCCCCCTCACTTGGCGTAGGAGGAGTCCCCGAGGCCCACGACGGCGAAGTCCACCTGGCAGAGGGAGGCAGGCGGCAGGCTCTTCCGGAACAGGAACCTCCA
The DNA here is from genome assembly GCA_036971965.1 of Nyctalus aviator. Lineage (NCBI taxonomy): Eukaryota > Metazoa > Chordata > Mammalia > Chiroptera > Vespertilionidae > Nyctalus > Nyctalus aviator. The sequence continues at coordinate 71,107,916 of CM072931.1, forward strand.
GAAGCTCTGAGACCCCGGAGACGAGAGTCAGGACCCGCCCGGCACCGAGCTCCCCCAGCTGCTAACAGACCGCCTTCCATGCTCATCCCACTACGGAGGCGAGGCACCCGGGAGAGGCAGGGGCTGCCCCGGAGCCACTGCCGGGGTGTGTGTGGGGGGCACTGCAGCCCACCCCCAGCTCTCCCCAGGCTGGAGGAAGGGCCTGCTCCTCCACACCAACAGTCCCACATCCCCGGGGTCCCTGGGGGTGGGGGGTCTGGGCCTCCCAGCGCAGCTCTGGGCCGAGTCCGCCCCCACCCTGCCCCCCTCGGCAGCACCTTCCTTCCTCTGGGGCCCCTCCTGGTGGCTGAGCCGTGCGGGAGCTGCGGGGGCGAGGCCCAGGGTCTGCAGAGCTGCCTGAGGCTCAGCCTGCCAGCACCCCCAGCCGTGCTGACCCGGGCCCGCCACGCGGTCCTGTCATCCCAGGCGAGGGGACCCTCGTGTGGCCGGCGCCCGAGCTCGCACACCTGCCCTCCCACCCTGACCGGCCACGGAGAGTTTGGGTTGAAATCCCTCCCCACCCCACCCCTCCCCCCGAACCTGAGCTCTGAGCGGGTGGGGGAGGGGTCACTGCTGAGGAGCTGCTGTCCCCACAGTGATCCCCACAGGACGTGTGCTGGTCGGGGGGCCTCGTGCGCCCCATGGGCCCTTCCTGGCTCCTGAGGGCCTGAGGCCGCAGGCCTGTGCCCAGCCTGGACAGGGAGTAACTTTCCCTGGCGCCTTCCCGCTACCTTCTCATCCCGGGCCCCTGGAAGGACCTGAGTTCTAACATCTTATCTTTTGTCCCTTTTGGAAGAAGGTCTCAACTTTATCCTTTCAACCACCCTGGCGTCACTGCCGAGCGTGCGTCTCCGTGTGGCCGAGGGCTCGTTTCCCTCTGCCGACTGCTCTTCGCTGCCCTTGGCCGCCTCTCACGGGGCGGTCCCTGCGCAGCCGCTGGCTCCGTGGTCTGTTTGTACTTAAGAAGCTGACAGGGACCAGTGTGGCTCAGTGGATAGAGCGTCGGCCTGTGGACTGAAAGGTCCCAGGTTCGATTCCAGTCAAGGGCATGTACCTTGGTTGCAGTGGGAGGTGTGCAGGAGGCAGCTGATCCATGTTTTTCTCTCATCGATGTTTGTAACTCTCTATCCCTCTCCCTTCCTCTCTATAAAAAGTCAACAAAATATATTAAAAAAAGAAAAAAAAAAGCTGACAGAAAAGCCTGAGCCCAGACCTGCCTCCTGCCTTTGATCCTGCCCACCTGCCTTCTCTCCTGTCTGAGGAGACCCTGCGCTGGGGTCCTGGACACCCCGAGTCTCCCACATCAGCCCCACTCCCTCTTGTTCTTTAGTCTCCAGCCATTGACCCCACCAGCATGCCCACTGGCCCGGGCCTCTCCCATCTTATAATTCCTTCCTTCTAACCCCAGCCCCACGCACAGTGAGAAGCCTTTCTGCGTTAACACAGAAGTTCCTAAGAGACTCCCTCCCCTCTCAGCAGCCAGCGACCCTTATCCAGCCTCTCCAAACCCCAAGGTCACCAGTCCTTCGCTGATAAGCCCACGGGCCGCCTCAGCTTTATCTCTGTCATTTCCCTGCGGCCTGAGCAGATACCTTCCTCGGAAGGCTCCTCTTGTGCGTGGAGACCCCGCATTCCCTCTTCCGCTGCCGCCACAGCCTGTCCTGGGGGCCCCGAGGGGGGGCTTCCTTCCTCAGCTTCCCACTGCGGCCTCTCCAACACGGGCCCCCGGGCCTGGTGGAGCTCCCGGGCCACCTCCCGCCTCCACCTGCACGGTCCCAGGCACGGCCTCGCTGGTCCCTTTCCCTGCGTGCGACGGCCATCCCTCCTGTACCCGAGCCTGAATCCACCGCCTTCTTTCTCATCTTTGAAATCCGTTTGCTTCTGTGTCCTGTCGAGTCTTCCTTAAAGCCTCGGGGACCCATCCACCTTTAGTCTCTTGCCCGTGCTGGGTAGCCCCCCCGCCCCCTGTCCTTGCTCTCCTACATCCTGCCCCCCCTCCAAGTGGTGGTTTCACTAGAACAGGAATGTGCCTGTCACTTCACATCCCCCTGCCTCGCCCAGCAGGCTCCTCCGACGGGCCTCCCTTCCTCACTCCGCTCCCTCCTCCCCCAAAACACACTTGGCTCTGCCGTCCTGAGCCGCTCTTTCCGGGGCACTGGCTGCCCGCTCTCTCCTGGGGCCTGGGTAGCCAGCCCTCCCTTACCCTCGGGAATTCGCCCACAACCCACATCACCTGGTACGCCCCCCAGTGGCAGGCACTTCCTGGCACTGTCCCTGCCTGGGGAACCCCCCCGCTGCTGCTGCTGCTCTTTGGTGGATGGCGGCTCCGTGAGGGCAGAAACGTGGCCACTGGCTTCACAGCTCAATTCCTAGCCCTGGGTCATGCCCGAAAGATGACGTGCGCCCAATGATGGCTACAGATCTGAGGGTGTTCCCGGAAAGTCAAACAGCTTTGAAATACACGTAAGACCCTACGAGAGTCACACACACACGCCCCGGAACAGCGGGAGGGGGAGCCGTGGTGCCTGGAGGAGTTTATTGGGAGGAAACCAGAACCCCAGCTCCTCTCACACCCACAGCTGCCGCCGCCCCCAGCATTGCCAAAGGGCACGGGCTCACTGCTTCTCAGACCCTGCCCCCCACACACAATGAGGAGGGGGTGAGGTCCAGGGCAGGGACCTCCCGCCTGAGCACACGCAGCCTTACCTTCATGTTGTCAGGGGGGTCTCCTTGGCCTGTAGTTGCACAAACAAATACCACCAGGGGCTCGTTAATCAGATTCACCTCAACAGAAAGACACACGTGTAAGGCCTCGGGCTGAGATGACCGGGCATCCCTCCGGCCTGGGTTGGGACAGACAGCGCTTCCTGCTGCCCCCACCCCATCTGGCTCTTTCCCCGGCGGCCGGTGCTTCCTGGCACTGTCCCTGCCCGTGAAACCTGCTGCTTCTGTGTTGTGCTTGGCCCCGTGAGGGTGGACATGTGGTCACTGGCTTCACAGCTCAATTCCTAGCCCTGCTCGTGCCCTGGTGGCGGGGCACGGTTACAAGGGGAGACCCGTGGGCCCCGGCCCCCCTTCTCCCCCGGGAACCCCCGCCCCTCCTCCACACGCCTTCCGGTCCCCCAAATCCTCCCTAACAGGAGGGTCCTCTCGGACCAAACCCGACGCCCTGGGGCCGAGGGCTCAGGGGGCCGGCGCCCAGGGAGCCCTCACCACCGGGTAGGAGTCCAGGGCTTGCACCCGGCAATCGAGACGCCGACGCCGGGCCTCGCGGCCCAGCCGCTCCGCCACATCCTCGGCCGTGCCCGTCTGGCTGCCGAACAGCACCAGGAGCCCTGGGCTCGGCATCGGGTGGCGGTGGTGGAGGGGGGCGGCGTGAGGGCGTGCGGGGACCCCTGCACCGGCAACACGACCCACAAGTTGCCCCGAGAGGCCAGGCGGCCGGGAACGACTCTGACTTCCGGCTTCCGGCGTCGCCCGGAAGTGACGCGCTGAGGCTGCGTCCAGCGGGGCATGGCGTCCGAGCGAGCCGGGCGTCCGCTGGCGGCCTGTGCTGGGTCCCGGGCCGGGGTCGGGGGATCGGCGACGCGCCGGGGCCGAGGAACGGGGCAGGCGGGCCGCTCGTCGCCCGTCGTCCGCAGCGGCGGGCGCCTGGCGAGGCCCGCGGGGCGGGGAGGCGCGGCCCGGCGGGTGAGACGCTCGGCGGGGCCCGGGCCCGCGCTCCGCCGGCGCGATGCTCTTCTCGCTCCGGGAGCTGGTGCAGTGGCTGGGCTTCGCCACCTTCGAGATCTTCGTGCACCTGCTGGCCCTGCTGGTGTTCTCCGTGCTGCTGGCGCTGCGCGTGGACGGCCTGGCCCCCGGCCTCTCCTGGTGGAACGTGTTCGTGCCCTTCTTCGCCGCTGACGGGCTCAGCACCTACTTCACCACCATCGTGTCGGTGCGTCTCTTCCAGGACGGGGAGAAGCGGCTGGCCGTGCTCCGCCTCTTCTGGATCCTCACGGTTCTCAGCCTCAAGTTCGTGTTCGAGATGTTGTTGTGCCAGAAGCTGGTGGAGCAGGCTCGGGAGCTCTGGTTCGGCCTCATCACGTCTCCCGTCTTCATTCTCCTGCAGCTGCTCATGATCCGCGCCTGCCGGGTCAACTAGCCTCGCAGAGGGGGCCGGAGGGGGAGTTCGCTCTCCACAGCCAGACTGCTGGGCCCAGAGCTGAGGACCACCCCGGAAGTGGGAGGGTGCAGTCTCCCACCGCCCCTGACGAGAAGAAGTCTGGGTCTGAAAGCAACTGCAGCTTGTACCCTGCGGAGTGCTCCCTTTTCTCTAGGCCGGCCGTGTCTGAAACTGTCCCCTCAGCAGGGACGAAAAATCCTTGATGCTTAAAATCTACTTCCTGTTGTTTACTTTGAATAGCGCATCTGCATGGAGATCTTGCGATGGACCCAAGCATGACAGGCCCGAACTCCTCTGGCAGCTGGAAACGGCATAGAAGCAAAATGTCCTAGCGGGCTCAGTATTCTCATGGATCCTGGGAAAGTTCCCTTTACGCCCCGGCTGCGAAGTCGGCCGGCATCACTGACCTCAGAGCTCACGGTCCCATTCACCCAGACAAGGCTGCCTTAGATGTCTGAGCTCTAACAAGTGTAAAGCAGCTGGTATCTCCTCCCCTGTCACTGGGGAGAGAGATGGCCCTTTCTTCATTCCAGCCAAGGCACCAGGACGGTGTCCAATAAGCATGATCAGGACCCTCCCTGTCTGGAGCCCTGGCACCTGAGAAAAGAACTTTGTGTTCCAGACTCTGCTTGGCTTCCGGTCCCAGCAGGTTGCGGGGTGAGGACTTGTCCGCCACCTGGTGGCCAGCACCGTGAGCGCACCTGAGATATGTAGGCCTCACCAAGGGACCAGAAAGGGGAAGGTGCTCGGATGCTCAGAGGCATTGAGACCTGCAGCCGGAAGCTCGCAGAGGGTCTCAGCTCCCACTTGTTGGCCTGAGGGCTTTGGTTTGGTACCAGTCAGGTGCCCGATGAGAACATTTGCTGAGATAAAAAAATAAAATAGAATGTTTTGCTGAAGCGTCGTGGTTTGTCTGACCCATTGGGAAGCGAAATCAAGTGAGTGCCGAGACGCTCCCTCCTGGGCGCGGCGGTTGGTGGCAGAGGTGAGGCTGTGGGAGGGCTGGCACCTGCGGGAGCCTCATGGTGGAGGGGAAAGGTTTCCCTCCGAAAATTCCTACTGCCTGCCTTGGGAGCCGCACGAAGACATGGGGTAAGGCCATGTCGAGATCCTAGTGAGTAGTTTGTGTGGCCTTCGAGCCTTGGCATCCGGCCAGCGTGTGGTCTCTGTGGACCCTGCTGACACCGTAGAGCAGGGGTCACAGGTTATGGCCTGAGGCCTGTTTTTTTGTGCCTAATCTTGAAAGGGCTGAGGAAACATAAGAATGACAGAAAGCCGGTTTGCCTGCCGTGTACAGGGTCTCCGTTTCGGCACCACGGTCTTCTGGGTAAGATCGTTCTTTGTTCCAGGAGGGCTGTCCTGAGCAATGGAGACGGCAGCAGCATCCCCGGCCTTGACTCTGTAGGTGCCAGTGGCGTCTCATTGGTGACACCCAAAAGTGTGCCAGGCATTGCCAGGTCTCCTGGGAGAAACACCATCCCGGTGAGGACCAGTGGGTTAGAATATTTCCTGGCTGGCCTTTTACGGAACAGGTCTGTGGACCTCGTTCTAGCCCAGCAGCTTTGTGACCTTCGGCTGAGGGCGTACGTGAGCTGCGTGGCCACGGAGATGCTTGGGCTGGAGACTGGCTTGGTCTGGTCTGAACTACAGCTACAGATGTGTTTCCTACCCAGGCATGGCGTCACTTGTGCCAAAGCCAAGTACAAGCTGAATGTTTGGAGTGAGTCTCCTTGTTTGTTAATACTCACCTGCAGGTATTTTCCCATTGATTTTTAGGGAGAGAAAGAGAGAGATCGATTGGTTGCCTTAGCACACGCCCTCACCAAGGCAGGGGATCCAGTTGGCAGCCTAAGTACATGCCGGAATTGAACCTGGGACCCTTCAGTCCCCACTGAGCCAAGCCACCTAGGACTGGAGTGAGTTTCGGTTGCCTGTTTTATTTTGTTAGTTCAGAATCAGGGAGTTGGGTTGCTGTAGAAGTGACAAGAATAATAAGGTTCACCCTTTGGAAGGCGGCTTACCGCCGCGGCATCAGAAGCGGAGAAGAGCCCTCGGCTGAAGCCTGCCCGCTCCCTCGGAACTCCCTCCCTGAGAGACCAGTCTGGGGGGCAGTGTCGTGCCTGAGCGACTGCTGCTGACTGCGGGCGGCATCTGTGTCAGTGCTCCCCAGGTCCCCCTTCTCCCGAGTCCCGGGGACCTAAAAGAATGTGGTGGGCACTGGGCAGCCCACAGGGGAATCTGCTTTCTCGTGGCACGAGGGCGGGGGCTGTGTCTTCAGGGTCGGTGGGACCCAGCAGCCTCGGGTGAGGGCAGTTCAGTAGCAGCTTGGGGAGGTAGCAGGGTGGACACAGGGCCTGGCTTTTGTGGCTCTTGGGGCGTTAGAGAGCGCGGGCCTGCTTGTGTACAGGGGGGAATCTCAGCTTTGGTGCCTCCTTGCAGCTTCCGTACTCCTGGATGGCCAAGTGTGGCACAGAGCCCCCACCTGTCTGAGCAACACAGTCAGGTTCTGGGGCCGGCAAAGCCAGGCAGCAACTCGTTCACCGTCCACCCTCGGGGCCATTCCTCAGCACTGTGGGGTCCAGGCATCGGCTTCTCCGCTAAGTGCCCCAGGTGGGCAGGCATGGCCCGGGAGGGACTGGTGTGCAGCCCGAGCATCGCCCACAGGAGCGGGGATAGCCTACGGGTCCTGGGCAGGTCCTCCTCCACCGCGCTCTCAGGGGGAGTAGTCGGGCTGGGTTGGGCGCTGGCACCAGAGGGAGGCCAAGGTCATCGGCGGCTCTGGGCGCTGGGGTCCAACTACTGCCCCCGCCGGGACCCCGCCCCCTCCAGGCCCCACCCCCCGGGCATCCAGGGCGGGGCGCAGAGGCGGAAGTGAGGGCCGCCAATGAGCAGCGCGAGGTGTCAGGGGCGGGTTCAAAGGGGCCTTCTCCAATGGCAGCCGGCGGCGGCGGCGGAGGCTATCCAATGAGGTCCTCGGGGAGGCGGGGTCAGGGAGGGCCTTCTCCAATCCGCTCGGCTAGCCATCCTTTCCTGTCATAGGTGGGGCCGCCGGGTGTGGGGCGGGTCTCAGAACGCCTTTCTCCAATGGGCGGCGGTCGCGGGAGTGGGCGTGGCCGCTGCGCGAGGGCTACCGGCGGGCGGCGGCCGCAGTCCCCAGCGCGCGCTGGCTCGGGCGGCCGCTCCGCAGCATGGCCGGCCTGGGGCGGCCGGGCCCGGGGCCCCGCGCCGGGATGCCCGCCTGGAAGCGGGAGATCCTGGAGCGGAAGCGGGCCAAGCTGGCGGCCCTGAGCGGGGCCTCGGCGCCGGGGCCCGCGGCGGACGCGGCGGGACCCGCGGAGCCGGCGGGCGAACGGCTGGTGCTGGCCGACAGCCTGGGCCCGCTGAGTGAGAACCCGTTCATGCGGCTCGAGTCGGAGCGGCGGCGCGGCGCGCGGCGCGGCGGGGGCGCGGGCCCGGGCGCGGGCGCGGCGGGGGCGCGGCCGGTGCAGCAGCTCCTGGAGCTGTACCGCCTGGTGCCCGGCGTGCGCACCATCCGCGCCGACAACATCCTCATCATCGAGTCGCTGCCCGGCTTCCCGCCCGCCGCCCCCGACCCCGCCGCCGGCCTGGCCGCCCGCATCCGCGCCGCCGAGGTGCTGGTGTACGAGGCGCCGCCGTCGCCCGGCCGCGTCAGCCGGCTGCTCCAGAAGTTCGACCCGCCGGCCGCGCCGTGCCGCCGCGGGAGCCCGGAGCGCGGCCGCCCGCCGCCGCCGCCGCCGCCCCAGCAGCTCGGCCTCGGCCCGGCCGCCCCGCGCCTGGGCGAGCGCGCCGCCTGCCCGGAGCCCGAGCGGCGCGGCCCGGGGCCCGGCGCCCGGCGCAGCGACTTCGTGCAGAAGACCGGCAGCAACTCGTTCACCGTCCACCCTCGGGGCCTGCGCCGCGGGCCGGGCGCTCACCCGCTCCCCAACGGGCCCGCCGCCCCGGAGCCCCCGGCCGGCGCTGCCAACTGCTGCGCGGGCTCCGGCCCTGGGCCCGGCGGGCACAAGCCAAAGGTGGAGTCGGGGGAGCCTCCCGCCCACCCGCCCCCCAGCCCCCAGCCCCCCAGTGCCACCCCGGCCTTGCCCAGGCCCAGCCCCGCCAGTGCCACTCCCAGCCAGCGCCACTGCGTCGCCTCGGCCACCAGCGCCAACGACTCCTTCGAGATCCGGCCGGCCTCCAAGCCAGACATGGACACGATTCCCGTGGGGGACCTGCAGGCCCGGGCCCTGGCCAGCCTCCGTGCGAACTCCCGGAACTCCTTCGTGTTCGTCCCCAAGCGCAAGGCGGCCGGGGCCCCTCCGCCACCGGGGAGGCAGCCGGCGAGGCTGCCAGCGGGACGGGCTGCCGGGGCCTCCGGGCGCCCGCAGCGCGGAGCCCAACTGGCGGCCGGGGCCGCTGGCGCACCCGCCCGGGAGAGGGGCCCCTGGAGGGCCCAGGAGGGGCCCTGCCCCCGGCCCGCCGCTGCCCTCGGGGACCAGGCGGCTCGGTGGCAGCGGCCCTCCTCGCCGCCCCCCTCCCTCCCGGCGGCCGCCGAAGCCGAGCCTTCCCAGGGCTCCGGGGGTCCCGGCGTGGCCAAGAGCGGCGGGGAGCCTGGGCGGCCGGGGCTCCCCGTCACCTTCATCGACGAGGTGGACTCCGACGATGAGGCCCCCCAAGAAGCCAAACTGCCCTGCCCCGGGGCCGGCCTGCCTCCCCAGCTCCGCCCGTCGGAGCGCCTGCACCAAGGCGGCGGCACCTTCACGGTGGTGCCCAAGCGGAAGCCCGGGGCCCTGCAGGCCGGCGGGGAGCCGGGGCCCCCCGAGGCCGAGGAGGCGGAGGGGGGGCGCGGCCCGGCCACCGCGCCGAAGAAGCGCTACCCCACGGCGCACGAGATCGAGGTCATCGGCGGCTACCTCGCCCTGCGGAAGTCCTGCCTCACCAAGGCCGGCTCCTCCCGGAAGAAGGTGCGTGTGGGTCCGGGTGCCCGGCCAGGAGGACCCCTGGCCTGCGGGGGGCTGGCTGCTTCGGGGGAGACACTGTGGGCACCGATCGCCGCTCGGCCTGGACAGGCTGGTGTGGAGGGCGGGCCCGCAGCACCTGTGTCGGCTTGGGAGCCTTTGCCTGGAACTGGCCAGCAGGGCCGTCTCCCTGAGGCCGTTTGGAAAAAAGTGTGAGCCTGTGGCTCCACCTGGTCCCCGGGTGACTGCGGGGGGGTGGGGGGGCTGCATGACCGCCTGGACTCCCCGCCGGCTCAGGTGGCGAGGGCCAGGACGGCAGGGGAAGGGCAGGGGTCGGAGGGACCCCAGCCCCCGAGGAGTAGGACCCCGTCTAGTGAGAGGGTGTCTGCAGCTCCGTGGGTGCCAGGCTTAGCTTGACGCTGGGGTGTGATGCTGGGGAAAGACGAGGACACCCCACCTTGCTGGGGAGGGGCTGAGGGCAGAGACCCAGGTGCCAGCGGGAGCCTCCTTCCCTAGCCTCGCCCTGCCTGGTGGCCCGGAACCCTCCGGGCACAGGACTACGTTCCTCAGATTCTTCTGGCCGCTCTATGGCCTGCGTCTGCCGGAGGTGAATTCCAGGCCAGCTCCCGTGACCCCCCGGCGGGCAGCGGGCAGGTGCCCTTCCTGGGTAACCGAGGGCCCCTCCCTTAGCTGCTGGGGTCCTGGGCCCTGAGGCCACCTCTGCTCCAGCCTCAGTTTCCTGGACACGCCACCTCCTCCTGTTTCCTTCCTTCTGACATCGTGCCCTGGAGTGGCCTTGGCACCACCTCTCCTCCTGGTGCCATCCTCCCCTCCCCTGGTGAGGGCATCTGGGCTCCTGCCAGCTCCCACTGATGGGTCAGGCAGCCACATCGGCTCCCCAAGTGCTGCCCGCCCGGCCTGGCTTTGTTTTTGGGGCCACCCGCTATAATCCGCCCCCCTTCCCCTCTCCCTTCCCCTCCCTGCTCTTCCCCTTCCAGCTGCCCCATCCACCCAGTAGCCATGGCCACCAGCCCCACCCCAACTTGCAGGCCCTCGTCTGCCCCTCCCTCGTTTGCTTTCTGACCCTTGACCTCCACTCCCCGTGAGGCCGGGAACTGGAAGTGATTACACTCCGCCCTTAATGACAGTGAGGTCAAGGGGCTCACGGGTGGGCCCTGTCCCAACGGGAGCCTGGCTCCTTCCTGGAACTGGGAGCTGCAGGCTCGAGCCTGTTCTGCCCTCCCCACCCCCCCGCGGGCACTGAGCTGGGGTCACTCAGGGCGAGGCCGAGGGCCAGCAGGGCAGGGAGAAGTGATGGGAGGAAGCCGTTCTGGGCTCCGGGCCATCCTGAGGGTCCTGGGTCCAGATGGACGATGCCTGGCGTGACCAAGCGGCCTGGCTGGGGCCTGGCCAGAGCAGTGCAACCTGCTGGCAGCAACTTCCTGCCTGGGATGCACCAGCTGCCCTGCCAGGAAGGGGCCAAACGGAGGGTGGGGTGGGGTGGGGTGGGTGGGTGGGGTGTGGGGCTGCCCAGCCCTTTAGAGCACTCCATCAGCCTCGGCCTGCCCCTCTCTCTTCTGGCTGGTCCCTGGGCCCTAGCCTTGTCCTCACTGACCACCCAGCACCTGCTCCCTCACCCTGTGGAACTCAGTGGGCTGCCGGCCCGGAGGACCTGGGGGTGACCAGCTCACTCTGACCCCGAGGGGCTGCCGCCCTGGGCAGTGCAGGGAGGTGCTGGTGCCTTTTCCAGGCAGATTCGGGGTCTCCCCGGGGCTGTCGGGGCCACGGGTTCGGGGAGCCTGCCCCCGGCTGGCACTCCCTGGAGGGTGCTGTGCCCTGTGTGCTTCCCAGGGCTCCGCTCTGCCCGGGGTGGGGGCACCGGCCCACCGGTGCTCCGGGAGGCCTGCCTGGCGGGCACACATCCCCACTTAGTTATCGCTCAGAATCACAGATGCTCTATCGCTCTCCCCGGGGACCCGGGGTGGCTGCTGCGGCCTTGATCCCTCACCCTGCCGCCCCGGCCACTGGGTGGGGCTGCCTGAGCCTCCACACCGCCTCCCAGGGGATCCCGCTGGGCCTCCCTTTGTGAGGGGCTGGGCTCCGGCCTGTCTGTGGCTCCTTCCCTCCTCTGCGCTCTCAGCGCCTCCCCTGCTGGTCCTCCGCCCTCCCCTCATGCTGGTGACCCCAACCCCAACTCCAACCCACTGGCACGGCCCGACGCACCTCCGCCACCATCTCCCTGCCAGGGTGGGGCCGCACCCTCCTGTCGTGTGGGCGGGTACCAGGTGCCTGGCTTCACCTCTCATCTGCCCTTCACCCCCCAGCTTCCTGCAGGTGCCCCCAAGGTCGCCCTAGAACCCAGACCCGGGGACAGGTCTGGACCCTGCTCAGCGCCCCCCCCCACACACCCCGCCCGCAGGGGGTCTGCCTGGGGGGTTAGAGCTTGGGCTGGGTGGGGGTGGGGCCAACAGGTGTGGAGAGTGAGGGTGGGGCCTCATCCCAGCTGGGGCTGGTTGAGCCCAGTCAGCCCAGAGTCCCGGTTGCCTTGCGTGGGTGGGCGGGGCCAGGGGCACAAAGGCCCAGTGAGAGTGGGAGTGGGAGGGGGGAGCCGGGGAGCTGGGACCCACCTGCTGGCTGCGCTCCGGGCAAAGTCCCCAGGGACAGGTGACTGGGTGTGTGCAAGTGCCAGCCCTCCCGCCCTCTGCCTGCCTGGCGTCTGGGGTGGCCCCCAGTGTGAGTCACGGGGCATCCTGTGACCTGAAGACGGGCACCCGGGGGGGGGGGGAGCTGGTGCGGATCCTGGGGACTGCCCCGCCCCCACCCGCCGGCCGGCTGTGCCAGGCTCCAGCCGGCATGCGCCCAGCCCCCTCCCGCTAGGAGCCAGTCATGTGCACTGATGAGGGCACGCTGATCCGGCCAGCCCGGCCGGCCCTCCCTGTGTCCTCGCAGGGGGATGGGCTGGAGGACTCCGGGTCTCAGAGACAATGCCATGTTCCCCCTGGGGCCATGGGGAGGGGAGCCATCCTGCTGGGGCTCCAGGGGCATCTGCCTCCGAGGGCCAGCGGCTCCATCCCCAAGCCGACTGGCCGGGTGGACACCTGTGGGCTCTGCTGACCACCCGTGCCAGGCCTTGTCCTTGGCTCCCAGGGACAGCAGCAGCCATCTCGCTCCCGGCTCTGCCTGACGGGCAGCTGCCCCTGCCTGTGGGTGGCTGGGATGAGGGGCAGGGGCCAGGCCTGGACTTGCCCAGCAGGTGTCTGTGTGAGCCGGGCTGAGGGGTGAGCCCAGAGCTGGGTGGGCGGGCGGGGTGCCAGCTGAGCAGGGCTCCGAGGGGGGAGGGGGCGGCCAGAGTGTGTGTCTGGCCATGAACGCTGGTGGTCCTGCCTGCGGCCGAGGCCCCGCCTGTCCTGTTCCTGGGCCCACAGCTCCGCGCTGGGGCCGGCTCCGGCTCCTTCCAGGGGAGGAGGAGGAACCTGAGCTGGCTGCTGGTGTCCTGTGCCCGGGAGTTTAATATTTCGAGTTCCAGCAGGGCTGCTTCCATCTGCTGCGGGCGTGTGGCCGAGTATTCATTACCGCGGGGCCCACCCTGCCGAGCCCAGCAGGCCGGGGGCTTTCGGCTCCAGTGTGAATCCTGGAGCCTGTGAAGGGCAGGGAGACAGGGCCAGCGGGCAGGAGGACAGGTGCAGCCTTGACGGGCGCCTCCTCAGTCTGTGAATGGGTGACGGTCCTTGGGGCTGCTTTCCCGTGCTGGCCTGTGGCAGGCACCTGGCTTCGCACCTCCGGCGGCCCTGGTGGTCCCTGCCGAGCTGGGTGGGCAGCGCCGTCCAGGGGCCCAGCAAGCTGGACGTGCTGAACCGGCTCTGGAGAGGCCCGGCCAGCAGCGGGAGCTGAGGAGGTGGGGCCCAGCGCCGCCTGGCCTCGACTCTGCTGTGCCAGCCAGCAGTGGGGGGAGGTGTGCCAGCGCTCTGCTCTGAGGTTCCCTCTGACCCTTTGAGCTGCCTCCGAGGCTTCTGGAGACCCCCGAGGGTGCTGGCGGGGCCTGTCCCTGGAGGGGGGGTCATTGGGGTGATGTGACTCGGGGCCTGGGGCCTGCAGAGCTCAGGTGGAGGGTCTTCTCTGAGAGGCAGCCCCTCCCCAGCCTCTGAAGGGCTGATGGCGTGTCCTGCCCAGCTCAGGTCTGACAGCCCCCTGTGCCCCTGGGGGTCACGGGGTCCAGCGGGGGACCTGGTGGCCGGCGCAGGCTCTGCCTGATGTGTCTTCTGCCCCCAGATGAAGATCTCCTTCAATGACAAGAGCTTGCACACCACGTTTGAGTACCCGTCCGAGAGCTCCCTGGTGCAGGAGGCCCCAGCGGAGGGCGAGGGCGAGGAGGAGGAAGAGGGGGCCGAGGAGGAAGAGGAGGAGGAGGAGGGCTCTGGCTTGAACGGGGCAGTGGAGAAGCCCTTTGCGCTCTTCCTGCCCCGGGCCACCTTCGTGAACAGCGTGGCGCCTGACAGCCCTCGCCTGCCAGACGGCAGCTCAGGTGAGTGCCCGCCTGACCAGGTGGACAGCCCAGTCGGTACCTGGGCCGCATGCCCACGCGTTCACATGTCCACACGTGCCCTTGGCCTGCAGGCCTGTCCAGCTACACTCCCAAGCACTCCGCGGCCTTCAGCAAGTGGCAGGAGCAGCCTCTGGCGCAGGACCCGGGGGAGGTGGAGCCCTCGCCTAAGGAGGTCATGGTGAGTGGGGCAGGGAGGATGCCCAGCACCGGGTGGAGGCAGGTTCCTAAGGCCTGGGTGCCCCCCACTGACCACCTTCTCACCCCTCAGCTCACCCCCGCCAGCCACAGCGACCTCTCGGACTTCCGCAGCGAGCCAGCCCTGTACTTCTGACGCCATCCCACCAGGATGGCCGGGCTCCACCCTCATTCTGCAGACCCCCTTCTGCCCTGCCAGCTCTGCTCCCCCAAGCCCACCCCTTTCCTGGGCCTCCGAACCATGCTGCTGCTCCAGGCCTGAGCCTGGGCCACCAGGGGCCACACCTTCCCTGGGGGGTCTCGCTCTGCAGCCGCGATTTGGGGACAGGGTCCTGCTGGCAGCCATGCCCAGTGACGCTGGTGTGCCCAGGGCCAAGGACTGACTCAGCTGCCCGTCCCCTGCAGGACTCCAGGCCCTCCGCCCCCGCCCCTGAGCTCAGCCTCCGTGATTATCGGAAGCCTGTTCCTCCCTCTGATGGACTCAATAAACAGCACTGGACCAGCCTCTCCTTGCGTGGTCCTTGGCCTGAGCAGGACGCGAGTGAGGTGCTGGCAGCGCAGGAGCCCACGAGGCTGTGATGGGGCCCAGCTTGGACCTCTATGCCTGGGGGGGCACCCCCACACCTCACAGTGCTGCTTCTCACCCCCCCCCCCCGCCCGTTGCCCTCCCAGCACCCCTGTGCGTGCCTCGACCTGGGGCAGCCCCCCACCAGCACTGTATTGTGCCCAGGCCTGGACGGCATGCAGCAGGGCGGGTGCTGTGGGTGTCGGGTGTGAAGGGACCAAGGGCAGGGCAGGGGTGGAGCCCAGGCTCAGGAGGGAGGAGTGTTCCCCTGGGAGGATAGGCCCGGTGTCTGACTCAACCTACCTACTTGCCAATCTCCCCCTCGCCCGAGGCAGCTGCGGGACCTGACGGGCTGGCAGGTGGACCTAGAGGACGGGCATGCCTGGTGGTGGCAGGGAAGGTGGAGGCAGAGATGGGTCATGGAGCCGAGGCACAGGCCTCGCTGGGCGGCTGGAATTCAGGCCCTCTCCCTGGGTCAGGCCTCGCGTGGACACCAGGCGTGGCCGGGACCAGCACCAGCAGGCAGAGCTCTCGGGACAGGCTGCGTGTGCTGGTCAGGTGAAGGACCAGGAATGAGGAGGGTGGGGGCGTGAGGGTCTCAGGAGATGCTCAGGGACACCCTCAGCTCTGTCTTCCACCCCCACCTCACCCCACACAGGAGCACTCTCCTGACGGGACACAGGCAGCAGGGAGGAGGGAGGCATGGAGCTTTAGAAAGAACCTTTATTGACAGTCACTGACCTCCCGGGCAGGCCGAGGTGAAGGAGACCCCTGCCCGATGGCCTAGCCTGGCGCCTGCCGGCTGAGGAGCGTGAGGGACTCCGAGAGGCGGAGGCTAGAAGCAGGACTGTCCCGCAGTCCAGGGGTGTATGGGGCTTCAGACAGGCCCCGGGCAGAGCTGACCCAGAGCCTGCACCCCCACTGCCTGGGTGAGCGCGTGGACAGGACCCCACCTGGGAGGCTGGGCCCCCGGGCAGTGGAGGTGGGGGCTCCACCGGAAGGCAGCTGCCGCCATGAACAGGTGCTCGGCAGAGACGCGCCGGGGATGGGCTGTGGAGGGAGCGGGGCAGCGCCTGCTGCCCGTACCATCAGCTGTCCTTGCCGGCACCGGCCTTCTGCTCCGTGGCGGTGGCCTTCGTCAGGTTCCCTGCCTCCCTCTTCAGCACGCTGAGCAGAGTCTGCGAGCTCTCCAGGATCTGGGGGCAGACACACGTCATGCTGGAGCTCCCACGGCCACGCCCCCAGGGCCAGGCCAAAGGGCTGGGGGGCAGGAGCGGCCAAGAGGAGGAGGGTCGGCGGCCCCCCTCCCAGCCGAGTCCAGCCCAAAGCCCCTTCCTCACACCCAGGAGAGCCCGGTGAGCTCTGGGGACACACCAGGCTCCACGTGGGCCTGGCCACGCCACAGTCCTGTCACCTCTGCGTGGGGGTGCCCGGCCCAGAACCCCCGGGGCACACGGGCCAGCCCCACCTTGAGATAGGCGGCCTCCGTCTCCGCGATGGTCCGATCAAACTCATTCCGAGAGGCGATCTTGCGCGCCAGGTTCTCGTTGACTCTGGCCAGCTTCTCGGTCAGCTGCCTCACCTCATTCTGCAGCCGCTGCTTCTCCTCCTCTTCCTGCTGGATCTGCCGGCACAGCTCCTCCCGCTTCTGGCACAGCTCCTCGATGCCTGGGGCGCGAGGGGCAGGCTGTGGGCGCGGCAGGGGGAGCGCCTCCCACCCACTCTGGACCCCTCGGCTTCCAGGGACACCAGGGTGGTGGGGGGCCCGGTGCGGCTGGGCCAGCTGCCACGAGCCAGGCCAGGGTCCTACCTCCACCCAGGGACCCGGGGCTCAAGGAGGCCCCGCACGAGACCCCCGGGCACAGGCCCTGGAGGCAGGACGCGCTCGAGCCATTGGTTCGGGCTCACTCCGCAGACGCCCCGCACGGCGCGCCACACCAAGGCGGTGCGCGGACCTGGTCCCAACGGCCACCGCCGCACCGACAGGACCACAAACTCGGCCGTGCGCTGCCGCCCGCCGCCGCCCGGGCCTGGAGCCGGCCGGCCCGCGCCCTCCCCCCGGCCCCGGGGCGGCGCGGCCGCTCACACTTGACCAGCTCGTTGTTGTAGTTCTGCAGCGCCGCGCCCTGCTGGGTCATGTCGCTGCCTCCGCCCGCCGCCGCCCCAACCGCCGCGCCGCCAGCCGCCCACGCCTGCGCACCGCCGGCGCCCGCCTGCGACGTCATCGCCGCGCGCCCCCCCGTGCGTCATCGCCGCGCGCCTCCCTTGAGTCGTCGCTGCGCGCATGCGTCATCACCGCGCGCGGCGCCCGGCGGCTCTGGGAGGCAGTGGGTGCGGATGGCGGCGGCGGTGGTGGCGGAGGACGGGCCCCCCGGGCCGGCCCTGGAGCTGCGCGGGGCCTGGAACACCGTGAGCACCGGGCTGGTGCCGCCGGCTGCGCTGGGGCTGGTGAGGCCGCGCGGGTTCCCGGCCCCTGGGGCGGGTGGGCGCGCTGCACTGGGCGAGGGCAGCGCAGCGGGGCTTCCGCAGCCCCGCCGCCGCCGCCTCCCTCCCCCACCTGCCCGCACCTGGCACCGCCCTCCTCCCCTGTCCGCCGCGTTCACTGCGCACGTCCTCTGCCTTCCAGGCATCCTCCCGGACCAGCGGCGCCGTCCCGCCGAAGGAGGAGGAGCTGCGGGCGGCGGTGGAGGTGCTGAGGGCCCACGGCCTGCACTCGGTGCTGGAGGAGTGGTTCATCGAGGTGCTGCAGAACGACCTGCAGGCCAACATCTCCCCGGAGTTTTGGAACGCCGTCTCCCAGCGCGAGAGCTGCGCGGACGAGCCACAGTGCCTCCTGCTGCTGCTGGACGCGTTCGGGCTGCTGGAGAGCCGCCTGGACCCCTACCTGCGCAGCCTGGAGCTCCTGGAGAAGTGGACCCGCCTGGGCTTGCTGATGGGCACCGGCGCGCAGGGGCTGCGGGACAAGGTCCACACCACGCTGCGCGGCGTCCTGTTCTTCTCCACGCCCAGAACCTTCCAGGAGATGGTCCAGCGCCTCTACGGGCGTTTCCTGAGAGTCTACATGCAGAGCAAGAGGAAAGGAGAAGGGGGCACGGACCCCGAACTGGAGGGGGACTTGGACAGCCGGTATGCCCGCCGCCGGTACTACCGGCTCCTGCAGAGCCCCCTGTGCGCGGGCTGCGGCAGTGACAAGCAGCAGTGCTGGTGCCGCCAGGCCCTGGAGCAGTTCCACCAGCTCAGCCAGGTCCTGTGAGTACTCGCGCCCCCTGCTGGCTCCCCTGGGTCCCGCTGGCCTCTGCAGAGAGCTGGCGAGCTGGCTGGGGTCTGTGCCATCTGTCCTGATAGCCACGGCCCCGGCTGAGGGAGGGCTGCCAGGGTCCTTGTGCTGGGAACGTGACACCTTCTGCCCCGGACAAGGCCGGCCCGGGCTCCCGCTCTGCTTTGCTGAGTCCCAGGATTTCGGATGCCCTCGCAGCTCCGCGGTTTGCAGGCTCGGGGGAGGGAGGCGTGCGTCCTCCCTGCGGTTGTGAGAGGTTGGCTTTGGCTGTTTCTTTGTGGCACAGAAGGCTGGCCGAGCAGGTGCCTCTCCAGTCCTTTGGGGGGGAAGGACTTGTTGTTGGAGGCCTGCACCCTCTGGCCACTCAGGACGATGTCCCCCTGAACGAGGAGGCAGCAGGGTGGCCGTTAGGCGGGGTCTTGCAGGGGGCCCTAGGGCTGCCTGTGCCCTCAGGGGTCCGTCTCAGGTGACGTGACACAGAGGCCGTCCTGGTCACCTCTTCACGGGTCCCTTGGCTGTCGCAGACCAGGCTTTGGGCTAAGGCCACCAGCGGTGGCATCCGAGGGTTTGACCCTGAGAGCCACACGTGCTGTTGGCACGGGAGGGTCGGTGACCCAGCCCAGCAGCGTGGCCAGCAGGGGAGGGTGGATGCCGGTGCTCTGTCCCCCCGGCATCCGCGGGCACAGTGGGGTCGTGCCCTGCCTGGAGGGTTGTGGGGAGGTGTGCGCTGGGGGGTGGGGGCGTGTGCATGCATGTGCCTGTGTGTGTGTGTGTGTGTGTGTGCGTGTGCGCGCGCTCTGCATGCTCCACGGCAGGGCTCTCCTCCAGGCACAGGCTCAGTCTGCTGGAGCGGGTCAGTGCCGAGGCCGTGACCATCACGCTGCACCAGGTGACCCGGGAGAGGATGGAGGACCGGTGCCGGGGCGAGTACGAGCGCTCCTTCCTGCGCGAGTTCCACAAGGTGAGCCCCCCCACCCCCCGGGCGGGGTCCTGGGACAGGGGCAGGGGCAGGGGTTTCTGGCAAACTGACGCTGGCAACTGACGCTGCCAGAGCGTGGGGACCTGAGGGGACCTTTAGGGAACCGGGGTGTCGGTGGAGGCGTCCTCGTGGCTCCTGGGTGCCAGCCTGCTCAGCAGCTCAGTGTGACTTGGGGGGCTGAAGGCAGTGCGGGGTCTGGTGTGTCCCAGTGAGGGCCTCGGGGCGCCCACGCTGTTGGGGGTCTGGGCCTGGACTCTGCTCTGGGGTTCATGGAGGAGCAGGGACCAGCCGTGAGGTCCCCTCGCTGCCCCCACTCCCTAGTGTCCTCCCACCGTGTCCTAGTGTCACTCCTGCGGGTGCCGATCAGGTGGGGGGGTTCGAAGCAGGTGTCCCCTCGGCCCTGGTCTGAGAGGGCGTGGCCTGGGGCTGGCGCCCCTGGTGCAGTGTCTCAGGGTTGGGCGTCTTTCGGGATGGGGTGTGCCCTGGGTCTTGGTGGGACCTCTGGTGTGTGTACTGCTCATGCTCAGAAACGCTCATCATGCCTTGAGCAGCTGCAGGTGGGGGCTGGCTGTGTGGTCCCCGTGGGCCTGCGTCTGTCCTCTCAGCTGGGGGAATTCCTGCTCTGCGCCCTGGTCCGGCCGCTGTTGCGTGTGGAGGGGCACGGGGTGCGTTATGGGGGGCCCACACCGCCCCGGGGCCATCCCCTGGCTGATCTCGACGAGCTTCTGGCCCAGAGCAGGTGGCCGGGAGCTGCCAGGCCCGGCCCAGGGCCCTGTCGGCGCCGCTGTCCGCCTTGTCCCGGCCCCGCCCACACGTGCTCTCCCCGCAGTGGATCGAGAGGGTGGTCGGCTGGCTGGGCAAGGTGTTCCTGCAGGACGGCCCCGCCCGGCCCGCGTCCCCCGAGGTGGGCCCCACGCTGCGCCGCTGGCGCTGCCACGCACAGCGCTTCTTCTACCGCACCTACGCAGGCCTGCGCATCGAGGAGCTCTTCAGTATCATCCGAGGTCGGCCGCCCCGTCCCCCTCCCTGCGGCTCCCCGCTCCGGGGTGGACCCCCAGCCAGTGGGGGTCGGGGGGAACGGTGCCTCTGGGGGCCACCCCAGTCCCCTGGGCCTCCCGGCCCGCTCCGCCCAGCTCGCGGTGCCCGGCGGTCTGCCCAGGGCAGCGCAGTGTCCAGTGGGCGTGGCTCTGATCCCCCAGGCCCTGCCGCCTGGGGGTGTGGGTGCGAGGCCGGCCTCTCCCCGCAGACTTCCCAGACTCGCGGCCGGCCGTGGAGGACCTCAAGTACTGCCTGGAGAGGACGGACCAGCGGCAGCAGCTGCTCGTGTCCCTCAAGGCCGCCCTGGAGACGCGGCTCCTCCACCCAGGTACGGGCCGGCCGCGCTGACCTCAGGGTCCAGACCGAGGCTGAGAGTCCGGTCTCCCGGCCACCTGCAGGGCGGGGCGAGGTGGGTAGGAGCAGCTTTGGGGGTCCCTTGGCGGGGTGTCCTGGTGGGGGGCGGTGCACAAGGCCCCGGCACAGACTGCTTGCTGTGGGGGCTCAGATCTGGGGAGTGCCTCCTCTCCCGGCTGTAGGCGTCAACACGTGTGACATCATCACCCTCTACATCTCGGCCATCAAGGCGCTGCGCGTGCTGGACCCCTCCATGGTCATCCTGGAGGTGGCCTGCGAGCCCGTCCGCCGCTACCTGAGGTGAGCGGGGGCTGCGGTGCCTCCTGCAGCCCCGCTCCGGGCCTGCTCCCGGGGCCCCACCCCGTTCCAGCTGAGCGGCGCCGCCTCTGAGCCGGGCCACAGCGGGTGGGGGGCCTGTGGGGGGCTGGGCTGGGCTGGGGCTGCGGTGCCTGTGGCCTTGCCGGGAAGGGCTGGCCCTGCTCTCCTGGTCATTCACTCTCCCAGTCATTTCTTTCCCTTTACCTGGCTTTATTTACCTGGTGCTCGTCTTTGACCTGCGGGCGGGCCTGGCTGCGGGGGGAGCGAGCACCGGGGCCGGTGAGGCGGAGGCTCTGAGGCTGTGCGAACTGGCAGGACCCGGGAGGACACCGTGCGGCAGATCGTGGCCGGGCTGACCGGGGACTCGGACGGCACCGGGGACTTGGCCGTCGAGCTGTCCAAGACGGACCCGGCGAGCCTGGAGACTGGCCAGGACAGCGAGGACGACTCGGGGGAGCCCGAGGACTGGGTCCCCGACCCTGTGGACGCTGACCCAGGTCCGCCCCAGCCCCACCGCTCTGCGGGGGGGAGGGTCCGCCGGGTGCCGCTCTGGTTTCCAGGTGGTTGCCACGTGGGCCTGAGGCCTGAGGGGTCAGAGGTCAGTGCCTCCCAGCCTGGCACCGTCCTGCCTCGCCGGCTCAGCGGGGGGAGGGCCTGCCGTCCGGGAGGTGACCCCACCTCCGCCCCCGTCCGCAGGGAAGTCCAGCTCCAAGCGGCGCTCCTCGGACATCATCAGCCTGCTGGTCAGCATCTACGGCAGCAAGGACCTCTTCATCAACGAGTACCGCTCGCTGCTGGCCGACCGCCTGCTGCACCAGTTTAGCTTCAGCCCCGAGCGGTGAGGCGCGGGCGCGGGCGCGGGCGCGGCGGGCGGGGCCCTGCTCGGCCGTGTGTGGCGGGGAGGCCGGGGCGTGGCCCGCGGTGGCGCTGGGCTCCCCTGAGCCGCGTCCTCCTAGGGAGATCCGCAACGTGGAGCTGCTGAAGCTGCGGTTCGGCGAGGCCCCCATGCACTTCTGCGAGGTCATGCTGAAGGTGGGCGCGCGCCCCCTGCCTCCCCGCCCGCCCCCTCCCCCCCCCCCCCCCCCCCCCCCGCCCTTGGTGTGACCCCGCCCCCCGCCCCCAGGACATGGCCGACTCCCGCCGCATCAACGCCAACATCCGCGAGGAAGACGAGAAGCGGCCGCTGGAGGAGCAGCCGCCATTCGGGGTCTACGCCGTCATCCTGTCCAGCGAGTTCTGGCCCCCCTTCAAGGACGAGAAGCTGGAGGTGCCCGAGGACATCCGGGAGGCCCTGGAGGTCTACTGCCGGAAGTACGAGAAGCTGAAGGTACTGCCGGCGCCCGCCGCCTGCTCCGCTGAGGGCTGGTGGAGGGACGCCCCCTGAGGGCTGGTGGAGGGACGGCCCCTGAGGGCTGGTGGAGGGACGGCCCCTGAGGGCTGGTGGAGGGACGGGGAGAGCTCGGCCCAGAGCCGCTGTCCCGGGACCGAATGGCCCTGCACCACCACAGACGGGGCCTC
This sequence comes from Nyctalus aviator, assembly GCA_036971965.1. Classification (NCBI taxonomy): domain Eukaryota; kingdom Metazoa; phylum Chordata; class Mammalia; order Chiroptera; family Vespertilionidae; genus Nyctalus; species Nyctalus aviator. The sequence continues at coordinate 71,129,862 of CM072931.1, forward strand.
GGAACCAGGATTGCTGCCTGAGTTCTGGCGCCTGAGGGTCCAAAACCAGGGTGCACGAGGGCCCTCCCGCCTCTCCCAGCTTCCGGCGCCCTGTGCTGCCACCCATGGCCTCTCGGCCGGGGCCCCCATCGCCCCCAGGACACAGTCACACGAGTGTGACACGCCGACTGCGTCTGTAATGAGCCGTTTCCAAGTGCGGCCGGCTCCCGAGGCTCAGGGGTCAGGACGTCACATCTCGGATCCAGTTCTTCCCCCAAGTGTCTACCCTCTGGGCCCCTAAACGTGCCTCTCGCACATGCAGCCCCCAGGCTTACCTCCTCCAGCTCCCACTCTGAGTTCAGAACCTCTCAGCATCAGCCCCCCACCAGAGCCGGAGAGGCCGAGCGGGCAGTTCTCTGCCCTGGAGCCCTGACGGACGGAGCGGCCTGCCCCGCCCGTGGGAGGGCGCACCTGCCCTGGTTCCGACGAGGAGCGTGGGTGACGCTGGTCCTGAGGCGGAGGCCGATGGCGGGGGCCCTGGCTCTGCCCGCCGAGCACTCCTGCGGTTTCCCCTCGGTCTGGGCAGCCTTTCCCGGAAGCAGATCTCAGGACCTGTTGGCGCCACACGGGGCGTCCACGGCCCTCAGGTCTGGCCGGTGGCTTCGCTCTGGCTCTCTGCGGCTCACAGGAGCGCCGTGTCCGCGGCACCCAGTGCCGGCTTCCCCTTACACGAGAGGCCAGGCTGTACCTCCCGCCCTCGGCCTGGGAGTCACGGCTCAGCCTCCGAGCTCAGCCCCTGCACGTCTGCTCCCACCTCTGCGCTCCACGGCGTGGCCCTCGTCCTCCCAGGCTCACGGGCGGCCGTCACTGTCGTGTGCCTGGCGCCTGGCCCTTCAGGCAGTCCGTGCAGCGAAACGCCATCCTCCCCACCCCTCCCGCCACGCCCTGTGTCAGCATCTGTTAGAGCAGCGCCCCTTCCTGACCAGCCTGTCCCTGCGGCCGCCACGGGACGCCCAGGCCGGGGCCTGCCGCAGGGCGGTCTGAGGCCGGGTGCCCCGGGCGGCAGGGCCCTGGGAGTCGCCGCCAGCCCCGCGCGTCCTGGCTGGTGGCCGTGGCTGTCTTCACGTGGCTTTTCCCCGTGCCCGTCTGTGTGTCCTTCCTCGTACGAGGACTCCGGTCGTGTCACGTGAGGGCCCAGGCTCCCGGGGAGCTCGCCTTGGCCAGTCGCGCCTGCAGCAGGCCGTGTCCGAGGGAGGCCGCCCGAGGCCCAGTGTGGCCTCCGCAGCGTCCTAGGCGGGTGCTCGCTCAGGTGGGGGTGGAGCCTGCCTGCCTGCGCTCCCTGCCTGGCAGGCTGCCTGCTGCGGCTCCGTCAGGCCTCTGCTCCTGGCCGGGCGCTCGCCCTGCCCTCCGCAGGCCATGCGCACCCTCAGCTGGAAGCACACCCTGGGCCTGGTGACCATGGATGTGGAGCTGGCCGACCGCACGCTGTCCGTGGCCGTGACCCCGGTGCAGGCCGTGGTCTTGTTGTACTTCCAGGACCAAGGTGAGCGGCCGCCTCAGGCCGGCCCTGACGCCGCTGGAGGGCGGGCAGGGCTGGGCAGCGCCCGCCCCACGGGGCCTGGCCCCGCCCACCCACCGTGCCTGGCCGCCCGTCCGCAGCCAGCTGGACCCTGGAGGCGCTGAGCAAGGCGGTGAAGATGCCGGTGGCCCTGCTGCGCCGGCGGATGGCGGTGTGGCTGCAGCAGGGTGTGCTGCGCGAGGAGCCGACCGGCACCTTCTCGGTGGTGGAGGAGGAGCGGCCGCAGGACCGCGACAACATGGTGCTCATCGACAGCGACGAGGAGAGCGACTCGGGCCTGGCCTCGCAGGCCGACCAGAAGGAGGAGGAGCTGCTGGTGCGGGCGGCGGGCGGTGGGCGGCGGGCGGCTGCGGGTGGCGGGCGGGCCGGGCGGCGGGTGGGCCGGGCGGCGGGCAGCTGCGGGTGGCGGGCTGGGCTGGGCTGGGCAGGGGACGGGCTGGGCTGGGCAGGGGGCGGGCTGGACTGGGCTGGGCTGGGCTGAGCTGGGCAGGGGGCGGGCTGGGCGGCAGCCGAGGCGCCCCGGCTGACCTCGCACTCTCCCCAGCTCTTCTGGACGTACATCCAGGCCATGCTGACCAACCTGGAGAGCCTGTCGCTGGAGCGCATCTACAGCATGCTACGCATGTTTGTGGTCACGGGCCCCGCGCTGGCCGAGATCGACCTGCAGGAGCTGCAGGCCTTCCTGCAGAAGAAGGTGCGCGACCAGCAGCTGGTGTTCGCCGCCGGCGTCTACCGCCTGCCCAAGAGCTGCAGCTGACGCCCGCCCTGCCCCTGCCTGGCCGCGGCCTCGGCATGGACAGCCGCCCCCACCCAGCCCCCACGCCCCTGCTGGTCCCGCCCCCGCCCTGTGACCTGTCCCCAGAGGACACAGTAAAGCAGCTGGTTCTTCAACCCTTCCCTGTGCCGCTGGCTTTGTGGGCCCCTCGTGACCTGGACGCTTCTCCGAGCCACTCAGTGACCCAGCTCCCAGGGCGGGGGGAGGGGGAAGGCAGCCCGGGAGAGACCTGCGCACTCCGGCTACGTTGGCGCTCTGCCTGCAGGCGTTCCTCCCGTGGCCGTGACTGAGGCCCACTCGGGCCCTCAGCCGCCCCCACCTGCCAGGCCTCCAGCTCCAGCCTCACTCCTCTGGCCTCGGGAAGGGGCCTGCGGTGCCTCCCTCTGCCCGGCCTGGGGGTCCAGCCCCCAGCTGCGCCGGGTCCCAGGGCCTCTGCAGGCCGGTGGCCGGGAATCCCTGCTGAGCTGGGAATCCCTGCTGAGCTGGGCCTTCCTGCATCCTGCGGAGGGGCTACCTGGGACTTGCCCTCCAGGCCTTTGTCCCCGCCCCACCCTCCAGGCCAGCAGCGCACCTGGCCAGCGCAGTGCCACACGCGGGACCCGGGTGCCGACAGGCCAGGCCCGGCCTCAGCTGCGCTGGGCACAGCCTCCGGCACCAAGACCTCAGGCAGGACCCGTCCAAGCCTGGCACTGCCCCACAGGCAGCAGAGTCCCTTCAGAACAAGTGTGCCCGCTGTCCTGGCCTGGAGCCCTCGGCCAGACACCCTGTGGGTCCCACAGGCCCCCTCCCTGCGCCCTTCCGGCCTCTACATGGCCAGCCTCGCATGGGGCCCAGTGCATTTCCAACCCAGGACCCTCTGAGCTCTGCCTGCCTCGGGCTCTCGGGGGCAGGGTGGCTCGGGCTCAGAGCTGTAGCCTTGGAGGCTGTCACTCGGCAGCCCTGCCTGTGGGTGTGGAGCCGCTGAGCTGCGGTCAGCATCCGGGCCCAGCGGCCCTGAGGCTCCCAGTAAACACCGCATCTGCTTGGCACGGGCCGGGCGCCTTTGTCTTCCTAACCAGGATGCAAACCTGCCGGACCGGCCTGGCCGGTGACAGTGCCAGCCCCGGGCATGGGCCACCTGCACACCTGCCCTGCGTCTCGGTGAGTGCGGTGTGATCTCTGTCAGGTCACAGCCTCACTCAGCAGGTGGAGAGGTGTCCAGAGCTGCCAGGATGTCTCCCGGCCCCGTCAGAGGGGGGTGCCTGTGTCGGGCAGGGAGGTCCCCATGACCTGTGGCCGGCTGGGACCCAGCCGTGCCTCCCAGCCCATGGGCACTGCGGGGCGGGCACTCTTGCTGCCTGGGTGTTGGCGGAGGGGCCGTGTAGGCGGGTGGGGAGGAGGCCAAGGAGAACTCGGCCATGCCAGCTGGCAGGCGAGTCCCCTGGGCAGTGCTGGCCTGGACTGCAGGGGGCTGGCAGGGACCAGACCCTCTGAGGGGCCTGAGCCCAGGACACTGCCCGCAGCCATTTCTGAGCCGCCTGCCTCGAGTAGGGTGGCTTGTGGGCACTGCCTCCTACCTCTTCTGGGTGATTGGGGGACCCCTGGGGCCCTCCAGACCTGGGCATCCCTGGGGTACGGGCCGGACCCTCCCTCAAACAGCCAGTGTGAGGGCAGAGGGCACAGGGCTACTCCCTGGCCATCCTCGGGCCCTGCTCGTCCGGCCCTGGCAGGAGGGCGGTGACAGCGGTCACCAGGCCCCACCTGAGCACTGGCCGTCCCGAGAGAAGGGCCTGGGAGCCGCGGTGAGCTGCCTGGTCTGCGGCACCGTCTCCACCACCGCAGGGCCTGCCCCTCCCCACGCCCCATGGCTGAGGTGGCCTCTGCCTCCATCTGACGGGATCCTGAGGACTCCCAGGCCCACCCCCCCACCCTCCCTGCCCCAACCCACACCCAAGGGCAAGTGAGGCTCAGGCTGGGCCCTGCCCCCACCCTCCCTGCCTCAGGGCCCTCTGTGAGGTCAGCGCTTGCCCCGAGTTCCGTCCAGAGGCGCGTGGTCGGCTGGAGGCTGGACATGGCCTTCTGGCCGCAGCTCGACGCCTGCCTGCTCGGCAGCCCCCTGGGCCTGACATGTTTGTCCCTTTTGATCCCGGCTGCAGGTGCTGCTCCCGCCCCTCGTCCCGCGGGCCCCGCAGGCCCACGTCCTTGTGGTGGGCACCGGGGTGGGGGTGGCCGGGGGTCCTCACGGGGGCCCTGTCTCTGCAGCTGGAACCCACTGCAACTGCAGCCTGGGCCTCAGCCGCGAGGCCCTCATCGCTCTGCTGGTGGTGCTGGCCGGCATCAGCGCCAGCTGCTTCTTCGCCCTGGTCATCGTGGTGGTGGGCGTCATCCGAGCCAGGAGGTGTGTGCGCCCCACGGCTGGGGAGGGACCCTGCCTGCCCCGGGCCCTGGGTCCCGCCCGAGGGGAGCCCCTGCCCCCAGGACGGGAAGTCACAGGGGCTGGGCCTGGCGCTCCCAGACGGGGCTGGGGGAGGCGCGGGGCGCGATCCAGCCGTCTGGGAGTCACACCTGCCTTGGTCTCCCCAGTGAGACGTTCCCCGGCACCAACATGGACACCATGGAGGCCAGGTGAGTGAGGCTGGGGGACCCCTGCTCCCCGCTCCCTGCTGGGGGGGCACTGACCGGCCCGTCGCGCAGTTTGGTGCAGGAGGACCACCTGGACCTGCAGATGGTGCAGGTGGAGTCCAACCTCATGGACTCCGAGGAGCTCGCCACGGAGGACAGCACGCCCGCGGATCCCGCCCGGTCCCTGGAGGAGCCCCTCTGCCCACCGCTGCCCGAGTAGGCGGCGGCCGCCAGGGAGGGAAATGAAGTCCTAGTCACTGTTCTCACCGTCTCCTTCCCGCCCCTCGCCTGTGATGGGGGTGGGCCCCAGAACTCAGGCACCTGCGGGGCCACCCCTCCCCCCTGGGCTGGGAGCCACAGCCGGGTCCTCTACTTCCTCCAGCAGAGCCTCAGCCCAGCCCTGAGGCTGGAGGGCCCTGGCCCCGCCCATCCCTCGGAAAACCCCAGGGCAGGTGCAATCGGCTGTGAAAATTGGCGGTGTCCCTGCCCGACCCACTCTGTCTCCTTGAATTCCAGGGGAGTCCGTGGGGTGGGGTGGGGTGGAGCAGGCCTGTCTCCCCAGCCTCAGGTGAGCAGCCTCCCTCCCCCACTGGGCCTGTCCCCCAGGATCAGCGCCCCTTCTCGCCCCCCCCTCCCATGCTCCTGCAATACCAGTCCTGCACTTCCGGGAAGAAACCTCCCCACTGGGGGGCGGGACTGTGTATCTTCACCGAGCCCCCAACGGGGAGAGACCGCGAGGAGCAGGGGGCACTGGGTCCCGCAGCCATTGGGGCGTCGCCTCCAGGCGGGAGTTGTGTGTGGGGTCCAGCTGCTCAGGCCTCGGAGGAGCTCGGGGTGTGGGGCGAGGCCGGGGCGGGGACACCTCGCCTGCGCCGCTTCTGGCGCGGGGCCGAGAGGAGCCGCAGCTCCGGGACAGGTGGCCGGCCGCGCTGGGCCCTGGCCCCGTGCCTAGCGCCCGCCCCAGGCCGGCCCGGCCCCGGACAGGAACTGCCGGCGCTGGGGCGGGAGAGTTCATGTTTGCGCCGCGCGGAAGGGACGGACGGGCTCCGGGAACACACAGCGGAGGGCGCTCCCGCCGCGGGTCCCCGGCGCCCCCATGCCGAGCGCCTCTGCTGTCTCCTGGCCGCCGCTGTGGCTGCTGCTGCTGTCGCCGTGGCCGGTCCGGGCTCCAGCGCCGGCAGGCGCCACCCCGACGGGGACCCCGATGGGAAGCCCGGGCTCCCCCGCCTGCCCGGAGGCCTGCGCGTGCGCGCCGGGCGGCCAGGTCAACTGCTCCGGGCGCGCGCTGTCCGAGGTGCCCGACGGCCTGAGCCCCCGCGCGCGCGACCTGCTGCTGGACCGCAACCGCGTGCGCGCGCTGCCGCCCGGGGCCTTCGCGGGCGCGGGCGCGCTGCTGCGCCTGGACCTGCGCGACAACGGGCTGCGCCGGGTGCACGCGCGCGCCTTCTGGGGCCTGGGCGCCCTGCAGCGGCTGGACCTGGGCGCCAACCAGCTGGAGGCGCTGGCGCCCGGCACCTTCTCGGCGCTGCGTGCGCTGCGCAGCCTCTCGCTGGCGGGCAACCGGCTGGCGCGCCTGGAGCCCGCGGCGCTGGGCGCGCTCCCGCTGCTGCGCGCGCTCAGCCTGCGGGACAACGAGCTGTCGGCGCTGGCGCCGGGGCTGCTGGCCGGCCTGCCCGCCCTCCGCGCGCTGCGCCTGCGGGGCAACCCCTGGGCCTGCGGCTGCGAGCTGCGCCCGCTCTGCGCCTGGCTGCGCGCTCACCCGCGGCCCGCGCCAGGTGAGCCCGGGGGCGCCGGCGGGGCGGGACGGGGCGGCCCCGCTGCCGCCCGGCCTCCGCCTAACGCCGCACCGTGTCCCGCAGAGGCCGAGACGCTGCTCTGCGTGTCGCCGGGGCGCCTGACCCTCCGCCCCTTGACGGCCTTCCCCGACGCCGCCTTCAGCCACTGCGCGCGGCCGCTCGCCCCGCGGGACCTGCTGGTGATCTACGCGCTCGGGCCCCTCTGCTTCCTCGCCAGCCTGGCCGCCTGCCTGGCGCTGGGCGTGGTGGTCACCGCCTGCCGCGCGCGCCGCCAGCGCGCCGCCGCCCGCGCCCCGCGGAGACGACCTCCGAGCGCCGGCCCGCGCGGGGCGCCGCCCGCGGACCCCGGGAGCCCCGCCGCAGCCTCCGGGACCTGAGTGGGCGCGGCGGCCCGCAGCCTCCCCCACCCTCGCCCTCCTCCCGCCCCTTCCAGGGTCAACAAGCCACGGAGACGGAGCTGTGCTGTTGTACATTCTTTTAGGCATCACCACGGCACAGGGCACACACTGGCCGGAGCGGCGCACGGCGCTCCGGGCTCGGGGAGGGTCAGCGCGCATCGCGCTCAGGCTGCGGGGACGGCGCGCGCGCACCGGACACGGCGGCTGGGCATGTACAGGTGGCGGGCAGGGCGGAGGGCAGCCGCAGCCAGCGGTGGGGAGCCGTTCGGGGCTGCGGGCCGGAGCGGCGGAGGGAGGCGCAGTCAGTCTGGAGGAGCAGGTCCGAGCGAATGAGCGCGAGCCCCAGGGAGCCCCTGGGAAGGCTGCCGCTGGGGAGTCAGGGTCTGCAGTCAAGGAAGGGCAGGGCCGGTCGGCAAAAGGGGTCTTGGGGAGAAGGGGAGGTCAGAAGAGGAGAGGGGGGAGCCAGGCTGCTAGGAGCCGCCAGGGGCCACAGGCCCCCACACTGGGGCTCTGGGTGTGGCCCGGGAAGAAGGGGGCTCAGTCTCTGCTCCCAGCCTCTCTGCCTGGGGCCAGGTTCGCCCCTCTCCCTGCTCAGAGACCCAGCCCTGCCTCTGCCAGAGCACCCCGCGGCCCTGCCCAGCCAGCTCGGCTCTGGCGCGTCTGGGTCCAGCAGGGCTGCCCGCCGGGCAGCAGGGCAGACGGACGGGCAGGAGGCCGGGGTGGGCAGTCTCGGGCGGGCGGGCTTCCCTCAGGCCTTCCCAAGCAGCAGGACCCATCAGTGTCCTCGGCCGGGCTAACGGGGCAGGTGGGCGCCTCCGGGGGGCTCACACCACGGTGCTGACCGAGGGATCTGAGAGGTTGAGCGGGCCCGTGATATCAGTGGGATGGTACTGCTGCAAAATAGAAATACACAGACAAGGCGGCCCGTTAGCCGACGCTCGGGGGCACGCGCGGGGCCTGGGCGGGTGGGCCAGCCGGCCGGCCGGCGGGCAGGCGGGCGCGGCCTGGGGGAGGCTGAGGGCGCTCCTCCCCCTGACCCCGTCGTGCTCCGGGGCTCTGCGTGGGCCAGGCCGCGGTCCCGTCCATCTGTCTGTCTGTCTGCGGGGGAGGGGGGCAGAAGGGCGGGCGGGGCGTCTCAGCTCTCCCTATGACGGGCACACATCTGCAGCTGGCCCTCCTCCCTCTCAATAGCGCGTCGCGGCAGCACTGTGTCTTTTTGGTTTTGCAAAGCGCCGCGTCCACCCCCGGTGCTCTATAAATAAGAACCAACAATCAATACCCGCTGGCCCCGCGGCCACCGGGACCCCAGCCCTGAGCGCCCAGTGCCACCCTGGCCCGGACCGGCCACAGGACGGGGCAGAGGATCTCAGCAGCCGGACCGACCCCCCATCCCCACAGAGCCCCCACCCAGGCCTCCCTCCAGCAGGTGCCCGCCCGAAGCCGCATGGGAGCGGGCTGCCCTCCCGCCCGGTCTCCCCGTCGCCCTGCAGGGAAGGGCCAGGCCCAGATGCCACGGGGGGGGGGGGGGGGGCGGAGCTGGCCTGGGGTGGTCCCTGGTGTCCAGGGAGGCTTGGGTGTGTCCAGAAGGCCCTGTGAGTCTGAGCTGCACCTGGACCAGGTAGGGGCGGGCCTGCCTGCTCTGGGGGCGGGGGCAGCACGCAGTGACACCCCAGAAGCAGCTTCACCTGTGGGACTGTGGGCTCCTTGAGGCTGCCTTCCCAAAGTGCTATGGGGGAAGACCTCACCCCTGGACTGCCCACCCTCACCACTCTGGGCCTGTGCACCCCCTCTTCTCCCTGCCTGCCTGGGGGTGCCCTGGCTTGTGCCCTGCCCCCTTTCCCAGCCTGAACTCCAGCCCCCCGACTCACTACCCACCAGCCCCTGAGGAAGAGGGGCAGACGGGCCTCATGGGGGGGGGCCTTGGTGCCCTCTGGTGGCTTCACCTTGAATTCACATTGTGCCAAGCCCTGGCTGTGCCTGGGGGCCTGCCCTCCTGTGCACGGGGCAGGGTGCCAACCCACTGCTACCTTGGAGCTCGCTCCTGCGGGCTCAGTGCCTACACAGCCCCCTTCCCGCCCGGGACCAGGGTGCGCCTAGCGAGACTGGGTCGGTTTGGGAAGCTTTTGGTCCAAACATGCACGGATTTTTTTGGGACAAGATGCCCACGGCAGGAGGGCAGGGAGCCCGGGCTCAGGCAGCAGGCCTGGCTCTGGCGTGGCCTGAGGGCCAGGAGCTGAAGTGCTGGTCTCCTCCAGGGAGGCCTCTGTCTGGGGCCTCTGTGCCCCACACTCTCAGGCCACCCCCACCCGTCCTCAGACCCTCTGGGGCAGCTGGTGTGCCTCCTGGGGAGCCCTGCTCCGCCTGGGGTGGGGCTGCCCCCTCTGGTCCAAGCCACTACCTGCCTGAGGGTCCCCTGTGGCTGGGGGCCTGTGCCAACTCCAGGCCCCAGCCGTCCACCCCGAGGGAGCCAGGCCCGGCCCCCAGCCCGGCCCACACAGAGACCACATGGAGGGGATGCAACAGGCATGGCTCTAGTGAGACAGGCGAGACGTGTCTGGGTGCAGGGCCGGCAGCTGGACAGATGGACGGATGGGACATCACAGCCACCCCTCCCCGGGAGTTGAGGGCGGCGGGCCCCGGGAGAGACCGGGCACCTTGGTGTGACAGTGAGTGGAGCGGCCACCGGAGGGGGCTCTGGCTGACCGGCTGACCAACAACATGACACAGCTTCAAGATGGCGCGTGGCTCATGGATGGGGGACTAACGCAGAGACACATGGGGACGAGGACCCGTGAGGGCCGGTGGGGGGGCCGGAGAGGCCCGGAGAGTCGGAGAGAGACCTAGTGTGCCGGGTGAGTCGGATGAGGCAGAGCCACAGCGGTTGGGATGGGTGGTGGTGGGATGAGGGGGGAGGGCACGCCTGATGCACGGGACACAGACACGCAGGGCGAGAGAAGAGTCGGAGACGGGGACGGGGCGCTCTTCCCCTTACCGTGTCTTTGGAGGACCTACGTCTCTTGAAGCTGGAAGCCAGGGTGGAGGTGATAGCCCTAAAAGTGGCTTTCTTTTTAGGGTCGGGCTCTGCTCTACCACTCTTTCTATCCTAAAATGAATATGTATAAGTGATTAGACGGCTAAGGGGGACAGCCACACCTGCCCTCGCTGCTCCTCAGGGGCCGCTGGCCGGCCGCTCGGCCCTGGCTCCAGCCTGCCTCCCTGCGCCGGGCCACCGGGCCCAGAGAGTGCCCGCGGGCGCGCGGGCGGCCTCCGCTCCTGCCCGGGTCGGGCCTGACCTTCCTCGCGCTGGGGCTACACTCGGGGGTCCCGTCTGGCTCTCTTCCTGGGAGGTCGCCTGGCTCCCTGGCAGCTGTCCCGGGAGGAGGGGCCCTCGGCTCTCCGGCCGTCCTGACCCTGCGGGGGCCCCTGGAGAGTCAGGAAGGGGCCGCGGGGCCAAAGGTGGGCGTCCGGATGAATCGGAGCGACAGACAGAGGCACTCCGGGGACCCTGGCCTCGGGTCTGTGCCCGCCAGTAAGAGCAGCGACCGGGTCCTAAGAGCAAGACGGGCAGATGAGAGGCGGGGGGCTCCAGCCACCATCCCCCCCAAGCCCTCCCTCTCTGCTCTGCCAGCTTCACCCCGGACAGACTCTGGAGAGGCACCCAGAGAAAGAGAAGAGATGCACAGGCTGACCTCTGCCAGCCCCACTGCCTGCCCCGCCCCAGGTGGGCATGGCTGCCCCTCATGCAGCCTGCCCCCTGCTGGCAGCCAACCCCAGCGACGCGGCCTGGGCAGCAGGCAGGGCCAGCTGGACCCCACGGAGCACAGGACACAGCAGGCAGCCAGGAAGGAGGCCCGGGCGCTGAGGGGGGTGCGGGCGGCAAGGGCGGAGAGGCAGATGCGTCTGAGACTCACGTGCTACCCCCGGGCGGGTCCCTGTCTTACCCTGCCTCAGTCTGCCTTCCTACGGGATGGGCGCCGGTGGGCGGCTCTGGAGACAGAGGCCAGGCAGAGGCTCGGAGCGGGCACGCGGCCTCCTCGGCCTGGCCCAGCAGTGGGCGGCCTCCGCAGGCGGCCCCCTACCGACGCTGCCCCTGGCTGAGGCTCCCAGCTCCGGTCCGGCTCCGCGGCTCCGGGAGCCAGGGCCACGCTCCGGCCTGTGGGGATGGAGGAGGGCTGGGCCGGGCGGGCCCGGGCGCCAGGCCTCGGGGTGGCTGCCCTACCTGCAGGTTCTTCCTCCACACGTTCACCGCGGCGAAGGCCAGCTGCATCTGCTTCCGCCGCGCGTCCTTGTGCCGCTTGTACGCGATCTCGATGAAGATGAGGAAGATCCCGGCCACGATGCCACCAGCCACGAGCATGAAGACGCCTGCAGGCCAGGCCCGGCCTCAGTGCTGGCCGCAGGCCCCCGGGGGGGGGGGGGGTGGTGGGGGACCCATCCAGTGTCCTCAGGGGCGTTCAGGGGGAGCGGGCAGACCCACCTGCCATGTTCTCGAAGGTGAGGGTAGCAGGGGCGTTGCTGCGCGAGTCACACTCCTGGTACCGCACCCAGGTCTTGTCCAGGTCTTCCATGAAGCCGTTCTCGTGGGACCTGGGGGCGGGGCAGCGGTGGGGGCGGGGTCTGGGCGGTGGGGCGGTGCTTGGGGTGAGTTGAGGGGCGGAGCAAGAGGAGGGGCGGGGCCTGAGCGAGGCGAGTTTTGGTAGCGGAGAGGGGCATGGCGGGTGAGGGGGTATTGGGGTGCGAGTTGATGGGCGGGGCGGGGTCTGTTCTGGACTGGGATGGGGAGGCTCTCTGAAAGCGAGGGGGGCGCGGGGTGAGTTGAGGGGGCGGGGTCTGAGTAGGCGAGTTGATGGGCAGGGTGGGCCTGGGCAGGATGAGTTGGGGGTGGGGCTAGGGCGCGGTGGGTTGATGGGCGGAGCTGGGGCGGGGCTTGGGGGCGGGGTTTTGAGGGGTGGGGCTTGGCGAGTTGAGGGCGGGGCTTGGAGCTAGTCGATGGGCGGGGCCTAAGCGAGCGAGCTGAAGGGCGGGGCCTGAGTGGAACGAGTTGAGGGGCGGGGCCGGGGCGGGGCGGGGCTTAGGGGTGAGTTGAGGGGCGGGGCGGGGCGGGCTCACTTGAGGATGGACAGGGACACGTTCTGCTTCCAGGGGCTGTCCTTGCGCATGCCGATGCCGAAGCCGGAGCGGAAGAACAGCTCGCCCGTGGTCACCAGGTCGCACTTCTGGGAGGCCTCGAACTCCAGCACCGCCGAGTCCCAGATGAAGGCGTGCAGCTTGCTGCGGGCGGGGTCGGGGTCACGGGAGCCCCCACAGCCGGGCTGCCCTCCGCCCGCCCGGAATACTGTCCCACCGGCCAGAGCCTCTCTGTCTGCGCCCCCGGTTCCCAATCCCGCTGGGACCCTCGCTTTTCCTTAAGGTGGACGCCTGCTTGCCCGGCCCCCCCACACACACGTGCCCCGCACGGCCCGCCCTCACTTGTCCCGCACGGCCTGGATGGCCTCGGCCGCGCTCTCGTAGTTGTGCTTCTCCATGTGGCGGTACATGGTGCTCAGCTCCACCTGCCGCCGGAAGTAGATGTCCACGGAGCTCTGCTTCACCGTCGCGTAGATGAACTTGTCGGAGGGGTTCCTCAGCTGCGGGGTCAGAGGTGGGCTCGCGGCGACTCCCCGGCCCCGGCCCCACTCAAGGTGACCCCCGCGGGCCTCCCGCCTCCGCCCCCGGAGGACCGGGCCTCACCCGCGGGTCGTTGATGCCGGTGATGCGCTCCTCGGGCCGGTCCAGGACCAGGAAGGCCGCCAGGTTGGCGGTGTAGGAGGCCACGATGATCATGGCGAAGCCGGCCCACACCATGCCCAGGATGCGCGCCGAGAAGCTGCGGGGGGCGCCTGGGGACGGAGGCGGCAGCTCAGCTGTGCCCGGAGGGCGGGCGGGCGGGCGAAGGCGAAGGCGAAGGCGCAGGACCCGGCAGCCTCACCTTCCCCGATGCCCGAGTTGAGCAGCACGCCCCAGGAGAACCACATGGCGGAAGACAGGGTCAGCGCGTCCTCCTCCTCCTCCTCGCTGTTCACCTTGAACCGGCCGAAGGGACTGCGGGGCGCAGAGGGCGGGCGGGAGAGGGCGGGAGAGGCAGCCGCCCGCCCTCGCCGCTCCGCCCGCCCCGCAGGGGAGGTGCGGCCCCCGGCCGCGCTCACCTGAAGCGGTCCAGCAGGTACAGCATCACGGCCACCACGTGCACCGACAGCCCCACCAGCAGCCACAGCGTGCTCTGGAACGGCTGCATGAACGAGTCCAGCGTGCTCCGCGGGATCTCCTGCGGGGGGGAGGGGGGGAGGAGCGGGCGCGGGAGCGCGTCAGCGTCGCCGGGTGGGATCCCCTTCCCTCCTGCCCGCGCCCCCCCAGGACCCCCGCCCTCCTGCCGGGCCCCGCCCACCTTCTTGACCAGGATGGTCAGGCCTTGGTACTTGAAGGGCTTGGAGAACTCGATGTACTGGGCACGCTCGTTGTTGATGGTCAGTGGGGCCACGATCATGTCCGCCTGGCCGCTGAGCAGCTCGCCCATCATCCCGTTCCACTCCTTCTTGTTGCTGTTGTTCACCTGCGGGGACGCAGCCGGTGGGGTGCGGGCACCACCGGCCCCGCTCCCGCCCCGTGTCGCTCAAGACTCCGCCCAACAAGGAGGTCCCGCCCACTCCAGACCCCGCCCAATAGGAAGGCTCTGTCTACTCCTGACTCCGCCCTGGCTGAAGGCCCGCCCACTCACGACCCTGCCACCCCGAAGGTCCTGCGGGGTCCCCGGCCGTACCCGCTCCTGCGTGCCGAACTTGCCGTCGGCCACCAGGTGCACCTCGTAGGTGAAGTTCATGGTCCGCGCCAGCTTGATGAGCAGGTCGATGCAGAAGCCGTAGCAGCACTGAGGCACCGTGTGACGCGCTGCGGGAGGAAGGGGCGGTGACCACCGGGCTCCCGCGGAGCGGCCCGCGCGCCCCGCGCCCGCCCGGCCCCCACGCACGGCTGCCCGGCGAGGTGTCGTTGGGGCCCGTGCAGATCACTTTCTTGATAGGGTCCCCGTTGACTGTGGACTCCTCCTTGCACGTGCCGTCGCTCATCGTGGGCTTGACGTACACGAAGGGCTCCTGGTGGATGGTCACGATCTGGGGGAGGGAGACCCGGTCTGGAGTACCTGCCCTCGGCCGCGGGGGCTGGGAGGGTGGGGAGGTCCGGAGCGGCCCGGCCTCTCTCAGCGCCCAGACTCCTGGAGCCCCTGCAAAGCCCACATCCTGCCGTTCCCCCTCCTCTTCCCCAGGGGCCTCCCCCTCCGCAGCCACCAGCACCGGCCCCAGCATCACCTCCCTGCTGCCCCAGGAGGGCCCAGACCCAGCACCCGGAGGGACGGGCCCCCTAAAACATGCCCTTCCTTTGGCCGCTTGCCCTTCGGTTCGTGGCTCACACCTCGCTCCCTCCATAAAGAAGCCGCTGGGATGGCCAGTCTGTCCCGGGCACCTTCTCTGGCGTCAGGGGATGAGGACCTCCTTGCCCCAGCCCAGAGTCGGGCCCATGAGGACAGGGCCATGTCCCCTGGCATCCCTCTGAGCCGGCACCCGATCCAGGGCCCGCAGTTCCCGTGTCTGATTGCTCAGCCTCCCCAGCAGTGGGTCCCTGTCTGGCCATCATTCTTCCTTCCCATGTCCCCTGTGACACCACCCTCCCTGCCATGCCTGCCTCTCCCATCCGGGGCTCGCTGGGGCTCATGCTGGGCGCTCCCTCCTCCCCTTCCTGCAGGGGCTTGTAGGCTGGGGGTGGGAAGACAGGAGCAAGGGGAGGCTACACTGAAGCTGAGTCTGAGGCGAGCAGGGATCCCTGCGGCGCCCTCTGCTGGGGAGATGGAGGAGCCTGGGCCTGCAGCGGGGACAGGCGTAGCCTCAGGGGCAAGGGCAGCATTTGGCTTTCCCCTTGGGGGTCGGGAGTCCCTGAAGGAGCTTGGTGAGTTTTTAAACATTCACCGTGTTTTTCTCTTAAGCAACGATAACATTTGTGTTTTTTAAAAGCCAGGGAGCCCTGGCTGGTGTGGCTCAGTGGGTCCCATGCACCTCAATGCCGCCAGTTCAATTCCGGGTGAGGGCACACCCAGGTTGGAGGTTCAATCCTGGGTCGGGGTGCAGACTGGAGGCCACGATTGCTGTTTCTCTCCCTCCCTCTCTCTCTCTAAAATGACTAAGAACATATTTAAAATAAATAAATGAAAAAGTCAGTGGGAAAAAAAGTACAAAGTACAAAGCAGCCCAGGTGGGACCAAGTGGCCATTGGTGATTTCAGACGTTTCAGCACGTGGGGCCTGAGCCTCAGAGAAAGGCCCCTTGGCCGCTGGGGAGGTGGTGACCCTCAGGCCGGTGCTGGCCAAGGGCTCTGGTGAGGCCTGGCGGGTGGGCCCAGGACACAGGCAGGGCCCAGAGGCAGGGCCTGGGACTCGGGAGGAGGTGTTTGGTGATCTAACACACTGGCTTGGCCCTGGCTTGTGTGGCTCAGTGGATAGAGCATCAGCCTGCTGCTGAAGGGTCCTGGGTTCGATCTCAGTCAAGGGCACAGGCCTGTGTTGCAGCTTGATCCCCTGTAGGGGTGTGCAGGAAGCAGCCGATCCATGGTTCTCTCTCATCATTGGTGTTTCTGTCTCTCTCTCCTTCTCCCTTCCTCTCTGAACTCAATAAAAACGTATTTCAAAGAAGGAACATTGGCTCAGTGTGGGTCAGCAAGGGGAGGGGCTCCAGGAGAGCCACCGCAGGAGGGAAGGGGCCCAGGGGGAAGCGTCGGGCCGAGGAAGAGTAGCTGTGAGGTTGGAGGCCGGGGGCGGGGCTGCCAGAGCCCCAGGGAGCGCCCAGGAGGAAGTGGACCCCCTGGGAACGCGGGAGGCCCGGGTGGAGAGGGCAGTGTGATTCGGTCACGGCAGGAAACGGGGGTGGGGCTGGCTAGGGTCGCCCACAGGAGAGATGAGCAGCGTGGAGCGGGCAACTTCGGGACCAGAACTCGGACCGAGAGCTGAGGCTGCAGCCCACAGGGTGGCCACCCCCTGCCCTGGGTCCCCAGCAGCTCGTCCTCAGAGAAGTCCTGTCCCTCACAGCGTCCCTGGACTTAAGTGGGGCTGGTCAGCAGGGCCCTGGAGAGCCACGGGATGGGGACTGGTAGTTTCCCCCCCATCTCTGCCCCTCCCCCCCTGCTACCCACGGCTCCTCGGTGTGTGTGGAGCCGGGTGTGTGCTGGCAGCCGGGTGTGTGCGGAGCCGGGTGTGTGCTGAGAGCCGGGTGTGTGCTGAGAGCCGGGTGTGTGCTGAGAGCCGGGTGTGTGCTGAGAGCCGGGTGTGTGCGGAGCCGGGTGTGTGCTGAGAGCCGGGTGTGTGCTGAGAGCCGGGTGTGTGCTGAGAGCCGGGTGTGTGCTGGCAGCCGGGTGTGTGCGGAGCTGGGTGTGTGCGGAGCCGGGTGTGTGCTGAGAGCCGGGTGTGTGAGGAGCCGGGTGTGTGCGGAGCCGGGTGTGTGCTGAGAGCCGGGTGTGTGCTGGCAGCCGGGTGTGTGCGGAGCCGGGTGTGTGCGGAGCCGGGTGTGTGCTGAGAGCCGGGTGTGTGCTGAGAGCTGGGTGTGTGCTGAGAGCCGGGTGTGTGCTGGCAGCCGGGTGTGTGCTGAGAGCCGGGTGTGTGAGGAGCCGGGTGTGTGCGGAGCCGGGTGTGTGCGGAGCCGGGTGTGTGCGGAGCCGGGTGTGTGTTAGCCGGGTGTGTGCGGAGCCGGGTGTGTGTTAGCCGGGTGTGTGCGGAGCCGGGTGTGTGTTAGCCGGGTGTGTGCGGAGCCGGGTGTGTGTTAGCCGGGTGTGTGCGGAGCCGGGTGTGTGCGGAGCCGGGTGTGTGCTGGCAGCCGGGTGTGTGCTGACAGCACGTGCTGTCCAGTCCCCGCTCCCTTCCGGCACTGTCACTGGCCGCACGGGCCCTCCCCGGGGTCTGAGGGGTGGAGGGGTGTCCAGGTGCGGGGCAGGCAGGGCGGCGGGCCCACCTTCAGCCTGGTGGACATCTGGTAGCCTCGCGGTTTCTCGGTCTCCCCGCCCGGCCAGATGATCTTCCGGTCGTTGGGGATGACCTGGGGGTGGGAGTATGAGATGGAGGGTGGCCACGCAGGGGTCTTGGCCCCAGGACCCTAAGGCCCCAGCCCCCACCCCCTCATGACCCCCACCTACGTGGGTGCCGTTGTAGATGCCCACTTGCACCAGCTTGCGGTTCTGGAGGTTCATGATGCTGTAGTTGGCGAACTTCCGGTCGCCATCCTCATTGAACTCCACGCGGCCAGTCACCCCTTCCGCGTACTTGGAAGACATCAGCACCCTGGGGAGGCAGGGGCTTCCCTTGACACCTCAGGGCCTCCATCCCCGGCCTCCCCAGGGCCTGGCCCCGCCTCCCGCACAGCCGGACCCCGCCTCCCACGCCACCTGGCCCCGCCTCCTGCCCAGCCCTGGCAGCCCCTGAGCTGTGACCTGGCGGGAGGGCGCAGGGCTGCCTGCACTGGTGGGCAGCCCCCACAGCCGCAGAGCAGCTCCTGGAGCCGGCCCGCTGTGAGGGCTCCCTGTGGGCCGGGACATTCTCTCCACACAGGCCTGTCCTCGCTTTACTGCTGGGAGGCAGACACGTGGGAAAGGACGGAGACCGGTTTTCCATGGGGAGGGCATGTGAGGTTCTGTCTGCATGTGTACACCACGCGTGTGCATGGCATACTCATCAGGACCTTCTGTGTGCCCACGTGATCCTTGGTATGCAATCCCAAGCATGCACATGTGGCATGTGTGTGCTTCATGCCTCTCTGAGCTGCGCTCATGTGTGTGCACGTGTGTACGTATGCCCTACATCTGCAGCTGTGTGTGCTCCTGCTGTGGACATGGTGGGCTGTGGCTCCGCACGTGCAGCTCAGTGCTTGTTAGTCAGCTGGGGGTGGGACCTAGTGATGGGCTGGGCCTGCCCACCTGAGGGCTGCGAGTTAATGCCCGCGCCCTGCGGCTCTCTCCTGGGTCTGCGGCCCACCCTGGCTCTCTACAGGCTCACAGGGGTAGAGGGGAGGAAAGGGGGAAGGAGGGACCTGGGTTAGGTGACTGTGTCTGTAGTTTGTGGGCAGCCAGCTGAGCTGGACCAGCTGAAGAGCCGCTACTTCCACCTCCTAAGAGCCCTGTCCAGCCGAAACCGGTTTGGCTCAGTGGATAGAGCGTCAGCCTGCGGACTGAAAGGTCCCAGGTTCGATTCCGGTCAAGGGGCGGGCACATTCCCAGTAGGAGGTGTGCAAGAGGCAGCTGATTGATGATTCTCTCATCGATGTTTCTAACTCTCTATCCCTCTCTCTTCCTCTCTGTAAAAAATCAATAAAATACCGCGTTTCCCCAAAAATAAGACATCCTCCGAAAATAAGACCTACTTACAGGTTTCCTTCTGAGTGAAATATAATGCATCCCCCTGAAAATAAGGCCCCCCAGGCTCTGTTTCAGAATGCTATTGCTAACATGAGAGATTTGGTCCACTGATTCTGAAAGAAATGGAGTCACAAGAAATTCACCAGGAAATTCAGGAATTGGATTGTTATGATGATGTTCCAGAAGATGATGACATGAATAAATGAGTAAATTCTTGATACTGTAGGATTCACAGTTTGGTTTGTGTTGACAACTACCGTACTACCGTACCATATACAGGTAATAAATTTCCTTTACTTTCATTTAACAATAAATGTGTACCGTATTCTTCTTCATGGAAAAATAAGACATCCCCTGAAAATAAGACCTAGGGCATCTTTGGGAGCAAAAATTAATATCAGACACTGTCTTATTTTCGGGGAAATGGTATATTAAAAAAAAAAAAAAAAAAAAAAAAAAAAAAAAAAAAGAGCCCTGTCCATCTCGAGAGCGGCCCCTCCCACCTCTTCAAGAGCTGACCAACCACACTGAGCGGGCCCGCCCACACTGAGAGGCCCAGCCTACTTCCAGAGCGGCCCCGCCCACCTCTTGAAGAGCTGACCAACCACACTGAGTGGCCCCGCCCACCCGAGAGGCCCGGCCTACTTCCAGAGCGGCCCCGCCCACCTCTTGAAGAGCGGCCCGGTTTTCCAGATGTTGGTGTTGCCCACGCAGCCCCGCGGCGGGTCGGTGATGTTCTCCTTCTCCAGGAGCTCGTGCACGGCCTGGGCCACCACGCCCACCGCATCGCTGATGTGGGCCGATTCGTTCTTGCCGTTGATGAGCTGCAGCCCGATGATGCCTGCGGCGAGCGAGGCTTAGGGAACCCCGAGTGGGGAACCGCCCGCCGCCCCGGAGAGCCCCGCACTCACCGTCCGGGGCGTAGCGCAGGGCGTTCCCGGAGATCTCGCGCTCCCCCACCAGCCACACGTACCCCGACCCCGTCATGTTGAGCATCGCGGCGGCGCGGTACACGGTGGCGGCGTCGTCCTCGCTGTGGGGCAGACGGGGGTGACGGGCCGGGACTCCCGCCCACCCCTCCCGAGGCTGGCGGCGGCTCCTCCGGATTCCTAGGTCCCCTTCTGGTCCCTGCCTCTCCCGCCCCTCCCCTGAGGGGGCCTGGAAGCACCGCAGGGAGATGGGGCCAGCCCCGCCCCCGCCCATATCTGGGCAGGGGACCCCGCAGAGTGAGGCGGGGTGCGGCCCGGACCCTAGAGCTCCCCAGGCCTCTCTTGCTGCCCTTGCCCAGCAGGTCAGGGTAGCGGGGATGGCGATGGATCATTGTCTATCACTCAGTCGCCTGTTAGGGGGCACTGTTCTGAGTGCTGCATAGGGGGCAGGCGTCCTGTCCCCCTGTGTCAGGAGGGGAAATGGGCACCAGGGCTGGTGAGTGATGATGAGGGCTGAGTCCCGCCCGGGCCTGAGCCCTCACTCCGATGCCCCTGCTCCCCTGAGCTCCGGGACCAGCCACACGCCCTCTGGCTCCCACGGCCGCGTTGGGGTGAGGGGCTGAGGGCTCTCAGCTGCCGGGAGCTGATGGGACCCAGAGCCTGGGATCTGCCTTGGGCATCGCAGCAGAAGCCACAGCGAGCAGGAGGGCTGCTGCTCTCCCTCCGGAGTTTGTGCAAGCGGCCGCACCCTGCCTGCCCCGGGGCGGGGGCCCCTGGCCGGACAGAGCACAGGCCGCGCCTGGGCACACACGTGCTTCTGAGACCTCGGAGCGTCCTCATCCCCTGGGCCGGAGCTGGGGCCGTCTGGTCAGGACTGGGACCCTGGGCTGGTGGGGCTGCGGGGGGACATGAGGGGGCCCTGGGAGTCCTGCCGGGCTGGGCTGGCCCCATGTGGACCTGGCCCTTGAGGTCCCTCATAGGGGCAGCGGGGGCAGAGGCGATGGACAGACGCCTAGGGCTGAGCTGTGGTCACAGTGGCTGGCCCTGAGCTGCCTAAGGGGTCTGTCTGGCCCAACGTTCTCAGGGAGTAGCTGGTGGAGATAGAAAAACCTTCGCTCTAAACGGCAATGGTACACCGAAACCGGTGTGGCTCAGTGGATAGAGCGTCGGCCTGTGGACTCAAGGGTCCCGGATTCGTTTCCGGTCAAGGGCATGTACCTTGGTTGTGGGCACATCCCCAGTAGGGGGGTATGCAAGAGGCAGCTGATCGATGTTTCTCTCTCTCTTCTGTCCCTCTCTCTTCCTCTCTGTAAAAAAATCAATAAAAAATATATTTTCTAAAAAATGGCAATGGTAGCACCAGATGTGAGCAACGCCGAGCAGGGCAGCGGCACACGGGTCGCCTAAACGAGAGCATTCCGCCACAATCACCGGCAAAATCAAACCGTGCGTGTCGGGCACAGTGTGCCCACCCAGCCTGGCAGGGCCTGCGACGTGGGCAGTGGAATGACACACTAAATGTGTATCGTGTAAGAGGTCCATCAGTAACACAGCTGTGGACAGAAGCCTGCCCAGGCCACCAACCTGGCTCATGAGACAGCTGGCTTAGCAAAAATCCAGGAAGAGAAAAAGGAAATGTCCGGAAATGAATCCTCTGCACTTCGTAGAAAATTGGTTTTAAAAAAATAATAATAATAGCCCTAACCGGTTTGGCTCAGTGGATAGAGCGTTGGCCTGCAGACTGAAGGGTCCCGGGTTCGATTCCGGTCAAGGGCATGTACCTTGGTTGCAGGCCCATCCCCAGTAGGGGGTGTGCAGGAGGCAGCTGATGTTTCTCTCTCATCAATGTTTCTATCTCTCTCCCTTCCTCTCTGTAAAAAAAATCAATGAAATATATTTAAAAAATAATAATAAGATTGGCTTGATGGGGTTTCTCTACAAAACCAATGAAGCAGAAGCCAACATGTATCAGACCGGGGTGCCAGGGTCTCGGAGACGGGTGCTGGCACTCCCGGGGGACAGTGGAGGACAGCCTTGCCGCTGGTTGTCTGGGGCGGAGGGCGCTGGGGCTGGTCGGCCCTCTGGGTGAGACTGGCCTCTGCCCACAGAGCCAGCGTGCGAGGGGTGGGCCTGCCAGCCCGGAGGCCTTGCCTGGGTGGATTCAAGAGGGTGCTGGTGGGCGGTGTTTGCTGTGAGTGCTGAGCCTTGGTGGGCAGTGTCCCTACCTGTGCGGGATGTATGCATAGAGGTAGCATGTGGTATGGTGTGTGTGATCGTGCACCCAGCATGCACACTCATGTGTACTGTGTTACAATGGAGTACATATGTGTACCTGCATATAGGCGTGTGCACGACTCTATGTATTTATTTATTTAGTTTTAAAACATTTTTTTTATTTTTTATTTTATTGATTTTACAGAGAGGAATTGAGAGGGACAGAGAGTTGGAAACGTCGATGAGAGAGAAACATCAACCAGCTGCCTCTTGCACCCCCCCCCCACTGGGGATGTGCCCGCAGCCAAGGTACATGCCCTTGACTGGAAACGAACCCGGGACCCTTCAGTCTGCAGGCCGATGCTCTATCCACTGAGCCAAACCGGTCCTGGCTAGTTTTATTTTATTTTATTTTATTTTTTTAAATATATTTTATTGATTTTGTACAGAGAGGAAGGGAGAGAGATAGAGAGTTAGAAACATCGATGAGAGAGAGTCATCGATCAGCTGCCTCCTGCACACCCCCCACTGGGGATGTGCCCGCAACCAAGGTACATGCCCTTGACCGGAATCGAACCCGGGTCCTTCAGTCCCCAAGCCGACGCTCTATCCATTGAGCCAAACCGGTCCCGGCTGGTCCTGGCTAGTTTTAAAACATTTTTATTGATTTCAGAGAGAAAGGGAGAGGGAGAGAGATATGGAAACGTCAATGATGAGAGAGAATTATTGACTGAGCCCAAAACTCAGGCATGTGCCCCAGACCAGAATTGAACCCGGGACCTTTCAGTCCACAGGCCGACAATCTACCCACTGAGCCAAACCTGCTAGGGCCCTATGTGTTTATTTGTGTGTGTGATTTGCCTGCTTATGCACACATGCATTATCTTGTGTGCACGTGTGTATGCTGTCGATGTGGTTACATGTGTGTGAGCACGTGCACACATTACATATGATGTTTATATCACACAGTGCACGTCTATATATATGTGTGCACATGTATACAATATATGCATGCTGTGAGTTCATGTATGTGCATGTGTTTTGTGTGTATTGTGTGCGCATGGTGTCTGCATGTGTGTGGTGGTGACAATGGTGTGAATAAGCTGTGCACATGTGCACCATGTGACAATGGTGTGTGCACATGGGTGTGCATGTGTGGTATGCATACAATGTGTGTGCATGTGGTGTACAGGGCGTGTGCTTGTATGCATGTTGTGTGCACATAGTTCCTGTGAGACTCTGCTGTGACGACATCCCCTTCTCTGGGCTGACCGTTACCTTTCTCGGGAGCCACATCTGGCAAACTGGTCCTGGGCCGGGGGCTAGTGACACAGACACGACCCTCCCGAGGCGTGAAGGCGTGCCTGGGGCAGTCCCCTTCCGTGCCTGCAGCGCGTGGTGCAGGGTCCCAGGGAGCAGAGGGGAACCGTGGAGACGGGCCCCCCTCCCCCGGGACCTGGGGTGGTGGGTCCCAGCTGGCTTTACGGGAGGTTCTCTGGCCACACTGATCACAGTGTGAGGGTGGGCAGGCCTGGTTGGCACGACCTTGGCCTTTCCAATGTGCACCCAGTTGAACAGCTATGTTTGAGGTCACGGCTTCCTGTTGTGCTCTGGGTGAGGGGCCTGATCTAGTCACCTGTCCACTGGCCTCTCTGCCCATTGGTGCACCCACCAGCCCCCTCCACCACCACAGCCTCCCTGTTCCCTCCAGCCCCAGGACCAGTGAGAGTGTAAGGAATGAGGAATAAAGGAGGGCATCCAGGCGGGCTTTCCCTGGGCGGGGCTTGTCCTGGGCGGGGCTTGTCCTGGGCGGGGCTTGTCCTGGGTGGGGCTTTCTCTGGGCAGGGGAGGTCCAGGTGGGGCTTGCTCTGGGTGGGTTTTCTCAGGGAGGGGCTGTGTGCCCTCTTGACGTTGCCTGGGGGGGGGTGTCTTTAAACCCTTCTCCGAAGCCCCCCTCCCCAGGGGGCCTGGGGTTGGACGGTCAGCGTGGACAAGCCACTCGTGACTCTGAGACCATGCTCGCCACTGTCAGGGGCACCTAGCTCTGAGCCCGAGGTTTGCTGACGGAATGTGCCAAACAGTCCCTGTGCAAGCGGTCCCTGCCTGGGACTCAGTGTGCCCGCCCACTCGCCTGCAGGGCAGCAGCTTCGGGCGCCCTCTGGGCCGGTGGTCCTGCTGTTTCTCTGTTTTTCTGAGCCCAGCGGTGGGCCCACCGCCCCCTCCTGGCAGCCTCTTCTGGGTGCTATTCTGGGGCCTGGATCTTCCCTCCCCAGGAGGCCCAGCCCAGGCAAAGGGAGATTTTTACTGTCCCTGGTCCCTGAGGGGGGGGCGGGCTCTGCCAAGGACACCCTGGGCCCACTGTCCCTACGTGCTCCCCTTCCCTGCCTCCTCCTCCCACCGCTCCAGTCCTGTCCCTGCCACAGGCCTTCCCGCCGGACACGCTGACCCCTGAGCCCTCCCAGTGGCAGTGTTACCCCACCTGCCTTCCTAAGGGCAGGAGCTGGTCCTGACGCCACCCAGCCCAGCTCAGGGCACGGGGCGTGGTGACTGGGGCAGGGAGAAGCCAGGGAGGGTGGGCAGAGAGGCGTCCCCCTGCGAGGTCTCCAGCCACCGGGCCCCCAGGTCCCCGCGGAGGGCTGTCTGTGGCAAGGGCCCGTGGGACGCTGAGGTGGGGGCTTCTGGCCCGGGGGCAGCCCCGGGTGCCGTGGGGGCGCAGCCTCACCTGGCCGAGAGGATGATGACCCGGGCCTCCAGCTCCCGCGCCTCCATCAGCAGGGCCGTCACGTTCTTGGTCCCAGGATCGAACTGCAGCACCTTCTCCGCCTGTGGTGTGAGCGGGGGCGTCAGCGGGCGGCCGGGCGGGGACACAGCGCCTCGGGGGCGAGCGTTGGGCCGCAGCCGCTAGGGCCGCCCGGGCCTGCACCTGCCACCTGCCCTGTCCACGCGCCTTCCTGGCGCCTGGCCTGCCTGACCTCGTCCTTCCTGCGCCTGCTCGCCGGCCTGCGCTGCCTGCTCTCGGGCCTCTCTCTCCGCCTGCCACTGTGGTCCTCTGTGCGCCGAGCATGCAACCGATGGGCCGAGACGCAGAGAGCGTGCAGCGGACGGACACCGGGCGAGGTGTGGATCGCACCGGGAGCGGAGACGGGGCGGACCTGGCCAAGACCACGGAGGTCCTCTCCGCCCGGCTCCGCTGCCCCGCAGAGCGGCCCGGACCCCAGCGGGCGGCTGGGCGGGCGGGCTCCCTCCTGGGTTCCACGCGGACACCCGGGGGCCCCGAGATTCGCATGCACTTCCTCCTCCTGCAGCGGCCTGCTCTCCCGCGGGCCCCGGCCAGCGGGACCCGCGCAGCCTGCCCGCTGCTGCCTGCGGCTGCCTGCTCCTGACCTCGCTGTCACTGCTCGGCCTGCGCTCGCCTGGGCCGGGCCGGAGGCGGCCTCGGGCCGGGCGCCGGCCAAGCCCCTGCTGTGGGTGGCGTGCAGTCCATGCATATATACCTTGGGTCCGCGCTTGTTGTCATAGGACAGTTGGTCGAGGTTGTCATAGTTCCTTTTTTTACTCTGATGAATAATGTGCACAGAGAAAATATGCAGACACAGAAGAAGATTATAAACGGTTGAAAATGACGGCGCGAAAGCAATCACACCACCTCCTCGGCACGTCTGCAGATGGCGCGTACCTGGAGCTCGCAAACACCTGGGCCCGGGGCGGGGCGGGGCCGGGGGTGCTGGGGACGGGGCCGCGGAGCTGGCTCTCAAATCAGTCATACGTGGGAGGAAGGCGCCCCTGTTCCTCCCATGCCACACGGATTGCAGGGACCCCCTCTCCCTCCACCCCCCACCGCCCCGCCCGCCATGCACCTGCTGTGCCCACGTCAGTCCTGAATGGGGTGAGCAGCCTCTCGCGGGCCTGCCCTGACTCCCTGCCTCCCTGCACCCTCCCGGGCCTTCCTAAGGGCCCGTGCTCTGTCCTCATGACTGGGGTGCACATCCCACTGCCCTCTGGAGAGCGAGAGGGGCTGTGTACACGCCTGTGCACAGGGGGGCAGGCACGTGCCTGGGAGCATGAGCCTATGTAAGCCACAGGAAGTGTGTGTGTGTGTGTGTGTGTGTGTGTGTACACACAGGCACATATGTGTGAGCTGGTGGGTGAGTGTGTCCAAGGCCACACGCCTGTGCCCTGGTGCCCGGTGGCCGGCCTGAGGGAAGGGTCTGGGGGAGCTGTGGAGTGACCGTGAGGGTGTGCATGTGTGGCTGGCGTGGGGGGTGTCTGGTGAGGGTGGGTGTACACTGAGCATGTGAGTGTGTGAGACCCGGTGGGTTCACCAAGGGACCTGCTTGCCCAGTGTGAGGTGCCAGCAGCCAGCCCTCCCCCCCAGCCTCAGCTGACCCCCAAATAGGACCCCCCAGGCCCTCTGGGTCTGCTCTCAGGTTCACCCCCCAACCAGCACCCACTCTTCCTTCGGCGTCTATGGCACCCGGGGCCCGGGGTTGGCGCTAAGCCTTCTGACGCCTTCTGACACCCCGAGAACATGCTCCCCCACCCCCTGGCCTGCTTCCCCCCCCCCTCTGCCTCCCTCCTCTCTGCCTCCCCCCCTCTCTGTCTCCCCACTCTGTGCCAGCTTGGCCTCCACCCACCCCCCGGGGCTGGGGCCAGCGCTGAGGGCCAGGCTCTGGCTGGGGCAGCCTCTCCCTGGGCCTCTGGTGAGCACCAGGTAGCAGGGGCCGGCAGTGAAGGGGGGGTCACCTGGACCCCCAGAGATTGCGGTTCTTGTCGCTCGGCAGCCCTACAGCGTGGGGGCAGGGCTGGGAGGGGTCCCATGGCCTCCAGGTGTCCCATGGCCTCCAGGCGGAGCCAGCCTGTGCTGGGAGGTGAGACGAGGGGGTGGGGCTCTGATGGGGCAGAATCCAGGTGGAGGTTGGTGGAGGGTGATGGACGCTGTGAAGTGGAGGAAGGGGCCATTGAATGGTGGCAGCCGGGAGGCAGCCAGGCCCTTTGGGAGGGGCGTGGTGCACGAGGCTGTCACTGGGCAGTGCGCCCTGGGGGAGGCTGCTGGGGAGGGGCAGGAGCGCCCCCAGTTCTGAGAGTGGCTGGTGGGGACTGCAGGGGCAGGAGGAGGTCCAGACTCGAACCCCGGAGGGTGGGCTGGGGACACTCAGGGGCAGGAAGGAGGGTCAGACGGGGACCCTGGAGGACGGGCTGGGGACTCAGGGGCAGGAGGGGGTCCAGACGGGGACCCCAGGGGGTGGGCTGGGGACACTCAGGGGCAGGAAAGAGGGTCCAGACGGGGATCCCGGGGGATGGGCTGGGAGACTCAGAGGCCGGAGGGGGTCCACACGGGGACCCCGGGGGGCGGGCTGGGGACTCAGGGGCAGGAGGGGGTCCAGGGGACCCCGGAGGGCGGCGGGCGGGTGTTTGCGGAGCTCCAGGCGGCCCTGCCTCGCCCGCAGGGACGGACACGGAGGAGATTCGGACTCGATGGCAGAAGCGAGTGAAATGAGCCGAGGACAGGCCGGGGCGGGCGCCGGACGAGGTGCTGGCATGCAGGATGGAGAGAGATGGCAGGCGGCGGCCGCCCTTGCCCACCTTGGACTCGCGCTCCTCCAGCAGCGTCTCCAGCCGCTTCTGCGCGGCCCGGCCCTCGTGGTCGTCGCTGACCAGCAGGATGATGTGGTTCCAGCTGTAGACGCGCATCATCTCGAACCACACGCTGGACTGGTGGGAGTAGGGCGGCACGGTGCGCAGGAAGCTCAGGTGGATGCTCTGCGGGGGGAGGGGAGGCGGCTGAGTGTGCGGCTCCCCCTGCTCCCCCTCCTCCCCACAGCCGCCCCCGCCCCCAGCACCCCATGGAGCCCCCACCTCCTCTCGGCCAGCTGCGGCCGCTGGGTGATGCGGGCTCAGAAAATGGTCCCCGAGCCCGACTCCAGCCGGCATGGCTCAGCGGCTGAGCATCGACCTGTGAACCAGGAGTTGAGGGTTCGATTCCCGGTCAGGGCACAGGCCTGGGTTGTGGGTTGGATCCCCAGTTGGGGGCATGCAGGAGGCAGCCCATCTGTGATTCTCTCTTATCATTGATGTTTCTCTCCCGCTCTCTTCCTCTCCGAGATCAATAATATCCTATATAATAAAAGGCTAGTATGCAAATCGACCAAATGACAGAAGGACCAGTCGCTAAGATGCACACTGACCACTAGGGGGCAAACACTCAACACAGGGGCCACCCCCTGGTGGTCAGTGTGCTCCCACAGGGGGAGCTTCACTCAGCCAGAAGCCGGGCTCATGGCTGCCTTTTCCTCCTTTGCAGCAGTTGGACATCCCCCAAGGGCTGCAGGACTGTGAGAGGCTGCGGGCTGGGCGGAAGGCCCCACACCAGGGCACAATTTCATGTGCTGGGCTTATAGTAGCTACACTAATAAAAGAGAAATATGCAAATTGACTGTACCTCTAGGACACCCATCAGACAATCAGGAGTGAGTATGCAAATTAACCCAACAAAGATGGTAGGTTAATTTGCATATGCAGGTGTGGCAGGGCCGGGTAGGGCAGGACACCTGCTATGGGGAGGGTGGGGAGCAGAGGGAGCTACAGGAGCTGCACTCTGGCCTGGAGCGAAGACTTGCAAAGGCTCCAGGGTGGTTGCTGGGAGCAAAGCCAGGGGAAGGAAGGCCTGTTCTTGCAAGAATCTTTGTGCAACGGGCCTTTAGTGTGTGTATATATATATACATATATGTATATGGTTCTCCCTGACATTCAGCCTCTCAGATATCCCCACTGGGCTTCCCCCAGGTCCTTCCCAGTGTCAGTTGACCGGGATATGTCAGGAGGCTGTGCCTCCTGCCCTGCCCTTGGGCTCAGCATCTCCAGGGGGGAAGGGAAAAGGGGTCCCATCTTCCAAGCTGGTCCCCGGACTGTCCAGGCAGCACTGGCAGCCCCACTGGTGTCTCTGAGACCCCCAATCTTGTGGACCTGAGACCTCCAGACTGTTTTCCACCTGCTCCCCCATGGCCTGGGGCAGTGCCTTAGAGGCCCAGGGCAGGAATACCTCTTCAGCCCTGGCTGGTCGTCCCAGTGGTTAGAGCATCTTCCCACAGGCCAAGAGGTCCTGGGTTCGATTCCCAATCAGGGTACATGCCCTGGTTGTGGGCTCGATCCTCAGTGCAGGAAGCAGCTGATCAATGATCCTCTCTCATCATGGATCTCTCTCTCTCTCTCTTTCTCTCTTCCCTTCTCCCTTCCTCTCTGAAATCAATAAAAATATACTTTAAAAAACAAGAATGGCCCTTTGGCCCTCACTGATTTGGCCAACTGGTTAGATCTTGGCCCGCAATCAAAGGGCCTTGGGTTCAGTGATCAGTCAGGGCATGGACCTCAGGGCAGGGTCCAAGCCTGGGTAGAGACGGGTGCGGGAGGCAACCAAGCAGCGTGTTGCTCACATGTGGCCATTTCCCTCTCCCCCTACCTCCCTCCTACTCTCTCTAGACGTCAGTGGGGGAGGGGACCCTTGCGGGAGGGTAAAAAGAGAAAGAGAGCCCCGTTGCCTCTGTCCGTCATGAACCAGCCACAGGACTGCGTGGCAGCAGCTGGGGCTCAGGGTCTGAGCCAGGCCCTCCCGTCCGTGCTGGGCCCGCTGGGCTGTGGATTGGGGCCAGGGGTGGGGTCGGGACAGCTGGTGGTGTGGCCAAGCCATCTGCCTTTGCGCTGGACCAGAGAGTTGGGCCACATCTGGGTCTGGGCTTGGGGCATGTGGTGGGCCAGCCTTTGCCCCGAGCCTCTTCCCTTCTCCCCAGCCTCTCCCCCTTCCCCTAGCCTCTCCCCCTTCCCCCAGCCTCTCCCCCGCCTCCCAAGAGGTGT
The DNA here is from genome assembly GCA_036971965.1 of Nyctalus aviator. NCBI lineage: Eukaryota > Metazoa > Chordata > Mammalia > Chiroptera > Vespertilionidae > Nyctalus > Nyctalus aviator. The sequence continues at coordinate 71,159,399 of CM072931.1, forward strand.
CTCTCCTCTTTGCAGCTGAGGAGGCCGCTGCCCGGGGCCAGGAGGAAGGAGTCCCCCCTGCCCCCCCACAGTCCAGGAACCTCTGCTTCCGGGCTGTGGTGCCTGACCCTCTCACGGGCCTTCCACCAGGTGTGTGGGTGTGAATGTATGAGGATGTGCTGGTGTGAGCATGCGTGTGGATATGTGTGAGCGTGAGTGTGAGTGTGTGTGTGAGTGTGTGAGCATGTGCTGGTGTGGGTGTGCAAGTGAGTGTGAATGTGAGGGTAGGAGCATGTACTGGTGTGAGTGTGTGTGAGCGAGTACTGGTGTGAGCATGCATGTGAATGTGTATAAGCACGGGTGTGTGCAGCTGTGAGAGATTGGATTTGTTTGTATCTGTGAATGTGTGTGCTGTGTGCATTGTGCATGTGTTTGTGTGTGTGTGTTAGACTGAGTGTGTGAGTGTGTGTGAGAGAGACTGAATGTGTGGTGTGTGTGTGTTAGACTGAGTGTGTGTGTGAGAGACTGAGTGTGTGTGTGAGAGAGACTAAGTGTGTGGTGTGAGGGTGTGTGAGAGAGACTGAGTGTGTGTGTGAGAGAGACTGAGTGTGTGTGAGAGAGACTGAGTGTGTGTGTGAGAGAGACTGAGTGTGTGTGAGAGAGACTGAGTGTGTGTGAGGATGTGTGAAAGAGAGACTGAGTGTGTGTGAGAGAGACTGAGTGTGTGTGTGAGAGAGACTGAGTGTGTGTGAGAGAGACTGAGTGTGTGTGTGAGGATGTGTGAAAGAGAGACTGAGGGTGTGTGTGAGGATGTGTGAAAGAGACTGAGGGTGTGGTGTGAGGGTGTGTGTGAGGGTGTGTGTGTGAGGGTGTGTGTGTGAGGGTGTGTGTGAGGGTGTGTGTGTGTGGGTGTGTGTGAGGGTGTGTGTGTGTTAGGGTGTGTGTGAGGGTGTGTGTGAGGGTGTGTGTGTGAGGGTGTGTGTGAGGGTGTGTGAGGGTGTGTGTGTGAGGGTGTGTGTGTGTGAGGGTGTGTGTGAGGGTGTGTGTGTGAGGGTGTGTGTGTGTGAGGGTGTGTGTGAGGGTGTGTGTGAGGGTGTGTGTGTGTGAGGGTGTGTGTGAGGGTGTGTGTGAGGGTGTGTGTGTGAGGGTGAGTGTGTGTGTGAGGGTGTGTGTGTGAGGTTTTGGTGTGAGGGTGTGTATGTCTGTGAGGGTGTGTGTGTGAGGGTGTGTGTGTGAGGGTGTGGTGTGAGTGTGTGTGTGTGAGGGTGTGGTGTGAGGGTGTGTGTGAGGGTGTGTGTGTGAGGGTGTGTGTGTGAGGGTGTGTGTGGGTGTGTGTGAGGGTGTGTGTGAGGGTGTGTGTGTGAGGGTGTGTGTGAGGGTGTGTGTGAGGGTGTGTGTGTGTGTGGTGTGTGGTGTGTGTGAGGGTGTGTGTGAGTGTGTGTGTGAGTGTGTGTGTGGTGTGAGGGTGTGTATGTGTGTGAGGGGGTGTGTGAGGGTGTGTGTGTGTGAGTGTATGTGTGTGTGTGAGGGTGTGTGTGTCAGCGTGTGTGTGTGAGGTTTTGGTGTGAGGGTGTGTATGTCTGTGAGGGTGTGTGTGTGAGGGTGTGTGTGTGTGAGGGTGTGTGTGTGAGGGTGTGTGTGAGGGTGTGTGTGTGTGAGGGTGTGTGTGTGAGGGTGTGTGTGAGGGTGTGTGTGTGTGTGGTGTGTGGTGTGTGTGAGGGTGTGTGTGAGTGTGTGTGAGTGTGTGTGTGGTGTGAGGGTGTGTATGTCTGTGAGGGTGTGTGTGTGAGGGTGTGTGTGTGAGGGTGTGGTGTGAGTGTGTGTGTGTGAGGGTGTGGTGTGAGAGTGTGTGTGTGTGTGAGGGTGTGTGTGAGGGTGTGTGTGTGGGTGTGTGTGAGGGTGTGTGTGAGGGTGTGTGTGTGAGGGTGTGTGTGTGTGAGGGTGTGTGTGAGGGTGTGTGTGAGGGTGTGTGTGTGTGTGTGTGAGGGTGTGTGTGTGTGAGGGTGTGTGTGTGTGAGGGTGTGTGAGGGTGTGTGTGTGAGGGTGAGTGTGTGTGTGAGGGTGTGTGAGGGTGTGTGTGAGGGCGTGTGTGTGAGGGTGTTTGTGTGAGGGTGTGTGTGTGTGTGAGGGTGTGTGAGGGTGTGTG